>JAJLXE010000006.1:231893-786368 GCA_030571095.1 Hansenula sp. yHMH451
CAAGAAGAACCAACATATTGTGTCATACAAAGCATTTTTTTTTTTGAAGTTTAAGTGAATTCAAACACCAGAATTAATAATATAACCAAAAAAAAAGAGAAAGAAAAAAGAAGAAGTGTAATATTTGTAATTTTGTTAAAAACCAACCAAAAAGATATTAAAAAGTATAAGACAAATAAAAAGATGAGTATAAGAAAAAAAAAATTAAAACCACAATTGCGTAATTAGCGACAAAACTCCAAAATTATAATAAAATCTAATATATTAACAAACGAAATGAAGTGAACAAAAGTGTGTGTTCATCAATGCGTTAATTCATTGCTTCTGTATGCTATTATTAATAACTTTATTGACATCAGCAAAATCTATAACAACACCTTTATCTGAACATTTAGCTTTTGTTTTCAATTCTGAACATAACCCATCAATATCAATTTCACTATATTTTGGATGAGCAGTAATCCTATCCCAAATTTCAGTACATTTTAATAATTTACCATCTCTTGAAGGAACAACATCTGCATCAAGAACACCATCTGGAGTCAAATCATCCAAACCCAAATCTTGGCCAGTGGTTGAAGTTGATTGTGGAGTAGTAGATGATTTCTTGGAGCTAGATGTGGTATTGTTGTTATTGTTATTAATCTGTTGAGATTGACGTCTCTCCACAACTGGGGATTTACCTTGGTTGAAAATACCAAATGGATCATAAATTGATTCTTCGGTTGTTAAGTTATGCAACACATCATCAGTTTGGAATAAATCATCAAAATTTGATTGGTTTTGATCATCATGACTATAAGCAAATGCCATTGATGGATCAAAAGTTTGGTTATTATATGATGGGTTAGAAGAACTATATTGCTCATTCAAGAACGATAATGGATCTTCACTAATATTTAATGCATTGCCTTCATAATCATTATTTGTAGTTTGTGGAGTATTTGTTGTGCTTTGAGGGGTACTAATCTTGGATGATTGATTTGATGATAAAGATCTTGAGTTCTTTTTAGGTTGAGGTATAGGGCATTCTTTTGTACCACATGCACTAGATAAATCTTTACAGAAATCACTTATACCCTCATCAAATTTATCATTAAACTGGAAATCTTGTTGTTGATTATCGCTATTGTTATAATTACCATTTTTCAACTTGTTATGTAACTGTTGTGCCTTAACCTTGTTGAATAAAGGTAAATCACGTTGATCGTCATTATTGTATAGTTCAAATGGAGAAGATTCAGCAGATGAAGTTGTTGAAGAATCGGAAGCCAAACCTGGAGCATTGTTTGAAGATAGCGAATTATTATGACCATTATTACTCTGACTTGATCTTGCACTTGTTGTGGAATTCTTACGACTCCAAGGGAACTCAAACGAAAATGGTTGTTGTGGAGGTTTGGTGTTGAAATCATCGGTATTGGTCAAACTTGAAGATGTTGTTCTAACGGAACCATTATCACTGAAGTTAGAAGATGGAGCTGAATTCTCAGTTGGAGACATCAGTTTGGATCTATTATATTCGTTACCAACTGGTGAAGGAACGGTTGGTAAGTTCAAATCACTAACATCATGAGTACCACGATGTTTGGCCAATTCATTCATTAACATTTGAACTTGTAATCTTAAAAATTCAGATTCAGTATTTGCCGATTTCTTTTCAGTTTCAAGATTGTCAATTTTTTCTTCCAATAATTTCAATTTTTGCTCTTTACGTTCTCTAAAAGCTCTTTGAGCAGCTCTATTTTGAGCAGTTCTCTTATTTTTTGGTTCAGTAGCTAAAGGTTTACGACCTGGTTTATTAATCTTCTTGTTATTGTCTTCCTGTCTTTTAGCATCAGCTTCCTCACTGGAAGCTCTGATGTCTTCAGAAGGTAATCTTTTGGATAAAACTTCACTCATTGTGTAGCTGTGAATGTCCGGGGTGATTACTTAAAAAGTAAATCTAATGGGAATTTGACTTGCAAAAAGATACTATATGTATCTAGTAGACGTTCTTTAACTCTCACCGGCTTTTTACCTTCCCACTAGTGTCAGGGATTGCTTACTTGCTATGTGTGGTTGACTCTTTATTTCAAATTTGATGATTCAACGCCCCCCAATAATACCCAGCTTAGATAGGGAAAACCAACGATTGGATCCTGATACTTGACCTACTTGACGAGTAGCAATAGACTTATGCAACCAGTCTAACAATACTTGTGGATACGGTGTATAACTACCAGCTTTACCAGTAACTTCCAATTGAATTGCTTAGTAGAAGAGGTATAACTTCAAGTCCAAGTTGAAAGTCCAAGTTTTAAGAGATGACAAATTCAAAAGCATCGATGCAGAATCAATTCGCGAACAGTTCTGCCTGTTACCCGGCCGCTTCTCAAATTGCGGCTTTATTATGTAAGCAGCGAGTACATTATAAAGAAGACTAGTTAAACGGTTAATCACAGTTTTTAAATAGAGAATGTCTTTACCTCTTGGTGATTAGTTCTTATTTAGTCCTTTCCATGTTAATTTTCTTGAGGTTTTGTCTTTTTATCGAATCATAACTATCGTTTTTGTTTTCAATGCTGGAGGAAGCCCCCAGATCTAGAAGCATCTATCTATCATTTATCCCGATTGCATAATACGGCTGAGGTAAAATTACTCTCATTACTTATAAATTCTATTCTTTAATAATAAAACTAGATCTATTCATGACTAATGTTTCTAGCTATCAATTCAGTTAACCTCTTTATCCTGAAAAGATTTAATTCGTTTTTCTATATTCAAGATGGGAAATCTTAGCAGAGTTGATCTCTGATCTTTGCCCTTTATACCTTCAATCGCTATTCATTGGAAACCGTACTAATAGGTATCAATGACGTGTGCGGTTTTGGAAAATGTTATATGTGATCAAGCCATTGGATCTCAAATATTCATAAGCCATTAACACAGTTGGGCCTGTGGCCAGCAGGTGAAGAAATATTAAGATTATCAACTGATATTTGACACAATAAACTAAAGATTCAGGCAGGAAGTATAGATAGAGGAACTATTGAGAAAAGTGATATTTGATCCAAGTATCAAGAACTGTTGAAAACTATAATTGTGCCAAGTGTTTGATCTCTGACATACTAAAATAGAGCGTTTGGGCATTTGAGAGTAGATTATATTTGATGTGACTAGGCAAGAGTTCTAAGACAAAAACATCAGGGGCAGCTTGAGTAAAAGATGACGAGGTACCCCATTCACTGGGAACTATTAATCTGTGTATTTGGGAAGCTAGACTTCTGATTAGTGCTATTGTCTGTAATTATATCGATATTCAGGGAATTTGTTTAACCCATTTAATTTGAATTGGTATTTTGGCTCATATATATTTGAATCTATATATCGACTCTTTCTATGACATACAATCGGTAGACCTCATTCTCCCATAATATGAGGCCTCAGAATTGCAACGAACAGTAAATTTTCGATTCTCAGAAACTAGTATATAAAATTAATATTACACTAAGAATGTGGTCCCCAGTAGCGAGAATCCCTCCAGGCCTATTCTATTCTCTACCATTCTCCAAATACAGAACTTCAAAAAGTCTCCATGAACTCATACACATAATTAAGACACACATATATTAAATCAGCCTTATAATAGCTTTTCATCAACGTATATTGACTTGAATGATAAAATTAAAAATCATATGGCTCGTCGACGTACGTGTCGACGATGTATAATTAACGAAATGAAGAATATACATCTCAAAAATCATCACAAAATTTAAAAATACCATAAAAAAATTTGGAAAAAAAACATTTATTCAATTTTCAAATTAGCTAACATCTTTATATTGCATCATGATTTACATGTTATTCCCTATAGGAATTGATATTCAATATTCACAAATAGAGAAATTATTTTTACAATTTATTAACTCAAAAAGAAATTTCGTAGTCTCTTTATATTCAAATGAAGATAAAAATTAATTGAAATTTTATATATAATTAATTTTGAGCAAAGAATTTTGAGCCGCTATAAATTAAACAAATTATTATCTGACCAGATTCGTTAAGTTGATTCAGCATACTCAATGAAATATACCAATTTCAATTGAATGATGTGATGGCCCACTGATGTCTACATGCGCATTTTACAATCAAGAGCTGTATGATGTTGAAATCAATGCTATATCCGAAGAACAAAAAAAAAAATTAGATTTCCTCTTTTATCTGAAGTATACCGGAATTATAACTGATTTAACAAATTATATTATACGTGTACATTCAGATTAATTTTAAAATGATGAAATAGAAGGACATTGAAATATATTGATAATATAATTATATAATGATATTAAAAAATGCACATGACATTAAACGTAAGATAATCCATAAACATGATACACATAACATAACATAAGCAAGTCATGATAAACGTGGAAAAATTGTAGTTAAAGTTGATTCTTTGTAACTAATTTCTTGATATTGACTTTTTTTTTTTTGATATTGATTTTTTTTATAGTTTCAGTTTTTTAATATTATTTTGATTGTTTTAGTTTTCATAGTTATTGTTTTGTTTTAAATTTTCCAAAATTTTGAATATTATAGTGTTTTCTTATTTTTCAAACCAAAACAATTGAACATAGAGAGAACAACAAAGAAAGATGACGACGACGATGATGATGATGATGATGATGACAATTCATTCTTTACTTGCTCTCAGATGCTTGGTTGTTGAACAGATCTTGAACCCCAAATGTTTGGAGAATTATTACCTTGGTTTTCAGAACCTAATGATAGTGTTAATCCATTTAAAGATTCCGAAATTTCAGCTTGTGTTTCATTACCTCCATTACTTGAATTAGATGAAGACGATAATCCTCTGTACGAATCATCAACATACAAATTTTGTTGTGGTTGTTGGTGTTGTTGATGTTGAGGATGTTGCTGATGTTGTTGATGTTGTTGAGGTTGGAACAAGTTCTGAGACGAATGATGTTGCTGTTGTTGGTAAGGTTGTTGCTGTTGCTGCTGATTGAATGAATTCAAACCTGCTAAACCTTGATTAAATGGTGCAAATCTTGACATAGCATCCAAACCTGGGGTTGTTGGTTGAGATTGAGATTGAGTTGGGGCACCAGTTGATTGGAAATAATGAGATTGTTGTTGTGGTTGGGATTGTTGTTGTTGCTGACCTTGTTGAGATGGTGCTTGTTGTTGAGATTGAGAACTCGAAGGTTGAGTTTGACCAGTTTGATTATATAAATTTGGTAAAACTCTTGTTGGAGTTGGATTATTCCTTAACAATGCAGCAGAGCTTAAGGCAGAGCTTGAAGCATTATTCAACCCGCCTAAATTAAAATTAGCTGGAATTCTATTACTTGATGCGGTAGAAGTTGGCTGAGGGATTGTAGTTTGTTGTCTAAATCTTTGATTATTAGCAACAGAGCCACCAGCACCACCATTATTTGAAATAGATTGAGGGCCAGTAGTTTGTTGGTTTAACAATGGGATAGCTGAATGAGATTGAGATCTTAACAAAGGAGAAGGATCATGAATCAGGTTTCTTCTTTTGATCAAGATCAAATTTTGATCATAGCTTTCAACAAGACCCAAGAATGCACACAAGATTGAAATAGTTCTTTTATGGTTAGCAGTTAATGAAGAAGGATAAGCAACTTCATTGTATAATTTATCTCTATCATCTCTGAAAAATAACAACTGAGAATAATATTCCAAAGTTTCAGGGTCATTAAAATCAACATGTTGAGGAGAAATTGGTAAATTATTAATGAATGGGATCGGAGCATAAAATCTTTCAGAACCAGTGTTTTGAGCTTGTAAAGGTTGTAAAATTCCAGACCCATTATTATTATTGTTATTATTCAACCCACCAGCACCAGGTGTTGAACCTCCATTTGGACCATTTGGTCCAGCACCAGTACCAACAATTGGATTAGTATTACCAGAAGAAACATTAGGGTTCTTATTGATTCCAGCAGGAGCAGAGGCAACACTAATCATAGAAGCTAAAGACGCATTCGAAGCGGAACGATGTTGTTCTTCTAATTGACCTCTTTTTTCACGTTTTTCACGTTCAATGCGTTCACGTTCAGCTAATGGTAGCATTTTTTTATACTCAACTCTTAATTTTCTACCACCAATTTCACGACCATTTAATTGATTAACAACGGCAGTCGTTTCATCAGTTGAAGTGAAATTTGCAAAAGCCAAACCTCTGAAAACTCCATTATCAAAATGATAATTGAAGGCATAAGGTAATGGTAAGTTCAATTTAGTCATAACATCTAATAATTGTTCCTTTTTAATTGCGAATGGAATGTTCTTGATAACAATAGCAGTAGGGATCAATTCATCATCATCTTTTTCATGGTCAGTTTGGTCATTTTCATCATCAATTGTGGTGTTCCCGATATTGTTATCAGCAATAGTAGCACCAGTAGACATTGTAGTATTGTTTGCATTTTCGTTATCATCGTTATTGACATTAGAATCATTATTCAATAATTTCTTATTAGATTCATTAATTTTGTCATCTTGTTGTTGAGGCAAGATGCTTGAAGTGCTTGGAGAAACACGAGTTGATTGAGGGTCATAAGTTGTCATTGTGGAATTATTTTGTTGAAATAATTGACCGGAAGCATTTGCAGAACCAACAGTTGCCCCAACAGCACTAGCAGTGTTATTATTGTTATTACCGGAAGGTAAGTTATGAAGGGCCAAGTTTTGTTGATTTAGATTATTTCCATAGTTATTAACAAAGCTTTGATTTTCAATTGAAGCATTTGGAGTTGAATTTGAAACTTGTTGTTGTTGTTCAATCCAAGGAGCAACATTCAATACACCTTGTTGAGCCAACCAAGAAGGAGTCTGTGATTGAGGCAAGTTTGGATGTTGATGTTGTTGAGGATTACCCACTTGTTGTTGATGTTGATTCAACCCATTTGGACCACCAGCGCCAAAATAACGAGATTGGGTCAATCTTGAGCTATTTGGAGTGTGACCGCCATAAGCTGAGGAGGCATATGAGGACAGGGATGAGATTGAAGTACGTCTTTGGTCCTGGGATGATTCCAGGTTGTTTGGAGTTGTTGTGAATTGTCTAAGATCCATTCTTGTTGATTGTAATTTGCCGTCGACTCTTGTTGATAATTGTCTCTACTTGTTCAGTGTTATTTTTGGTAAATACTCGCACGCCTAGCTTTATATCTTATAGATATCCTTGCATTAAGCGGTTGAAGTAGAAGATGCGACTGTTAGCTTCTTTTCTGGAGACAAAGTGATGAGATGGACAGAGAGTGTGATGAATTTCCCTTTTGTTTAATGGATTCTTCGAACTTCAAATCGAAATCAGGTTTTTTTTCTTCCCTTTTTTTTTCTCTGCGAAAAGCCGATTTGATTTTCGAATTGAACGTGTATGAATTTCTGGCTTGATGAGCTGTTTTAGAGGAAAAATGCTGTATCAGTCAGTAGTAGCCCTAATCGAAAGTGTTCAGCGTTGTTCTGAATATCAAATCCTTGTCAATTCTTGAGATATATCGAAAAGTGAAGGAGAGAAGCCCAATTCCAAGTTGAAGAAAGAAATCAGCTACGGCCAATGAAAAAAAGTTGAAAATAATTTGGAGTGCGGCGCGTACCGGGGAAGAGCCAGTATTTGCTGAGGTTTTAGCACAAAATTGAAGGATTGGAGAGATAACTAGAAGTTGAAAGTGGATATTATGTGTGTAATATTTCAGTGTTGCAGATATACTCGGCTAATTTCTAATGGGTTGCTCTGTTTCTTGTTGGTGGTGCTGGGCTTTCGTATAAGGAAAGTGGTTAGTTTCTGCAAACAACATCTGATGGTGCTTGAAAGGGAAGATTGTGTAATGTTGATGATCAGAGCGAAGAAATAGTAAGGATTTAGTTACAATGGGTGTCATCAGTGTCATTGTTATTCTATCGTCGCTTTCTATAGCGTTGATCCCAGATAATCTGAAAGTAGTCGTCGTATTAATAGTGTGGTATAATAGATCACAATAGTGCCAAGTCAGCCCCTGGTTGATTTTATCCGATATCATCACCATTGACCAATAGATATTCCATATCATGTGGGTAGCTATTTCGGGAATTAGTAGATCATAATTATATTCAAATGAAGCGTACCAGATTAGGACTTTCCAATATTCATTAACTCTATAATTTTCCACAATTAACAATAAGACAAACAAGAAGCACCCGCAAGCACACAACCACCCCATCTTCAACATCAATACACATAAAACAACACAATTGAGCTTCAACAAGTAGACGTACCACATTTACAAGTCAATCTCATCTTTACTCTACTATCTCTAATCTATCCAAATAGAGAAACCCGGAACTTGCCAGCATCACGTGATATCAATACCACTCAAGCCTCACTAGTTCCGACCAACGTTGATAGTTGAAAAAGACGTGTTCAACTTCAACTTAACGAGACATTTCACCATCAACAGACCCCAAACATCCATCCATAATGGTAAGTATCAATCCCTCTACGAGCTATATCAATCAAACTGGTCTGGAATATTAACACACAGCTAGTCTTCTCCAGCTCCAGGTGGCCAACGTACCGACATCAAACGTCGTAACAATGCTAAATCAAAAGCCAACTCACAAGCTCAAACACCTCCATCAACAAGATCTGCTGGTCATGGTGGCTCTAGTGCCAATCTATTGAAATTGTATACTGATGAAGCTCAAGGTTTGAAAGTTGATCCATTAGTTGTTTTATTCTTGGCTGTTGGTTTCATCTTTAGTGTCATTGCATTACATGTCATTGCCAAATTAACTGGTAAATTGACTGCTTAATTTTAATTGATTCATATTGAATAAAGAAGATTGAATATTGAAGCGGTGATAAACCCAGATATAAATGATGGGGAAGAACAAGGGCAAACCGCTCTTTAATGAAATGTTTAATGTATACTAGAGTCCAGAATGTTCGGGGAAAGCTTAATAAAAGATGAAAAAATTGGATATTCTTGATATTCCGTAACTATATACAATAATGCAACTCTATCTATTTTCTTCCTATTCACAAATCTTTCAACAAAGATTTTATAACTTTTGAAACTTGATCCTTATGGACCAAATGTTTTTCAATCTTATCATTATGGACAATTTCCCAGGACCATTCCTTACCAAAAATTTCATGTAATTTTTCATAATCATACCCGTTTTCAGGTTTGTTCGACCAACGGTTACCTCTTATCTCGATCTCCACAATTGGGAAGTTTTGTCCAATGACAAGTATTAATGGGATACCCAGCATTCTTGCATTAACCATCTTATTACCAAACCCATATTTATTCAAAGGTCTTTTATCAAATGATATTTTCAAATTATTAGCTTGTAAAATTGAAACAACTTGTTCAATATCCTCAGGATGAGATTTTGGAGCTTCAATTAAACTCAAATCGTATGGCGCAATGCTTGAAGGCCAAATTAATCCCTCTTCGTCTCTTGCAACTTCTGCAATAGCTGCAACAATGCGACTAACACCTATTCCATAACAACCCATTTCGAATAATTGGGCTTTACTATCTGAATTAATAAATTTAGCATTCAAAGGTTCTGAATATCTTTTCCCCAAGTAAAAAGTATGCCCAACTTCAATTGCATTCATATTTTCTAAAATACCAACTTCACAAGATTCACAAATTTCTCCCTGTTCCGCTTCCACTATTGATAAATCAGTTAAAGTGGAGAAATTGTTTTTTTGAAATTTGGAAATTGGGAAATCTGGTAAATCGGTTGTATGATCAATTCTTGCATCCATAACTCTGATGAATTTTTTCAAAATTAATGAGTCTTCATCATCACCACCAAATTCCTTGAAAATCTCTTCAAATGGCTGTCCCGAGGTTGATATATCTAAATCATCAATTTGTTCTTTCAAGAACCCAGGAACGAAAGTTCTCCCCTTTGGATAATATGCACATATTAAAGTATCCTTATCATGATTCAACATATAAGAAACTTCAGCCTCTTTAGCGACAGGCGTGTCCTCATCTGGTAATGAAATCGTCTTCTCCATATTACTCACTTCATTACATTCAGGGCATTTGAATAATACATCTTCACCTGTTTGATGAACATAATGCCATTCTTGTGATAAAGAGCCACCAATATCTCCAGAATCGGCATTTGCTCTTATAAATGGAACTTTTAAATCTTGAAAGATCTTCCAATATGCCCCGTTCACTTTGTCATACATCTCCATTGCAGTCTCTGAATTCTTGTCAAATGAATATGCATCTTTCATAATAAATTCACGACCTCTTAATAATCCACCTCTTGGTCTTTTTTCATATCTATATTTTCTTGATATTTGATAAGTTAAAATTGGTAAGTTTTTATGATTGACATTTGAATTCTTCAAAATATTTGTTATTTCCTCCTCATGAGTTGGTGTTAAACAAAAATTTGGCGTTTTAGATCCTAAATTCAACTTGAATAATTCTGTATTTCCCCATCTCCCGGTTTTTTGCCATAAGTCTTTAGAGCTAAGACTACTTAAACTGAACTCTTCGCCACCAATATCATCCATACGATTCCTTATTATATCTTCGACTTTCTTTAACACTTTTAGGCCCAATGGTAACCAATGGATCAAACCTGCAGATGGTTGGTTTATGTACCCAAGATCTTGTAATAACTGATGAGTAGTCACATTTTTATCAATATTTTTTGGTGTGAAAACATGTTGTGTGGCAATATTGGAGTTGAACCTTACTCCATATCTTGATATTGCCCTTGGGAACATGACTTGACCTCTTTAAAACAGCTGATATGAGCTTTAAAGACATTATGTTATCTTCAATTAAAAGACCGAAATGCTATTCTGCTTTGAGTTTTCCGTGAAGTGGTTACTGACACATGAGGAAATGGCAACAAATTAAACATTTTAATTTATATTTAATTAGTTTAACAGACTTTTTCCTCTGACTGCCATTTGGTTATAGCGAAAGCACATGAGCTGCCTAACAAAGATTAGGTGATTACTTATGTGCTACAGAATTCTGCCATTAGGAGAGAAATTGATAGTAAGCAAGGTTTTGCAATTAACTTGCACAGAAGAATATAAGAATAATATTACCGAATGTTGGAGCTAAGCTTTGAACGCGTTGTACCTGATATTTATGTTTCTGTACTTAATTAAGACAAGTGTATGTCACTCAAAGAATTACTGATCGTACAATTAGTTTCACTAACAATAACGTATAGATTTGTAAAGTTATCCTTACTCGATTGGCAAGCTAATTTGCACAATGAAAATAAAAGATATAGAATCTGTGAATTATGATCAGTTGGGGGCTAGGAATAAGTTCTGATTTCTTGTCAGGATAGATCGAGTAGTCAATTCTATTTAACATGTATACCAATTCCGTCATATTATCATTCTTATAGAAACTAATGCTTTGACGATTTCACTGCCTGTTCGGGATTTATTTTTTTGTGTCAATCCCAACAGATTGAATCCTCCAAGATTAGCTAACCCGAGTAAATCCATAGAATCGATACCGTGAACCTTCCAGAACACTTTTATGATCCGATGTTTGGTCTATAACTTGTGTGTGTTTAGTAGTAATTGTCAGGTTGTTAATGTATGTTTCAAATGGTTTAACCCCCATGGCATAATTTAGCCCATAATCCCGAATTGAATCTACAACAACACAATAGATCTGAACAAAAACTCGAGATACAACTGGCTAAGGCTTATGGACAGCATATAATAGAATCTTTTAGAATAATTGAGAGAATTGGTGGCTTTGAAGTTATTCTTCATTTGCGTTTGTCTAGGAGAAAAAAGTGACTTAGTGCGTATAACTATCTTGCTCATAGCAATCATACCTAAGCAAACGCAATTATAACAAAAAGTGGTGATTCAACAAGTATAAATACATGTAAAACCCATAGAAATTTAATTTGAACTCCATCTTGTAGAAGTTTAAGAAATCAAATATCCAAAATGTTTAGAACAGCCTTGAGAACTCAATTAAGAACCCCAATCGTCAGAACCTCATATCGTTCATTATCATGTACCCCAGCAAGATTCACAATTTTGGAAACAGCAAAGGAAAAATTGAGTGATTTGAATCAAAAAGTTGGTAAAGCAGCAGCAGCAGGATTAGAAAAAGCTGAAGACGTTACTGAAAATGTCAAAGAAAGTGCCCAAGACATCAAAGAAAAAGTGAATGAAGAAGGTGCCGAAGCTGCTGCTAAGGATACAGTAGGTCGTGATAATGTTCGTGATGCTAAAAATGCTGCAAAGGATTTGAAAAAAGAAGGTGAAGAATTCATTGATAATGCCTCCGAGAAAGCTGGTGAATTGAAGAAAGATGCTGAAAAGAAGGCTGATAAAGCTGCTGATAAATATGGGAAGGATATCTAAGCAACCTCACACCTCACTTGTTTGAATCAAAATGATAAAGTTATATACGCCGTATACGAAACCTATGAATGAAATTTGAGTAATACAATTAAAAACATTATTTGCAAACGTAGTTATCACTTTTATTGCCTAATATATAACCTTTTAAATAATACATAACTCCATATTATCAAAATACTAGTCTGTTCTTCCCTCTCTACTTTTTACTTATACATATCGTCATTAAACCGTATTCAAACATTAATGTTTTAAACAATGTAAATTCTTTTCCCTTATCCTTCATAATAATTGATCGTATTTTTTTTCTTTTTTTTCATTAACTTTTGGCTTGCATTTATCTTGAGTATAAATCATTAAAGATGGAACCTAATGGGGGTAATTTGGGTTCAATTTTCAATTGTTCCTCTTCATTATCACTTGAGCTACTTTCACGTTTTTCACGTTCTGCTTTAATAGTCTCTCTATCATTTGATAATTGTGGAGTCGTTAATAAAGCTGAATGGAACGGCGTTGTTGTAAGGAATGAATTTGATCTTGTTCTTGGATTTTGTAAAAATGAGTTTGATCTTGACCTTGAGGATCGACTATTGTACTGTTCATTGATCGAGTTTGTGATCGAATTTTTTCTCAAATTATAACGATCTGTTGATTGAACATATGGTGTTATATATGAAAACGATTTTGATCTCAAAGAGTCTTGTGATAAGAAGAATTGAGAACCTGGTGATGAGCCTGAAGCTGCTATTGAGGTTTGAGAACTTGTTGAATAAGATCTTGAAAATGAATTCGAGTTGGATGATGAGGAATGTATTGGGTTTGGATGGCTATGTCTTGTTATGTTGGAGCTTGACCTTTTGACTTTATAAGTTGGAGTTATCGTTATTGGAGCAGTTGATGAAAATCTTCTTGAAATTATAGAAGTCGTTGTAGATTTCTTATCTAATTCACCAATACGACTTATTATTTCACCTTCAGTTCTCAAGGGTAATAAAATGGATAATTCAGCAAAGCTTAGTGCTCTTTTCCGTCTTGATATTAATAATTCGTCCTCATCCATTGTCCAATCTCCTTGGTCTATAAAGACACTTGAATTCTTATCGTCATCCGAGTCCAAGTCTTGTAATGGCCTTCTTGACGTGGCCAATGGATCAACCATAGAGCCCCTTGGTCTCTTTGGAGAACCAGTATGACCAACAATTTCTTCATCATAATCATCATAATCATCATCGTCCAAGTCTTCATCAGTATCTTTTTTCTTTCTAGATGAAGAAGATTTGGCGTCTTTCGAGGAAGATGAAACTGAAGATGAATTTTGGAAACTCCATTGATTATAAGATGAGATTGATGATTTCTTATCTTTTACCTTTGGTGATGAAGATTGTAAAGTTGAAGGATGCGATGAGGTCGATGAGGTGGAGGAGTTTGATTTATTATTTGGTATGGAGGAAAATTTTGAAACTAATGGCACATGAGCAGCTTCCTTTGTGGATAATGTCAATGGTGGTGAGGCAGAGTTTGAAGAAGAGTCGTTCATCGTAGTTCCATTGCTGTTGTGGTTGTTATTTGAAGTTGTGGTCGTCGACGAAGGGGTATTGGCACCAGAGGTTGGAGTTGGGCTATTTGTACTAGTTTTCAACGAACCTGATCTTAACCTTCTCCATCTGAACTGACAGGCGTTAGGAGTTCTATGAGCGAAATGAGAAGCTATTTCTTTCCAACCTAGTTTCTGTTGTTCCTTCAAATGGCGAAGTAATAAGTCATCTTGAGGATCCCAAGACGATGGAGTTCTTGAAAACACTTTAGCTAATTTAGCGTCTGACGTTGGGGACGAGCTTGGTTCTGACATGGTTCGGGTGATTTGACCGTGTCTTGAAGGAAGTGTATCGTTTTAATAGTCAACAGGGGGTATCTGTGTCGTTTCCAGAAGATTCTGTTGAGGTTGGTGACTGTTCTTCGTGGTGTGATAAGATAAAGTATGTGGGTTTGGTGGGTTTTTTTTCAGCGTTTTCGGTTTTTTGGAGTGATCGATGAGATGAGATGAGCTTTGTGTGGATGCACAATGGAGGCAGGGCGTAAGGGCGTGTATAATGTCGTATGTATGTGTTGATAGTACTATTCTACGGTAGTAGTTATGGGGGTATCCCCTTTTAAAGTGCACCCCCAGTTGTTTCTAGTGGATTTCGACGATTTTTGGTGGTTCCCGTTGTTTGATTTGATTTCCATTGTGGTTGCCGATTCGATTCGATGAGCTTAAGTCTCAACGTTTTTGAGGCTTTGAGCTGAGACAAGAAGTGAGGATTTCCCCCAGTTTATAGTATTGAACGGGTCTATTATACCACTACAATCCCACTATTAATATATAATTATCAGTTCTTCACCAACTTCCCATTCCTCCCTCTTCATTTCCTCAAGACATAACTGATATGTGAGGCTCCTGAAATCTAAAACAACAGCCAAAAAGAATACAACGGGAGCTCGCCAAAACTACACAACAACAGCTAAATTATTCAGTCGTATCTTCGTAAGCCATACACACAACCCCTCTCACTACTCAACAGCATCAATCATCTTCGAATAAACCTTGGAAACATCGTCATTTGACCTTTAAAATAGGCAAATTCGCCCATTCCCGAGACGCGAAAATGGACTGTCCCACCCGGACACCACAGTATAGACACACTGCTCAAACGTATGGACAAATCTATTAATGTGTAAATAATAGAAGATTTTAATCCACTTTCCAGTGCTCTTCATCACTCTGTTCTCCAAAAATTTCAACAGCATAGACACTTAGAGTAGTGAACATATTGATCCAGTTCCAAAATTGCCATGGATGAACAATAATTTTAACAGAATCCTCTGAAACAGTTGATCTCCAAGAAGAAGTTTGTTCTTCTATCCACCATCCCCATATGCATAGTTCTTGATCCAATTCATTCGAATATTGCATCATCAGATGTGTATACACTGCAATGATGATACACGGACTGAACAAATATATCAATCTCATGGATTTTGTAGAAGGTGCCGGGCTCTTCAATGCGGGTATTATTCTTGTTGCTGAATAAAACACTGCAATTCTATAAGCCAAATTAATCAAGATGGAAGGTGTGATAGTTCTTGATGTGGCTATTAAAAATTCAATGATTGTTTGGAAAGAATTTGGAACATTCAAAGTGAGCACTGGTAACAATTGAGTTATTGAATCATTAACAATGATTGGTAAATGTTGCATTTCTTGTTTTAATTGATTTGTAGCACTTGATATCAAGAATCCAATCTCCGTAGACGCTAAATTTGATAATTCTGGGAATGTTTCATATATACAACGAACAATATAACCAAATAATAATGAAGATTCAATTGTGGAACCTTTATTACTAATGATCCCATAAAGTCCTAATCCGGAGCAAAAAGTCAAAATAGCACCAATCAATGAAGCAGATATTATGGAGATTTCTATTGGGAATGAATATATCCTATAAAGGAAATAAAGTGAAGTTGTAATGATTCCTCCAGAATTCAACAAACTTATTATAACCCAACTTTCACTTTTATTATATTTCAACCATCTAAATGTTTGTCCAATACTTTGAATAGCTAAAATGGTACATAATCCTTCCAAAAGTGTAAATAATGGAGTTGAATTAACAATGAAATATTTCCAAGGTTTTAAAATGAATTTGTAGAAAAATAAATTTTCATGTTTCAATTCATTTATATTTGAATTATTGAAAACTGATAAGAACAAAGTAAGTAAACTTGGGATTAATAAATGTTGCAAATAATAAATTGAACTCAATATAATGTTTTTTTTAAAAAAAACACTAAAACTTGTTAATATCCAATAAATATTAAATAATGTAACTGTAAATGCTAATCCACAATAAACTCCTCCAATCTGAAATGAAATAGGTATGGTTAAAATGATCAAAATCATGTAAAAAGTTGTGAGAATGGCACGAACTGTTGACTTAACATTCCGTATTGTGATTGGATTGTTATCAATGCTCTTTTTAATATTATTATTTTGAGTTTGATTACTACTATTCTTTTGATTTATATGTAAAAGTGAGGATTGCGGTGTTATAGGATTAGTTTTCGTCATTGATGTAGCTTGTTCAATTTTTTCATATATGAGGGTTGTCTTTTCAACTATTATTTGATATGATGGTAAGTTCAACTTCTCTAGTCTTGAAACTTATAATGTGGCAGCCCAACGTGTATGGTAATACCCTTACTTTTTGGTGATGATAACAAAGTGCAAATGGTCGTGATATCGTTCTCCGCAGCAGAAGAAAGCACCTTATTGATATAATTCCTTGAATGAAACACAAATGAACCAGCAATTTGTTAATTCACAAGATCAATTTTAAACACAATAAGATTTTATTCCTGTTCCTGAATTTTCACTATTTCAAATTTCAGTACTAAATTTTTGAAATTCTGGGATGTTTTTCGGATTCCCAATATGGAAAGTGACACATTGGGAAATGGTTACGGAGCGAGCACTGCTTTCAGTTTTTATGCGATGAGCTCACTTAAAAATTAAAGCTATAACTATTAAATTTGAACATTCATTTAATCATCTTAAAATTTTTTGGTGAAGATGCTGGTGAGGAAAGAGGAGACATGCTCGGATGGAAATGGATACGATGGGAGAGACGGTCTACGGGTCCTTGCGGTGTTTGTGATTATGATCTCGTCTGCCATTGGGACGTTCTTCCCGTTACTCTCGTCTCGTTATTCATCAATTAAACTGCCTAATTGGTGTTGGTTTTTTGCTAAATTTTTTGGATCTGGTGTTATTGTTGCTACTGGATTTATTCATTTACTACAACCAGCAGCAGAGGCACTCGGGAACGAGTGCCTTGGGGGAACATTTGCAGATTATCCTTGGGCTTTCGGAATTTGCCTAATGTCATTATTTGCATTATTTTTAACAGAAATCATAGCTCATCATTATGTTGAAATAGCAGCATCAAATCACAAGCATGGTGATCAGACCCATTCCCATTCTCATGGACACGGCCATATTCATGACCCTACTCCTTCAAGTTCAAGAGATATGGATGATACTTTGATGGATGATAGTTATGAAATGGAACACCTTGTTGAAACTTCAAACAAAGACCTTGAGATGAAATCGGAATTCAAGAGCATTCAACTACCAGTCACAAATAGCTCTGAAGATATCGAAATCTTAGATTCTCCAAGTGATGTCAATAACACAGATCATGAACAATACCTAAATCAAATTCTTTCAGTTTTCATTTTAGAATTTGGTGTTATATTTCATTCAGTATTTGTTGGACTTTCATTAGCCGTTGCGGGTGAAGAATTCATAACATTGTTCATTGTCCTCATATTTCATCAAATGTTTGAAGGTCTTGGGTTAGGTACACGAATTGCTGATACACCATGGGATGAAACTAGAAGAAGAACGCCATGGTATCTGGCCTTAGGGTTTTCAATATCGACACCTATTGCGATTTCCATTGGGATAGGAGTTAGACATTCTTTCAACCCAGAAGGTCGTACTGCATTGATTGCCAATGGATGTTTTGATGCTATTTCAGCAGGGATTTTAATATACACAGGGATTGTGGAACTAATGGCCCATGAGTTTTTATATTCCGGACAATTCAAAGGAGAGGGAGGGTTAACAAAGATGCTTTCTGCTTATTCGGTGATGTGTTTAGGTGCCGCATTGATGGCATTGTTAGGAAGATGGGCATAGATAGAGATTTTATGATATAAAAAGGGTGTTTAGCATGGAGGTGTTGCATTGATGAATCTATGAATCATATTATAGAAAAGCTTAAAGTTTACATTAATATTATGAAACGTAATCTGAAAGATAGAAGTTTCAGCTGTAGTTGGTTGTTTTCCCAAGGGAGTACAAGGACAAGGATGTTGACTCATGATGATCTGATCTATTTTGACGTGCGAGAGGCTAGAATTAATAGTTAGGGAGTCCACGGTTATAAACGGAAGAGCGCCAGAGCGACGCTTATAAGTTGTCGAGATAGAGTTCTGATGGAAGGATAAAGGAAAAGACAGGGCGCGAGACCCAAGACTTTCTGCAACAGTGTCAACTTGTTCTCTGCGGTTTTGATAGGGAAAGATTCTTCTATAAGCCCTGTTAGATCTTAAAATATGATTCATAACGCTTAATAAACGCTTATCAGAAAAAAAGGACCGGTGGTGTATTATCCAAAAGGGAAACGTAATCCGGAGCCCCCCAATCAACATCGAAATTTGAGGTGTTTTGGAAGCCAAATGGCGGTAGAATATTGATTTAATTAGTAGTGTCGACGATATTCATTGCAAAATTAGAACATCTTCAACCCAAACATCAGTATTCAATTTCTTACAAATTTTCTCTGCATTCTTGACGTATAAAGGACGACGCGATGGGACTCTGATTAGAAGTCGGTCAACTGACGCTTGAGCGAATACCGCAACACTGTAGACACCACAAGAGTGATACACGAAATAATCGCCAGAATCATCAAATAATCTTTGCATTCTATTTAAAGAGTCATAGTTCCAATTTACGAACCAAACTTTAGTCGAAACAAATGGAAAACCTGTGGAAAATATCAAATTTTGTCGTTTGACGGACCGAAAAATCGCCCAATGCGGCAATCGCCAAACAAAAAACACTCCACTAAATCCGTCAAAATGTCACAAACTGTTGGAATTCGCAGGGTTCATTTTGGCTCACAAACAGCCAAAATTGATTGATAAATGTTGTAAAAAGATCCTTGGATATAATATAGGACTCAAGTAGTACTCTAATTGAAACTTAAGCACAATTTCCTCCTTCACCATCACTCAAGAGTTGGCGTTTGCCAGACTCACTGTAACCTATGGAGCTCTCGGATTTCGGTTTTTCATGGCTCTTGCGGAGTTAAAAATCTCCAAAAAAAGATTTTCAATAGTTTTTTCCTCGAAAAGAAAAAAGGAAATTTATATAAATATTGTGCATCTTGCTCTTTATCAACAATTTTTGCCTTAGATTTACAATCGAATCCTTGAAATTGACATAAACCTCAATTCAATTTTTTTTCTGTTGGATAACATTTGTTGAAATTGATTGGAATGAACAATCCTTCACCTGACAACACAATGTCTGACTCAACTTATAACGAACAAGAACAACGCATCAAACCAGAATTACGTAAAGAAGGTTCAAATTCCTCTTCAAATTCTTCAAATTCACATGCCGATGTACCACAAGCTTTGAGAAATGAAGATATAGAAGCCCAAATCCTACAGGACGATGAAGAAGATGGTG
The DNA here is from genome assembly GCA_030571095.1 of Hansenula sp. yHMH451. Lineage (NCBI taxonomy): Eukaryota > Fungi > Ascomycota > Saccharomycetes > Phaffomycetales > Wickerhamomycetaceae > Hansenula > Hansenula sp. yHMH451. The sequence continues at coordinate 251,609 of JAJLXE010000006.1, forward strand.
ATGAGCTATCAAGAGTCGAAACCAGATCAGAAACAAGTAGACAATTATCAAGGGCTTTGACTGGTGCTGATTCTATTCAACAAGCTTTATCCAAACAGAAAACTCCAATACCTCCAATGGGGTTGGGGAAAGAATTACCAACTGAGTACCCAGATAGTGAGGCATATACAGTCTCTTATAACGGCCCAGATGATCCAATCCACCCTCATAACTGGCCATTGAAGAAGAAGTTGATCACTTGTATGATGATTGGGTATTGTACAGGTTGTGTCGCTTGGGGGTCTTCAATTTTCTCATCTGCTACTATTGTCGTTGCTGCTAAATATCATGTTGGTACTGTTGTTTCCACTTTAGGTACCTCATTATATGTTTTGGGGTTTGCTACTGGTCCAGTTGTTTGGGCTCCATTAAGTGAATTATATGGAAGAAGAATCATTATGTTGTTGAGTATTCTCGGTTTCACTATTTTCCAATTCGCCATTGCCACTGCTGAAAATCTACAAACGATTTTGATTTGTAGAGCTATTGGTGGTGCTATTGGTGCTGCTCCTTTGGTTGTTGTTCCTGCTTCATTTGCCGATTTGTTTGGTAGTGCAACAAGAGGTAAAGCTATCACAATTTTCTCAATGACTGTCTTTTGTTTACCAATCATTGCTCCTGTTGCCGGTTCTTTCATTGTTCATAGTTATTTGGGTTGGAGATGGACTGAATATATCACTGGTATTATGGGTGCTTTCGGATTAGTCCTCGTTACCATCTTTTATGAAGAAACCCATCATCCAATCATCTTGGTTCACAAAGCTCTAGAAATCAAGCAAAGAACTGGAAATTGGTTAATTCATGCTCCACATGATGAATTTCAATTGTCATTCAAAGATATTGTGGAAAAGAACATTACAAGACCATTGGTTATGCTTGTTACTGAACCAATCATTTTCTTAATTTCATTATATAATGCCTTTATTTATGGTATTCTTTACTTGTTATTATCAGCTTATCCAATTATTTTCGCAGAAGGTTACAAAATGTCTGGTGGTGTTGCTGAATTACCATATTTGGGTGTTGCCTTGGGTATGGTTTTCGGAGGTTGTTATTGTTACGCAATGGAGGGGAAATATATCAAAGCTATGCAAAAGAATGGCGGGAAACCAGTTCCAGAAGCTAGATTGTACCCATTATTTGGTGGTGCTATTGCCTTCCCAGTTGGTATCTTTTGGTTAACATGGACAGGTAACTGGCCTGAAAAAGTTCACTGGATGGCTCCTACAGCTTCTGGTGTTTTCACCGGGTTTGGATTAATCACTATTTTCAATGCCTCAATCAATTATTTGATTGATACTTATTTAGTCTTTGCAGCTTCTGCAATGGCAGCCAATGCCTTTTTAAGAGCTTCATTTGCTTGTGCCTTCCCATTATTTTCTGTTCAAATGTTCCATAACTTGGGTGTCAATTGGGCTGGGTTGTTATTATCCTGTGTTGGGTTTATTTTGATCCCTGTTCCTTTCTTATTCTTTAGATTTGGTAAGAAGATCAGAGAAAAATCAAAATATGCCTTTGTCTTATCATGAGATCAACAATTTCAGTAAAACCAAAACTAAATCATTGCATTCATCTAACATATTGACTCCAATATGTTTTATGACACAAACTCTTAGCATCATCATACATGGGAAGGATATAAGCCCTTATATCCTGTAAATAATAAACTAATAATATAATTCAATACCAACAATTCAGTAGTTTATTGTAAAGAACAGCGAAATTTAGCTGTCGACAGTTTATGCCACAAACTTCGATTTTGAAACCGGGCACGATTTTCCGATGAGCTGCAAAAAAAAATTTATATGTGCTAAACAAAGTAAAAATTATGGGTAGTAAGGTATATTTACTTGAAACCTTTTGATAGCGGAATAATTTGAGATGGGTTCCAGTGAAGCCAGAAAAGAGAAGAGAAAGATTCAAAGACACGCGGATCCAGCTTCTGAAAGTCGCAGTAAGAAGGCTAAAACAACCAATAGAGGTAGAGGTAGAGCTGAGTATAGAACTGTTACTAGAACTGCTAAAAGACCAAACAGAGATGTAGAAGAGGAAGATGCTATAAATGATCATGAAGAAGATGAGAGCGAGAGTGAGGATGAAGCAAGTGTAAATGCTGGAGCTGAAAGATCTGAAGATAAGGGGAAGGCCTATGACGCATTGTTAACTTTACTGAGTGCTGAACAGATCGATGAAGAAGATTCAGAGGAGGAGGAAGTCCAGGAAAATGCTCAAGATGAAATTGAAGAGAGTGATGGCAATGGTGAAGATGACGAAGAAGAATCTGAAGGGAAGGACGAAGAAGAAGAAGAAGAAGAAGAGGTGGAACCAGAATTCGCATATGATTCAGAAGATGAAGATTTAGCAGACCCATTTGAATATCATTTTGCCAATTCATCAGAAAAATACCTCGATGAAGTTACAAATGCCCTGAAGAGCACAAAGAAATGGAAAAACTCCAAAAGATCATATGATTCTTATTCCAGTATTGTTTCATTACCACCTGTGGATTCATCTTCCAAATACGGGGAAATTCCTCAGAACCATAAATTAGATGATTATAAGATCAAGTCAAGATTACTAGAACCTTTCAAGGAGAAATTCGGTGATGCTGTTGATACTGACATTTCAAAATTAGTGTTGGATCCAATTTTCTCTTATAAAGATGTGTTATTACCATATGGCGAATTCTCCAAACAAGACGACTATAGAAAATTATATTCTCTACATTGTTTAAATCATGTTTTCAAAACAAGAGATCGCATTATGAAAAATAATGCTAAAGTAGCCTCACAGAATGAAAAAATATCCGAAGGGAAGATAAAACCAGAAGAGGAAAAGGAATTCAGAGATCAAGGATTCACAAGACCTAAAGTGTTGATTCTATTACCAAGTAGAAATCATTGTTATAAAGTTGTCGAGGAGATGATCAAGATGTCTGGTGCCGAACAAGTTGAAAAGCAAAAAAGGTTTAAGAGTGAATTTTTTGACGATTCTACACCTCCTGATAATAAACCTGAAGATTTTAAAAATCTATTTGAAGGTAATAATCATGATGATTTCAGAATTGGGATTAAATTCACTAGAAAAACAATGAAATTGTTTTCTTCATTCTATCAATCTGACATAATACTGGCTTCTCCATTAGGTTTGCAATTCATTCTGGAAAATGCTGATAAGAAGAAAAGAGATTCTGATTTTTTAAGTTCAATTGAAATTTTGGTTGTTGACAATGCTAGTGCAATTGAATTACAAAATTGGGACCATGTATTGACAGTGTTGAAACATGTTAATAAGATTCCTGGGAACTTGCATGATACTGATTTTGGTAGAGTTAGAATGTGGAGTATTAATGAACAGGCAAGAAATTATAGACAGACATTAGTGTTCACAGAATTTAATACTCCAAATATTAATAATTTATTAAGTAAAAGTGAGAACATTTTCGGGAAACATAGATATAGGAAGTTAGTGGAGAACAATGAAAGTGCAATATCAAAAGTTGGACTGAAAATAAGGCAAATTTTCACTAGATTTGAAAGTTCAAGTCCATTTGATGAACCTGATGCTAGATTTAATCATTTCAAATCGGTTATTGTTCCATCATTATCCAAGTCTACAACTTATGATGATGGGTTATTGATATATATCCCATTATACAGTGATTTCTTGAGAGTTAAGAACTATTTACATAACAAGACTTCGTTATTATTTGTTGATACTGATGAATATACCGAACAAAAGGATCTTACAAAGGCAAGAGCATTATTTCAACAAGGTAGAAGAAAGATCTTACTTTACAGTGAAAGATTGCACCATTATAGAAGATTTGATTTGAAAGGTGTTAAGAATGTTTTCATGTACGGTGTACCATCTAACCCAATTTTTTACACGGAATTAGTTTCATCAATTGGAAGATCTGTTTATGAAGGAGTTGCAGATTTCAATATTTCCAATGTTCGTATTCTTTATTCCAAATGGGATTCTTTAGCCATTGAAAGAATAGTTGGCAGTGAGAGAGCTCCGGTGTTAACACATGGGCAGAATGAGTTCTATGAATTCAGATAGATGATGGATATACATAAAAGTTTATAGATTTAAATTTAAAAGAAGAAAATTTATATGTCAAATAAATTCGAGCAAAGCCGGCACCGAACTTTGAGACCTGCGTAGTCCCCGGGTCCCCGGCCTAGACCAGGATCTTAACTAGGATCCGAGCTGCAAGCGCGTAATGGAATTTCTCTGGGCTGTGATTGGGTTATTGCCACTGGGGGGCCACTGGGTTCCAGGCAGGAGAGGTTTGACGCCAGGCTGGTTGGACAGAAGGAAGAGCAAGGGCAATAGGCAGGACAGCTAAAAGGCACTATAGACTGGTCGCTTGCCACCTTAACCGAGAGCGAGTTTTCCAATTGCCAATCTATGCTATGAACACTGGATTTTATACTGATTATATTATAAGTTTCGATAGTGGCAAATTATGGAATAAAGAGAATTTAATTTTGAAAGGTTTTTGTGTTCTCATATACTCCAGATTTTCTACCCTTTTGGGTTTCGGGACTGGCGTAGTCTTAAGCGAATGCGATGAGCTCGATGAGTCAGGATGGATAGAGAAGAGAGAGCTTGTTTCTGGAAGAGGTGTTGTTGGAATAAAATCAGCATGAGTACCTCACATTGGATATTATATACCCACTAGAGCATATCACTAGATAATTATAGGTTTCTTCAAACTCGCTCTCCGCCAAAATCGAGATCTCTCTGGCAGGTTCCCAGAAGCCTGGAACGACTAGTCCCGAGACTACCGCCCTCATTCGTCAAAACAAAATCCATAAATTTTAGAGCTTTTCGGTTTTTCCTTTAAATAAAAACAAATTTATCTCTTTGCTGTTCAACTATTCAAAAGAATAAATCATCGATCCGCTGAGTCAATCCAGAAGCTATTAAGCAGACCTTTCATCAGATTGGATGTCCAGATAGTGCAAAAGAGTGGAATCAGTTGTTTGTCACACCCAGTTTTCTCGTTTACGTTTTCCTACGGCCCTCCTCCATTTTATCAACGTCGCTTGTGTTGACTCTTTTTGAATCTTCAACAAATCACAGATCAATCTACCATCAAATCAATCAATCCAATTGAAGTGGTAAATATCTAATCAACCTGTGAAAGAAGGAAGTCATTTCAGAAAAAAATTATTCATCACTAAAGTAAATTCTATTTTACATTTGAAGTTTTAATCACTTTGGATCTTTTGAAATCAATATAACCTCCAAAAATGCTTAAAGCTTTACGTTATCGTGGTTCTTTACCACGTACAAGATTGGTACAGTCTTTGAAAAGTACTGGTTACCGTTCGTTGGCAACTAGCTCCAGTGACAGTTTCCTACAAACCCAAAATGCTACATATATCGACGAGATGTATGACGCTTGGAAGAAAGATCCATCTTCTGTCCACGTTTCATGGAATGCCTATTTCAAGAACTTGAATGGTAATGCTCCAGCCTCTCAAGCTTTCACTGCTCCTCCAACTTTGGTTCCAACCCCAGCTGGTGGTGTTGCCTCTGTTATCCCAAGCGGTGGTGCTAGTTCTGGAGTTAATGACGACGTCTTGTTACATTTGAAGGTTCAATTATTAGTTAGAGCTTATCAAGTTAGAGGTCATCAAAAAGCTCATATTGATCCATTAGGAATATCGTTTGCTGATGATAAATCAAACCCAACCCCAAAGGAATTGACTTTGGAACATTATGGCTTCTCTGAATCTGATTTCAGCAGACAAATCACTTTAGGTCCAGGTATTTTACCAAGATTTGCTAAAGATGGTCAAACTTCATTGACTTTGCAACAAGTTGTTGATACTTGTGAACAACTATATTGTAGCTCAATTGGGTTTGAATACATTCACATTCCTTCGAGAGAAAAATGTGATTGGTTAAGAGAAAGATTAGAAATCCCAACCCCATATAAATATACCGTTGATCAAAAAAGACAAATTTTAGATCGTTTAGTTTGGGCTACTTCTTTTGAAAGTTTCCTTTCCACAAAATTTCCAAATGATAAAAGATTTGGTTTAGAAGGTGCTGAATCTGTTGTTCCAGGTGTCAAATCTTTAATTGATCGTGCTGTCGAATTAGGTGTTGAAGATGTTGTCATTGGTATGCCACATCGTGGTAGATTAAACATGTTATCAAACGTTGTTAGAAAACCAAATGAATCTATCTTCTCAGAATTTACCGGTTCAGTTGAAGTTGATGAAGGTTCAGGTGATGTCAAGTATCATTTAGGTATGAATTTCCAAAGACCAACCACTTCTGGTAAACATGTCAATTTATCTTTGGTTGCCAACCCATCTCATTTAGAAGCTGAAGATCCAGTTGTCTTGGGTAGAACTAGAGCTATCCAACATTATAAACACGATGTTGGTACTTTCGATAAAGCTATTGGTGTTTTATTCCATGGTGATGCCGCATTTGCTGCTCAAGGTGTTGTTTATGAAACTATGGGGTTCACCGCTTTACCAGCTTATGCTACTGGTGGTACAATCCATGTTATTGTTAATAACCAAATTGGGTTCACCACTGATCCAAGATTTGCTAGATCTACACCTTATCCATCAGATATTGCCAAAGCTATTAATGCTCCAATCTTCCATGTTAATGCAGATGATGTTGAAGGTATCACTTTTATCTTCACTTTAGCTGCCGAATGGAGAGCTACCTTCCATACCGATGTTATCATTGATGTTGTTGGTTACAGAAAATACGGTCATAATGAAACTGATCAGCCTTCATTCACACAACCTTTAATGTATCAAAAGATTGCTGATAAAAAGTCAGTCATTGATATATATACCAAACAATTGATTGATGAAGGATCTTTCTCCAAGGAAGATATTGATGAACACAAACAATGGGTTTGGAACATTTTGGAAGAATCTTTCACCAAATCAAAAGAATATAAACCAACCTCAAGAGAATGGTTAACTACTCCATGGGAAGGTTTCAAATCACCAAAGGAATTAGCTAATGAGGTTTTACCACACTTACCAACAGCCATTGAAGAATCAACTTTAAAACATATTGGTGATGCCATTTCAAGCTGGCCAGAAGCTTTTGAAGTTCATAGAAATCTAAAGAGAATCTTGGGTCAACGTAAGAAAGCCACAGATTCTGGTGAAGGTATTGATTGGGCCACCGGTGAAGCTTTAGCTTATGGTTCATTGGTTAATGAAGGTTATCATGTTAGAGTTTCTGGACAAGATGTTGAAAGAGGTACTTTCTCTCAACGTCATGCTGTTTTACACGATCAAAAATCTGAAAAAACTTACACACCATTGAAACATATTAGTGAAAACCAAGCTGATTTTATTATTTCTAATTCTTCATTGTCAGAATATGGTGTTATGGGTTTCGAATATGGTTACTCTTTAACATCTCCAGATGCCTTTGTTCAATGGGAAGCTCAATTTGGTGATTTTGCCAACACTGCTCAAGTCATTATTGATCAATTTATTGCTGCTGGTGAATCCAAATGGAAACAAAGATCAGGTTTAGTTTTAACTTTACCACATGGTTATGATGGTCAAGGTCCAGAACATTCTTCAGGTAGATTGGAAAGATATTTACAATTAACTAATGAAGATCCAAGATATTTCCCATCAGAAGATAAATTAAATCGTCAACATCAAGATTGTAATTTCCAAGTTGCTTATCCAACTACTCCAGCCAATTTATTCCATTTATACAGAAGACAAATGCATCGTCAATTTAGAAAACCATTGGTTATTTTCGTTTCAAAACAATTGTTACGTCATCCATTAGCTAGATCTCCAGTAAGTGATTTCACTGGTGAATCTCATTTCCAATGGATTATTGAAGAAGCCGTTGAAGATAAATCTGAAATTAAACGTGTTGTTTTATTATCAGGTCAAGTATTCACCGCATTGACTAAGAAACGTGAATCACTAGGTGATAAATCCACTGTGTTCATTAGACTTGAACAATTACACCCATTCCCATTTGCTCAATTACGTGAAGCCTTAAACTCTTATCCAAATGCTGAAGATTTAGTGTGGTGTCAAGAAGAACCATTAAACATGGGTGCTTGGTCATTTGTCCAACCAAGATTACAAACTGTCTTGAAAGACACTGATCATAGTGATAAAGCCTTCCGTTATGCTGGTAGAGATCCATCAGCTTCTGTTGCTGCCGGTACCAAGAGTATGCATATTGCTGAAGAAAATGCCTTCTTGGAGGAAGTTTTCGGTGCTTAGATATTCTAAATTCATTACTGTTACAGATTTCTCTTTTTTGTTTTTAAATAATTTTGTTATAAACCGCAACCATCATCAATATTATTATTTTATATAATGTTGGAAAATAATTTGTTATTTGTTTATTTTTGATCTCAGGACTTGATGGCTTTTTTAAACTGCCAATCTTGCTTTGAATCCCTTATTTATATATATTTGAAAATGTTTTACCATATCATTATATTATTCATATGTCATTATCTATACATCTTTTGAGAACTTTTATTGTAGCAATATTTGAGCAAGATGTACAAACGGTTATCAGATCGAACAAAGGAAAAAAGTTGGGGAGGTCTCTCGCTGGTAGGAACACGATTCCAGTATTTTTTTCTTGATCGAATAAAGTATATTATATCATAAACTTCTTCTTTGGATTCATTGAATTAATTCAATTAGTACTGCAATAATCGTTGAATCTCATCAATAAGGAAATAATATGTCCAATCGTCAAAGAACAGCATTGATTACAGGTGCCTCCTCCGGGATTGGTTATCAAGTCTCCAAGGAATTAGCCCTGAAGGGGTTTAAAGTGTATGCAGGAGCAAGACGTGTTGAAGCAATGGAATCTTTAAAACAATATGGTGATGTTGAACCTATAAAACTTGATGTTTCATCAATTGAAAGTGTATTAAAAGTTAAGGAATATTTATTGGAAGGTTTAATTGATGGGAAATTGGATGTTTTGTATAATAATGCTGGTCAAAGTTGTACATTTCCCGGGATTGATGTTACAGATGAACAAGTTGAAAAAGTTTTCCAAGTCAATGTCTTTGGTGCTATTAGATTGACTAGAGAATTGATTCCATTTTTGATCAAATCAAAAGGTACGATTTTATTCACTGGTTCATTAGCAGGTGTTGCACCATTCCCATTTGGTTCTGTTTATAGTGCCACCAAGGCTGCTATTCATCAATATGCTCGAGTTTTGCATTTAGAATTGAAAGGGTTTGGGGTTAGAGTGATCAATGTTATAACTGGTGGTGTTGACACAAGTATTGCTGATACTAGAGAACTTCCTGAAGGTTCACTTTTCGATATTCCAGAGGGGATTTATGTCTTTAGAGAAAGACAAGAAATGGCTAAAAGAAATAAACCATTGAATGCAGAGATTTATGCTAAGCAAGTTGTTGGTGATATTTTAAGTTCTAGTGATCCTATTGATGTTTATAGAGGGACGATGTCATGGTTGGTTCCAATTTTCATCAAATGGTTCCCGGGATGGACTGTTGAGTTTGTATTTGCAAGAAAGTTCAGATTGAATGCTTTATTTACTGCTTTGAAAAGAAAATATGGTGATGAGGTTGATTTACATTTGGATTAGTTAGTTTGTTTGCAAATGATATGATTTTATGAATTTGGATTTTGTATCTTGATAACTCGAAATGTATCTGTCTCCTAGATCAATTGGATGAGTGATTAATTCAAAACTTGATTACAATTGAAAGGACATTATACTCAAGGAACACCTAGACACGATCAAATGTAAGGTACCATTCACCAGATTGATTCAACGGAAGCTATGATACGTCAATCCTGTTAATTTGTCGCGCCTATAAGTTAAGAATTACTCCTGATATCTCCTTTGGCACTACACCCAAGGATTATACAGAAGACTGAAAAAATTGTTGTAAATTGTCGCGTAGGGAGAGAATACAAATTACTCCAAATGGTTGGCTGAGTTTAGTTCTCAGTATTACGATCTTTTATGATAATCCTGTACGTGTGCCATGGCTTGAATTTTCTTCTATGCCGTGAATTAGTTTACCTTAATAGGCAATTCTCCATGATCTTTCCTCGTCCTTGAAGTTATACGTCGTTGTACATATTAAAAGTTTTTTCGTGATATTTAGACCATTTTTTTTCAAGTGCAAATCTTTTTTAGTGTGCATTTTTTTCATCTTAGACAGCATTGTAAAGTTTTTTTTTGACAGTCTAGATGAAAAACTCGAGCTTAGAATGGACGATATAGAAGGGATATTAAGGAAGTGTAGCATATATATAGTGAGAGTTTCTCTATGTAGTCTCAGTTCATTCAGGGTCCTAATGGGTCAACTACGAGCCAGTTTTTGTTTCCTGTGAGCGGACGTTTGGTTAATGTAGGTGATTTAGGATCATGAAAGAACAGTTCCCGCTCATTAGTCTATGCCGAATTCAAAGTGAGCCGTTGTGGTAGTTCACCGTTGTATACAGTGTGTGCTAGATATAATGTAGTGGTAACGGGAATGAACGTACATACATTGGTTGTTGTGGTGAATCTAGAAGGTTAGGAAGAAGAGAAACTGGTGGTTTGGGGGTTTGATTATGTATTATGTCTTGGTGTTTGAGGACAGTGTGGACTGATGTTTTAGAAGCCGGTGTGATTTGTCAAGAGTTGTGCTGGTGATCCTCTGGCCCTTGAGTGTTCACTCTGCTCACCACTATGGTCCATAAAGTAGAGTCAACTTCTATCCCATTATCTGTTGTGTGGTTGATGCTGGTTGATTGAACTACCACTATCCAGTTCTATAATACTGGGATCCATCTCATAGTAGATAAGACATGTTTTTCGTGGTTACCAGCCGTCGCCAGAGCAAATGCTGTACGTTCTACGTACTACGCCGTACCAATCGATGTGGGCATATTTCATCTGGAACAGAAGTCACAAATCACCACAACGTTTTAGCCAAGTGCTATTCTCTGATCTGCTTTGCAATGTGGTGAAACCGTGAATCCACAAAGAAGAGCTCGTTCAGTTCAGATGAAACTGGGTTTTAGCAACATGTACCTCTACGTAGCAACCCACCCAACCATGATACTCTCTACTGTCCCTCTTCAACTGATCGATGATCGATCCTCTGCGCTTTCAGCCAGTTCAATTACCTTTCCTCAATCAAAAATTAACCAGCCAATTTTTCCAATTTTTCTTTTCCTGCCCGCACCTCAAAAAAAAGTTAGGCTGTGCTTACGTAACCCGAGAACGCTGTTTACATTTCCAACTCAAAAACATTTCAACTTGTCTTCTTTCTTTCTTCTACTTTTTAGCCAACATCATCAAACGAAGTATCTATCCAACTCTTTACGCTCCTTTACAAAAGCACTAGATTCTTCAACCCAGTCTACTTGTTCATTCTCTCTACTCCCAGGTTATCAAAAAGTCACACACTCATTGGTATCCAGTCACTCCTTTAGAAAGAATAACAAATCAAAACAAACTAAAAAAAGATCATATTGCTAGAATACTGAACTGAACAGCCCTAAAGATTGTTAACAGGTATTGAAGTAAGTATCACTGACTATTTATCTCTAGTTTTGGAATGAAAAGACCAGGATTGAACTTGAACTTGAAGTCTGAATTTGAATTGGAACTAAATATTTGACACTTAACCTTATTATGAAGATCTCGGGATCCCACTACAATATCACACCACCATAAGATCCAGCCTTCCTACTAGACCTTAAGCCACCAAAGAGACCAGATACCATCAACTACTTCACTATCATCATCATCCTTCTTCTTCATCATCATCAACTTCATTTGTCTTCTTTTCGTTCGACCCAAAATCGACTCCTTTCAAAGGGAATGTCCACCAGTTTCCGGATTGGGAAACAAACCAGTGCTGGGGCCCTCGGAATTAGCAACAAAAAGTATGTCCATGCCCTCGGAATCACACCCCCTTCAAGAAAACAAAACAACGCGTTTCAATTTCAACAACAAAGACTTTTTGGTACATGAAGAAGGATTTTTGAAGGCTTGAAGAGAATTGAAGGGACAGGTACAGATGAATCTGATCTGATCTCATCGGTGTTCTTATAAACATGTATATCCCGGTCTAAAAATGTGGATCTATATCATTTTGATACCCATTGACACTTTTGTCATAATCATTTAATACCCAACCAAGCTTTGATAGCTTCTTCATTCTTATTCCTTCATTGCATCTAATTCAATTCAATTCAATTCAATTCAATCCTTTTCGTCGCATTTCCAATTACTAGCATAAACTCTCAATCTATTGGGTTCAAAATTCATATTAACATCTAATAGCTCTATTTTATTTTGAAAAATGAAATTCTCAACATCTACTGTTGCCGCTTTTGCTGCCCTTATGGGTACTACTTTAGCTGCTCCTCATGCTCATGGTGATGCTCTAGTTAAACGTGATGCTGATTGTGCTACTACCGCTCATCACCATCATCAACACAAACGTGCCGTTGCTGTTGAATACGTTTACTCAACTGTCGTTGTCAATGCTCAAGGTGAAACCATCACTCCATCATCAACCCAAACCACTTTGGAACCTTCAACCTCCGCTGTTAACAAAGCTGCTGTTGTCTCTTCCACTTCCTCTTCATCAACTTCATCAACTTCATCTTCTGCTGCTGCATCATCAACCGCTGCTGCATCTTCATCAACCCAAGATTCTTCATCTTCATCAACTTCCACTTCCGCCACTTCTTCATCAACCTCAACCTCTTCAGGTTCAATCTTTGGTGATTTGGATGCTTATTCAAACCCAACTGTTGAATTCGAAGATGACACCATCTCATGTACCGACTTCGATTCATTAGTTGGTCAAGGTGTCATCAAATTAGATTGGTTAGATTTTGGTGGTTACTCTGGTATTTATCACCCAAGTGATACTTCAACTGGTGGTTCATGTACCGAAGGTGCTTATTGTTCTTATGCTTGTCAACCAGGTATGTCCAAGACCCAATGGCCATCATCTCAACCAGACAATGGTGTTTCCGTTGGTGGGTTGGTTTGTAAGAATGGTAAATTAAGAAGATCAAACACCGATCAAAAATACTTGTGTGAATGGGGTGTTGATGCTGCTTACGTTAAGAGTCAAATCTCAAAAGATGTTGCCATTTGTCGTACTGATTATCCAGGTACCGAAAACATGGTTATTCCAACTTTTGTCCAAAGTGGTAAAACTTTGCCATTAACTACTGTTAATCAAGCCACTTATTACCAATGGGGAGGTACTGGTACTTCAGCTCAATACTATGTTAACGATGCCGGTGTTTCAGTCGAAGATGGTTGTGTTTGGGGTTCTGAAGGTTCTGGTATTGGTAACTGGGCTCCATTAAACTTTGGTGCTGGTTACGCTAGTGGTATTTCATACATTTCTTTAATTCCAAATCCAAATAACAGAGATGCTGCTAACTTCAATGTTAAAATTGTTGCTTCTGATGATAGCTCTAGTGTTTCTGGTTCTTGTGTTTACGAAAATGGTAAGTACAACGGTGATGGTTCTGATGGTTGTACCGTCGGTGTCCTCAAAGGTACTGCCAACTTTGTCTTATACAACTAGATTTTAGGTTAAATTTTCCTACTCTGTCTTTTTTTAGAACCACCAAATTTTTATCATTTTATCTTTTTAGCTGCTTCTGGTTTACTTGAATTTTTTTAGATCTATTTTTTTATCATATTATCTACTTGTTATAATTTTATGCTAAGAACTGTTCTTTTTGTTTTCTTGTTCTCTTTATATTTCCCCTGCCTTACCTCATCTCTATCTCATTTTTAATTGGTGGTGCCCATTTTATCTGCTCTCTTTTTCTAGTTTAGGATTCTAGCCTGATGAAATGGATATCTTTTTTTACAACACCCAGGGACTTTTACTGTATTATAATCCAAAATCTTTTAATCAATGTATTATCTACTGTTAAACAAATAAAGTAATCTTCAATCTTCCTTGTCTTTGTTCCAGAATTCAGATCTTGATCAAATGTCTGAAATTCTCGAAATTCTTTAAAATTTCAGCTTGTCTTTCTAAAATTAGTTAAGCAAAAAAATCAATTTGAAACAAAAATAAAAAACAAAAAGCTTTAAAATAAGCCCTAGTAAACAAGTATTAACAACAAAACAAGATCCCACAATAATCCACCACATTCAACCATCAAACAACTCTCCTGGATATCTCACCCGACTCCCAAGGGACCCTTCACCAGGCAGCGACAAGCACGTCTCCATCAAGCTCACCAGAAAGCACATTCTTGTGCCTGAAGCACCGCGCCTTCCTTCCCATCTCCACCCTTTAGAAAACTACATCTCAATAATTAAAGATTCAATTCATTGGTCAAACTGTTCAAAATTAACTGGAAAGTTCAAATTACTGATAAAAAACCACTTGGTTACTCAAAAGCATACGCTGATTCCTTCGTTTCGCATCATCACCGGTCTCATATACCTAGGAAATCCTTAGTGCATCATACCATTGGCCTTGCTACATTCCCTGTACATTTCAACATCTGACCAGAACTCTGCAAAATCTATACAAGTCTACCTTTGGGGAAAGTGCTATTTGTGTTATAAAAACAACAATAAATAAGCAGCTAAGGTGTGAGTTCCGCTGGTCTCTCTGTTGATACTTACTCCCACTACATAAATCTACATTGCTGAAGCCTATATATATCATTTTACCGGAAAGATACAGCTCAAAACTCTTCCCTCATTGGCATTCGGAACCCACCATTGGCCTGTCTTCTACCATCCATTTGAATGAGCCAATCGAAAGATCAACCTTCATCAAGACTGCGGTCAAGTCCAAGAGAAAAATCTGGTGAAGATGCTCTTCCTGCCTCTTCATCATCTTCTGTATTTTCAAGAAAATCTCAAGAAAAGGATATCGACAATGCATCCACATCAACCGCTCCACCTTCATCTTCATCCAATATAAGTACAAGCGCCACTGTTGGTGAGCAAGGAAGTCCCAAGAAGAGTGCAACTTCTAGCTTGAAAAACCTATCAAAGTTTTTGAGATCTCATAAAAGACACAAGTCTTTAGATGTGTTACCAACATCTTCTAGCTCAACTGGCCTCAGGAAGGGACAGGAAAAATCAAGAGAACATGAACGGCCTAAATCTCCATCAAAGGGCGCTATCTTAGAAGAGAATGAAGAAAAAAAGAAGAATGTTTACAGAAGCCCTGAAGCTAAGGGTGATAGTAAAAAAGGAAAACTTGATGAGAGAGAAGAAGATGATGATTATGATGATAATAATGATAATGATAATGAGTTTAATGATTTTGATGATGATGCTGCTTTCAAAGAGGATAGAGGTTTGGAATCTCCAAGAAAGACAGCAGATCTACCCAAGATTTCCACAACAGCAACAGGTTTAAGTGACGCATATATCAAAGATGTCTTGGGAATATCGATAAATGATTGGCCTTACTCAGAGCAACTGTTATTATCGACTATTTCGTTGCAAAGAGAGAAAGAGAAGGCAAGGAAAGAAGCTTCAAAAAAAGACTCTTTACAAAATTCAATTGATCTTGTTAGATTATCAGCACAATCTGGAATCCCTCCTCATTCAATACCCAACTTGTTCCTTGCTAATGACCAAACTAAAGAACTGATTGACAGGATTGCATCTAGAAAATCAGAATTGGATGAACAATTACCTGGTAGTACAAAGAGTACAAAGCCTTTGCAGTTTGAATTCCAAGCCAAGCAAAGTGGTGCTTCCTCGTCAACTGGTGCCACATCTGGTGGCAATGTGAATGCCCCTCCTGTTGCGTCCTCTGTGCCTATTGGATCTCAATCCCAACCGTCGTCAGCATCGAAAAATTCATCAACAACTTCAGTTTTCAAGGTTAATATCCCTCAACAAACACAATTTCAATTCCATCATTGGCAAAAACCAGGTGAATCATCAAATACAACACAACAGCAACCTTATGAGTCCACAGAGAAAAAGAGAAAGTACTCCTCAGAAGAGACACAACAACAACAACAGTCTTCTACTTCAAAACCTCAAACTCCAAACAAACCAAGTAGTACTTCTTCCCACCATAGACGGAATCAATCAGAGGCAAATGTTGCACAATTGAGAACCATGTTTGAATCACAATCTCAACAACAACAGTATCCTCCTCAGCAGCCTCCTCAGTGGGGCACTAGAACACTTGGATCACCATACTATCCAGCTCGTGAATCGAGACCTTCATATTATCAATTCCCACCACCTCCTCAACCACAAGCACAACATGGTTATCCACCTCAACAAATTCATGTGACTACACAAATGCCACCACAACAACCTTCACAACCATATTCATATCCGGTTCAATATGTTCAAACCGTTCCACCACCTGCATTTGTCTTCCCTCCAAAACCACCTCAATCACTCCATGGAACTCCACAGAAAAGAGAAACGCCCATCCAACAGACCCTTCCACCTCCTCAGTATGCCCAACCTGGTCAACAACTTGCCCAACCAATACAATATAGAAACGAACCCATATCAACTAGTGGTTCTCCAGTCGCAGTTAAAAGAGGTCATAATGAAGAAAGACCAAGTGGGAGATCAAATGTTAATTTTTTAATATCTACACCAAATAACCCACCCAATCGATAAATATTTTATTATTATTTTCAAATAAGGAGAAAAATGGCATTGAATATTCTACCTCCCCACTCATTAATTTCATAATCAAATTATCATCTCACACTATTCCATTCCTCCATATATCATTATAGCTACCATTATTGTTCTTACTCTTGTTACAAAATAGTTTTAGCACCTTTTGTGTGTCTCTCTCTTTGTTTTATACTTCTGGAAAAAAAAGTATGTTATATGTTACGGCTTGGTATACTGTATAAAGAATAGAATATTTGCTTATTTAAATATTTGATTTTGTACTTGTACTAACTATGAATACAAACATTTTTTAAGAAACAAAATCCAGATATAGTATTCATGTGTGTTACTCGAATTAAAAGCAGCTATATTATTATACTAGTTAATTTACATATATAATTATAATTTTCTTCCAAACCCAAGTACCAATTGCACTCAATAGATATAGATGATAGATTAATTAATCTATTGAGAAGCACATTGAACACCTGGACCACCTTCACCGCCTTCTTCATCAGAATCATCATAATGAGCATGTTGTCTTCTTCTTGAAGATTCATGTTTAGATTCACTGTACTCGGTCAAGACAACATCTTCCACTTGAGCATTTGATGGGATTGTATCTTTTCTTCTTGGTGGTAAGACAGCTTCTAATTTCTTCAAGTTTTCTTCAGAGGTGAAGTTTTCTTGTGGGAATTTAATAGTGAATTTAACAAACAAATTACCATAACCACCTAATTTATAAATTGGCATACCTTTATTTTCAATGACTTTGATTTGACCTGGAGAGATAACTTCACCTGGGATTATAGTAACTTTTAGGTAATCACCACTGACATGTTTTATATTTAATTCCCCACCAGCTAGAGCAGTTAATAAATCAATTTCAGCTTCATAGATCAAATCATCACCTTTTCTTGTAAACAAGTTGTGAGGTTTTTCATCAACAACAAAGATAACATCACCAGTGATAACATCAGGTTCTTGATCACCTTCACCTTTGAAAACAATTCTTTGACCATTCTTCATACCTGGATCAATATGAACTTGTAAAATTTTTCTTTCAGATTCAGTTTTTTTACCACTACAAGATTTACAACGATCTTTTGGATCAATGATATCACCACTTCCTGAACAAACATCACAAGTGGTTTGAAATCTTTGGATCATTGGACCCATTTGTCTAGTAACGAATTTGATACCTCTACCACCACATGAAGTACATTTGGAAACAGCTCCAGCTTTACCACCACGACCATCACAAGTCTTACATAAAACAGTCTTGTTCAAGGCTAATTTAGCGGTTCTACCTTTGTATAATTCTTCTAAAGTGGCACTGATTGAATGTTTGATATCTGGACCTCTTTGTGGACCTCTTTGGGCACCACCAGCACCACCAAACATACCACCACCGCCAAAGAATTGACTGAAAATATCATCAGAACCCATACCGCCCATACCACCTGGACCACCACCTGATAAACCTTCCTCACCATAAGTATCATAGACTTCTCTTTTTTGAGGATCACTTAAAGTTTCATAAGCGGAACTGATTTCTTTAAATTTTTCAGCAGCTTCCTCTGAAGGGTTCTTATCTGGATGATATTTCAAGGCATTCTTTCTGTAACCTTTCTTGATTTCAGATTCCGAGGCTGAAGTAGAGACACCTAGAAGGTCGTAGAATTTTGTTTCTTTGACCATGTTTTATGAGTTGTGTATGTGAAATTCTATGATAATATAAAACTTTGAAATAAAATTTGCCTCTTCTTTGATAAAATCTTAGTCCGAGATGATTTGAAATTGAGACTTGAAGAGAGGGTTCTTAAACTTGAGTCTGTTAAAACGAGATACAATGAGACACAAGTATTTCTTTTGCAGCTGAGAGTATTCTGATAACCTCTATTAATACTAAAATCAATTAATAATCTGCGATCTGCTCCAAATATCAACAATATCTGAACAATCGCCTTCTCTTTTTCTAGTAAATTTTGATGTTTTAAAGCATTTTTTGGGAACGTTGAAAAAAAAAAAAATCAATTTCCGACCAATCTGAAATCACGTGGTCCGACTTTCCAGAATGTTCCAAAAGTCTGTTTTTTGCCAGAAGCCGACAAGAACTGTTCGATATTCAATAGTTTAGAAGAAGATTGTGGAACCATTTGGAAAGAAGTCGTATAACTAGTTGAGCAATATGTTAATTCAAGCCTGATTGTTGACAGTTCTCGATATTGCCCTTATTCTTATGGGCATCGGGGGAATTATTGTTGTTAAAGGGCACCGCTAAGTCCACCGTTAAAGCCATTTGAATAACAGTTGAGTACAAAACATTGTGGCAACTATAGATTTGACAGGAAATTAGGAATCTCGGCCTAGTTGAAACCAATTACGCTCAATCCAACGTACCCCATATCATCAATCATAATCATCCAGATCATTCTGCCGCAATTATACCCAACTTACATAGCTTCAGAGCTATTTGATCGGTCAAAGATGGATTTTATACCCGTTTATGCATTTCAAACGATTCGCATATCCTTTGCAAGTTACCGAGATTCACAGCCATTGCTGGAATGCTCATCCTAATTACATGTATTTTCCACCATTTCAGAGATTGAAGACTTTTTTCTACGTTCAAAATTACGGGAAGTCTAAATAGACACATTTTGATTTGACGATTACAAATAAAATGTGTAAACGTTGAAATAATTATATATAAGTAAGCAAATGCTCCCATGCAGTCTTCAACAAACGAACTTTGCTTCAGATCTTTCAATGCAAGAAGCAAATATTAATGGATCTGTTGCGCTCGATTAACTACGACTTTGAGCAACAGCTATCATGAATGATTCTATAACGGATAACACCAATGATTCACTCAGTTCTGAAAAGGCAAGAGATCCTGTGGAATTTACAAATGATGGTGATCTGCCAATTAATGATGCTTATGTTCCTCAAATCAGTAATGATGAACTAGCAAGGATTGATTCTTCATCACGGTTGAGTAGAAGAGTCTCTGCTGCTTTAAGTGGTGCCGATCAAGAAGAACGATTTCATCGCCCGTCAAGTTTCCGTTCATCATCAAAGAACAATTTACCACCAGAAAATGTACCTTTGATGGGTAAAGGTAAACACTACCCAACACATATTCCAGATTCTGAAGAATACACTGTTAGTTTTGATGGACCTGATGATCCAAGAATCCCAACAAATTGGTCTTTAAAGAAGAAAATCATCCTTTGTTTAATAATCGCTTTCCATACTTCATGCATAGCTTGGTCTTCATCAATTTTCTCTCCTGCAATATTGGAAGTTGCTAAAGAGTTTCATGTTGGTAGAGTTGTTGCAACATTAGGTGTTTCTCTTTATGTCTTGGGCTTTGCTACTGGTCCTGTTATATGGGCTCCACTAAGTGAACTATATGGAAGAAGAATTGTTCTGATCTTGAGTGGATTAGGATTCACATTATTTCAATTCGCTGTGGCAACTGCTAAAGATATTCAAACTGTGATGCTTTGTAGGGCATTTGGTGGTGCTATTGGTGCTGCTCCAATGGTTGTTGTTCCTGCTGCATTTGCAGATTTGTTTAACAATGAAACAAGAGGTAAAGTTATAACTATATTTGTCATGACTGTTTTCTGTGTTCCAATCGTTGCACCTGTTGTTGGTTCTTTTATTGTTAATAGTTATTTAAAATGGAGATGGACTGAATATTTAACTGGTATTATGGGATCAGTGAGTCTAATTCTTGTTACCGTTTTCTATAAAGAAACTCATCATCCAATCATTCTTGTTGAAAAGGCTAATGAGATCAAACGAAAAACAGGAAATTGGTTGATTCATGCTCCTCATGATGAATTTACTTTAACATTAAGTGACATTGTGGAGAAGAACTTATCAAGACCATTAGTGATGTTGATCACTGAACCAATTATCTTTTTGATCTCATTATACAACGCTTTTGTATATGGGATTTTATATTTAATGCTTTCAGCTTACCCAGTCATATTTGCAGAAGGTTATGGAAT
Organism: Hansenula sp. yHMH451; assembly: GCA_030571095.1. NCBI lineage: Eukaryota > Fungi > Ascomycota > Saccharomycetes > Phaffomycetales > Wickerhamomycetaceae > Hansenula > Hansenula sp. yHMH451. The sequence goes on from JAJLXE010000006.1 coordinate 272,320, forward strand.
GAAAGGTGGTGTTGCAGAACTACCTTATTTAGGGATGGTCCTGGGTATGTTAGCTGGTGGAACATTTGCCATCTTTATGGAAGGGAAATATGTGATTGCATTGAAGAAAAATAATTATAAGCCAGTTCCAGAAGCCAGATTACCTGCATTATTTGTTGGTGCTTTTGCCTTCCCTATTGGTATCTTTTGGTTATTTTGGACTGGTAATTGGCCTAATAAAATCCATTGGATGGCTCCAACTGCTTCTGGTATTTTCACTGGATTTGGTCTTGTTGTTATATTCAATTCTTCAATCAACTATATAATTGATTCATATTTGGTCTTTGCAGCTTCTGCGATGGCTGCAAATACATTCTTGAGGTCGTCCTTTGCTTGTGCCTTCCCCTTATTTGGTGTTCAAATGCTTCACAATATGGGTCTTAAATGGGCTGGTCTATTGTTGGCACTTGTCGGAGTTGTTTTGATTCCTGTTCCATTCTTATTTTATAGATATGGTGAAAGAATCAGATCAAAATCGAAATATGCATTCGTGTTATGATGAATCGTAATAACTAGATTCAACAAACACATTACAACATAATTACGATATACACAATATAAGATATATATATATATTAATGAAACATTGGAATCCTATTTATTGATTTTTCGAAGCCGAATTCTCATCAGAGTAGAAGAATTTAGAATCAGCTGCAATTGGAACCTCAAGACTGGAAAAAAATTCCTCTAGTTTTTTATCATCACTATAATAACCATACGAATCATTAAAGAATTTATTGAAATCAAATGATTTTGAAGAAGTATCAATAGCCCTTGAGAAAAGTTCTCTAAAATCAAACTCTGTTGGGTCTCTATATCTTGAGTCACTATCACTTCTTGACATCTCCCCAGTAGTCATATCTATCTTACCACTTTCAGGTGATGATATTGGGGAAGGAAATGCTTGATGAAGGAAAAATTTTGACATTTTCAAAATAATGAAAAAAATATGGTTATAAGTGACAAAGTTCAAATTATAACGTTTGCTTTGTAACGAATCCAAACTTTTCTGTACTGTTCTAGCAACCATTACGGCACAATATTTCCAATCGCTCAATTGATTAAACGTGGACAATAAACGAGGACGATCATCATCGATATCCAAATCTGCAAAGTCTTCTAAATTATAATCATCAGGATATTTATTTTCACTGTCTAATGTTTGAAAAATACTAATTTCTGAATCATGATTATTGTTTTGAAAGAAAAAAGATTGTGCCAGTTTCAAAATTTCTCTATTGGGGAAATGTGAAATAAATCTAGAACATATAAATATTGAAACTCTTCTATGAGATGATCTCATATATGGGAAAACTGCCATCATTAAATTTGCCTCTGGATAATATTCATCAGCATTAGGATGATGAATGATTGTATGATATGTTTGGAAGTACTCTTTTTCTGTTAAAAGTACTAATAGTGCATACTTCCAGGCTTTTATTTTTATTTCTTGAAATAATTCTGATTCTGTATCATTGATATATTGTAATCTTTTGAAAGCTATATGATAAAAAGTTTGAATTGTTGAATAAATAAAACATCTATATCCAAAAACTTGACCCAATGTTACAAAATCTGGACCGATTGAAGGATTGTTAAAATCAAAATTTTGAGTATTGTAAAGTTCTTTTGTCAATGGTAAGAAGAACATTTTCAATAAAATTTTCAATGGTTTAATACACCTAACTTCCAATACATTTAAAAAAACATATGTTTCCTTCATCATTTCAATTTCTTGGTATGCGTTCAGTACTTGATTCAATACTATTGGAGTTTCTGAAAATTTGGTAGCATCCCCATTATACCTTATGAATGGAGTTTTAATCTTTGGGGGGATTCCAACTTCTAAAGCTTCTAAGTTACCAAGCATTGCAATTGATGACCACATTTCTTTCAAATTTTGACGAACATGCTGAGGTTTATAAGCATAGTACACGTCAATATCTTTATTTAGACTCAAGACTTTTCCCAAACTGATAACTTTCCTCATAAACATTGCTGATTTTGCCCCAGCAGAGTCATCAACAACACCAGCACGAGGAACATAATTTCTTAATTGACCTGAAATGACTAAAGCCTGGAAAGTTTCCACTGTATAAAGATATCCTAAATCTCCTCTTTCTGATAAGTAATTATGCAACAAGATGTAAATGTTTTCTTGAAATTTTAACAATGTATTATGATCAACTCCTGTGAAATATAAAGGTGTTAAATTTTGAGTATAAATCATAAAACTTGAACTTGCAAGGAATAATAAGAAATGAGAAACTTTATGAATATCATTTGGTAATTTTAAAGTTATTTTAGTTTTCCCCTGGACCAAGGGATCTTCTTTAAGGAAAGTCCAAACTTTTTCATTTAATGATTTAAAATCTATTGTGAAAGAACCAATTTTCATTGCATCATATTGATCATACATGAATAAAATATGATTTATTAATGGAATGTTGGGCATTGAATCTTCAAAATTTTCAATCATATCATTAATAAAATTCAAATGATCCTCTTTTTCCAACCCCATTTGAGAAATTAATGAACGACCTTTAGAAGCTTTGAAATTTATACTTTGATATTTATAATCTTTACTTAAAAAGCTATTCAAGATATCATAACCTTCCAATTTTTTCCTCGTATCAAATTCATCCCTTTCATAACTTAAAATGGAATGAACTTGCACTAGGGCAGCTTTCAAGATTGAATCTGTTTCAACAAGGGCAGCCCATGAAGTTGAACCAAAATGAGCAGCACTTAGGGCATTCTCTTGGAATGCTTTAAATAATGGTTTCCGTTGTAAATCGTCTATATAACCATCATTACCAGGATCATAACCTGAAAGTTCATTAGACAAGTTTTCAATAATTCTTTTCAAATTGTTGTTCAACTGTTGTAATTGAATTAAAGTTGTTTTAGAATCTTTTGAAACCAATGACATTCTTCTATAAACACATAGTTCACGAGGAATGCCCAACTCTTCACATTTCGAGCAAGTTGGTCTTTTCTGATCACATCTTCTCCTTCTCAATCGACATCCTATACAAGAGGAGACCCGGGACATAATTGATATTGTTCAAGTATTAAAACACTTTGCCAGTGTGGTTTGACCTTGATTGACCATTCAGCTAGCTTTTCCACTGGTGAAGACAAAGTTTCTCCATTTCAAGCCACCAACAACAACTTTGAAATACCCTGCTCAAGTCTCAAGAATTATTAAAGCTCTGTTGATGAACTGTTAAAACTTCGCCGTTGGAATCCGTAAGCTTGAATTCCGGAAACTGGTGGACTTCAAATTCAGCACCAATTAAATTAACCAAATTACAGGTGGGAAAGGGACGATTGCTTTTGTTATTATATAATTTTGATAAATTTGTACGTAGTTTGAAATATTTCACAAAGTTTCTCTTAATTTTGTGACAGAATACGTTTATCAAACACATCTTGCAGAGTACAAATTGTCGTGTTTCACTTTCTTTTTTTTGCTTTCGAACAAATAGGAATAAAGAATTTTATCTTGGAAATGTTGAATTTATGGTCTTATTTTCAAAACTTTTCCAAAACAGTTGAGGTATCATGTGAGACTACTGTCTATTCCATGTTCATTACTATATATTAATCTTATTTGTAATAAAATTTTGAGTCTGTAGCTAATGGGACATCCAAGCTTCGAAAGAATTCAGTCATTCTTTCATCTTGTTGTCCAATATTTTGTCCATATGAATCGCTAAAGAATTCATTGAAATCGAATGTTGCTGAAGAAGTGTCAATTGCCTTTGTAAACAACTCGTTAAAATCAAATTCCATGGGGCTATTATCTTCATATTCATTGGAGTTATTTAAAGAACAAGTTGATGATTCTGATTCTGGGAATGCCTGATGCAAGAAAAATTTAGCCATCTTCATTATAAAGAAGAATGAATAATTATAAGTGACAAAGTTGAAATTAAATCTTTTATTATCTAATAGATCAAAACAATCTTGCACTATTTTTGCCACAATGACAACACAATATTTCCAATCTTCCAATTGTTTAAAAGATTCCAATAATTTTGGTATATTATCATCAACTTCCAAATTTGAATAAAGTTCTATATCATAATCATCCTGGTAAATGTTTCTTTCCTTTAAATCCTCATAAATATCATTAGTTCGATCATTCGTCTTTTCGAAAAAGCATTTGGTCAATTGATAAACATCATTTAATTGGAAATGGTCAATAAACCGACCACAAATGAAGATTGAAACTCGTTTCATTGCCATTCTAATATAGGGGAAAACTGACATTAATAAATTTGCCACGGGGAAGAATTGATTCCCATTGGGTAATATTGTTAATAATTTATAAATTTTAAAATATTCACGTTCAGTCATCAATGTTAATAGGGCATATTTCCAAGATTTCAATTGAATAGATTTTGATAAATTTGAATTTAGATCATTGATCATCTTGAATCTTTTAAATCCAATATGATAAAAAGTATGAATTATTGAATAGATAAAACATCTATAACCAAAACTCTGGCCCACAGAAACAAAATTGTAACCTTTTAATGAATTATAAAAATCTAAATTTTGAGTTTCAAAGATTTCATCAATTAATTTTGGGTATTGTGTTGTTAATAACTTCTTCAATGGAGTTATACATCTTGATTCTAAAACGTTCAAAAAAATATAATTATCTTTAATCATTTCAATTTCTTTGTATTCATTTAAAACATGATTAACAATGATGGGAGTTTCAGTGAATTTTGAAGTAAATCTCCAATATCTAATGAAAGGTTCTTTAATTTTTGGAGGGATCCCAGTTTCCAAAGATTCTAAATTATCAAACATTGCAATTGAATACCAAAGACTTTTCAATTTCAATCGAACGTCATAACTTTTATGAGCATAATAAATATCAACATCTTTATTCAAATTTAATACTCGACCTAAAGAAACAATTTTCCTCATGAATATAGCAGATTTGGAACCTCCTGCTTCATCAACAACCCAGGCTCTTGGAACATAATTTTTCAATGAACCTGATATTAATAAAGCTTGGAAAGTTTCCACAGTATAGATGAAGCCTAATTCTCCTGTATTTGCAAGATAATTATGAAACAATGTAAATATTGAATCTTGGAATTTTAATAATAACATATGATTAAAATTTGAATTATATTCTGGTGTTTGATTTTGTGCAAATATCATAAAGCTTAAACTTGATAAAAATAATAAAAAATTTGAAATTTTGGATTTATCCTTCGGTAATTCAATCGTTATTTTAATTCTATTAGGATCTTTTGGATCCTGGATAATACATTCCCAAATTTCTTTATTTAAAGAATTAAAATCTATTGCAAATGCACCTAAAGCTCTCATTGAATTATATTGTTGATAAAGTGATAAAATATGTTTGATTAATTTGATTTCAGGCATGATTTTTTCAAGGCTCCTAAACATTGAGTGTATAAATTCTAGATAATTTTCCTTTTCTAAACCCATTTGTGATAATAAAGAAGAACCTTTTGTAACTTGTAATGTGGAATCTTTATCATCAAATTGTTGTGATATACCATTTATGCTATTACTTCTTCGTCTTAGGTCGTGTTCTATTCTTTCATCTTCGATGATGGCATGGATTTTGATCAATATTGCCTTTAATATAGGTTCAGTGCCAATTAAAGCAGCCCATGAAGTTGAACCAAAATGTGCTAAACTTGTTTCATTTTCTTGTAAAGTCTTGAATAAAACATTTTGATCAATATTTTGAATTGCACCATCAATCTTAATATCTCTATATTCACCATCAATATTTTCACACAGTTGCTTCAACTTTGCCCTCATTCTTTTATTAAGATCTTTCAATTTCAACATTGTTCTTTTAGAATCTTTTGAAACTAATGACATCTTTCGATAAACACATAGTTCTCGAGGGATTTCCAACTCTTCACAAGTTGAACAAGTAGGTCTTTTCTGATCACATTTCCTTCTTCTTAGTCGACAACCAACACACGAACTGATCCTTGACATTCTTACAGACTCGCTAGATCAGTTATGGGGATTAAATGTTATTTAAGCACATAGCTCAATTTTCCAGCAGCTGAAATCCGAAGTTCGGTTTTAAGTGGACTCATATTTTTATTTAACCTACGATTGTCATTTTTGTAATCTACAAAAGATTGTTAATATAGATATAATTCATAAGTTCATCAATTAGTTGGATCCGATGTTATTGGGACATCCAGACTCTGGAAAAATTCATCCTTTCTTTCATCGAAATAGTCGATATTATGACCATAAGATTCGTTGAAGAATTTATTAAAATCAAAAGACACTGAGGATGTATCAATTGCCTTTGTAAACAATTCTGCAAAATCAAATTCTGTTGAAGAGTTTAATTTCCCTTGATCAGTATTTGTTTCCTTATTAGTTGGTAATGGGAATGCTTGATGCAGGAAAAATTTCGACATTTTCAATAGAAAGAAAAACATATAGTTATAAGTTACAAAATTGAAATTATATTTTTCATTTTGTAATAAATCCAAACTTGATTGAATTGTCCTTGCCAACATTAAAACACAAAATTTCCAATCGTTCAATTTTGCGAAATTTTCAGCTAATTCTTGATAATTATCATCGATGTCTAAATTTGAATATTGAGAAATATCATAATCATAAATATAATTTGAATCGTTTTGTAAAAGTGCATAAATTTCTTGTTCTTTATTAGTTGAGTTGAAGAAGAAGCTCTTGACCAAGTTCGCGATGTTTTCTTGTTTGAACTGATCAATAAATCTTGAACAGATAAAGATCGAAACTCTTCTTTGAGCCATTCTCATAAAGGGGAAAACTGATAGTAATAAAGAAGCAACTGGGTAAAATTTATCACCATTAGGATGAATTGTTAATTTTTTATAAGTTTTGAAATATTCTCTTTGAATTAATAAAACCAAGAATGCATATTTCCAAGCTTTCAATTTTATGGAATTGAATAAGACTGAATCAATATTACAATTCATCAAGATTAGTCTTTTATATGAAATATGATGGAACGTTTGAATTATTGAATAAACTAATGATCTTAAACCTAAGCTTTGACCAATGTGGAAGAACTCATTTGAATTTTCAAATTTATTGAAATCAAATTCTTGAGCTGATAAAATTTCTTCATTTAAATCTAGATAATAATAATTTAACAATTCTTTCAAAGGCCTTATACAATTTGATTCCAAAAGGTTTATGAAAATTGTAATATCATTAATCATTTCAATCTTGTTATATTCAAGTAACACTTGATTAACAATGATTGGAGTTTCTGTAAATCTTGTTTTGAAATCATTATATCTTATGAATGGTTTCCTAATCTTTGGAGGGATACCAACTTCTAAAGATTCCAAATTATCATACATTGAAACTGAATACCAAAGACATTTCAAGTTCGTTTTAGTCTCCATTGGTAAATGACCATAATAAACATCAATATCTTTATTTAAATGTAAGATTTCCCCCAATGTTACACATCTTCTAAGGAAATTTGTTGTCTGAAATCCACTTGAATCATCAATAACTTTTGATCTTGGGATATAATTTCTTATTGACCCTGCAATTAAAAAAGCTTGTAAAGTTTCCACTTTATATAGTTTATTCAATTCCAATCTAATGGCTAAATAGTTATGAAATAAAGTATATAATGCATCTTGGAAATCCAAATATATGGCGTGGTTAATATTTGTAATAGTTTCAATAGATTGATTTTGACAATATATTATAAAGCTGATTGATGATAAAAATAATATGAAAGTTGAGATTTTATCAACATCGTTTGGTAGAATGAATTTAATTTTAAGTCTATTTGGTTTAATTGGATCTTCAATTATAAATGACCAAATAGTATCATTTAAAGATTTAAAATCAAGAACAAATGTCCCTCTAGCTTTCATTGAATTATAGTTTTCATAAAGTGATAAAACCTTTTTGAATAATTTCAGATTTGGTAAGAAAAATTCTAATTTTCCAATTAATTGATTAATATAATAAAGGTGATGATTTTGATCAAATCCAAATTGTGAAATTAATGAATAATCTTTAGTTATATTCAAGATTTCTTCAGTTTTATCATCGTCATTATCGATTAAATTGAATTTTAATTGATCAGCTTTCTTCTTTATATCATATTCTAATCGTTCATGTTTTAAAATTGCATGGATTTGAACAAGTATTGCCTTTAATACAGGTTCTGTATTCATCAATGCAACCCAAGAAGTTGAGCCATAATGAGTTAAACTGTTGTTATTTTCTTGTAATGAGTTATATAATTGATATTTATATAATTTAGCAGAATCCTGATTATTTCTTAAATGGTCATATTGGTTGATTAATCGTAGATTTGAGTCTTTTAATAAATTCAAAGTTGCTTTAGAATCTTTTGATGTTAAACTCATTCTTTTATAGAGACATAATTCAAGGGGGATTTGCAACTCTTTACAAGCAGTACAAATTGGTGCCGCACCATCACATTTCCTTCTTCTTAACCGACAACCAATACAGGAACTTATTCTGGACTCGGACATGTTTAATGCTACATTTCGTTACTTGAACAGACATTTTTGTTATTAGCTAAAACAATAAACATACACGAGTGGCCGGACCATGTCATGCTCATTAGATAATCAATTAGGTAATCAATTTGACTCAGTAACATGAGCAACATGTTCGAGCAAATCAACAACTCTTGCACTGTAACCATACTCGTTATCATACCAGGCCAATAGTTTGAAGAAGTTTGCATTCAGTTCTAACCCAGCTTTAGCATCAAAGATTGAAGATCTTGAATCTGAAGTGAAATCTGAACTAACAACAAAATCATCAGTATAACCCAAGATCCCCTTTAGAGAACCCTTTGAATAGGATTGGATTGTCTTTTTGATATCCTCATATGATGTTTCCTTAGTCAAACGCACAGTAAGATCAACAATAGAGATGTTTATAGTAGGAACCCTTAGTGAGATCCCAGTTATTTTCCCCTTCAACTCAGGTATAACAGCAGCCACGGCCTTAGCAGCACCAGTTGAGGATGGGATGATGTTACCAGGAGCTGAACGACCACCTCTCCAATCTTTTCTTGAAGTACCATCAACCAATTTTTGAGAAGCAGTTGCGGAATGCACAGTTGTCATTAAAGCATCTTCAATTCCATATTCATCATTGATAACTTTGACTAATGGGGCAAGACAATTAGTCGTACATGAAGCATTTGATACAATGGTTTGTGAAGGATCATAATCCGCTTCATTGACACCAACGACATACATTGGAGCAGTCTTGGAAGGAGCTGTGATGATGACTTTTTTAGCACCTGCAATAATGTGCTTTTGAGCAGAGTCCAACTCTTTGAAAACACCTGTTGATTCAACAACATAATCAACGCCTAATTCTTCCCATGGGATATTTATTGGATCTGTTTCTCTAAACAATTTGATCTTGAAATCATCAATCAACAAATGATCTTCATCAAATTCCACATCTCCTTGATATTTCCCATGTGTTGAATCATATTTGAAAAGATAAGCTGCGTATTCAGCATCTGTGGAGGGATTATTTATGGCAATAATGTTTAAATCTTCTCTTTGAAGAATATTTCTTAGAACGAGTCTTCCTATACGGCCAAAGCCATTGATACCTATATTAATTGTCATGATTACAGAGATTAAATAATTTATAACTACATACACTTCAAAAGTGGAACTCTCTCTTTATTTATAAATTTAATAAAATTGTATTTCAAGTATAAAAGGAACTTTTGAAATACTCCGGGGTAGCTGCTTAGGTAATGTGTTACGTCAGGATCCGCCGGTGGGAGTCGGGCAGGCTCCGGGAGCAGAGGAAGCTTTGTGGAGGTGATGGAAGAGTTGCTGCGGTTGATGTAGTTGAAGTTGGTGGTTCATACAATGTAGTCACCACTCTTGCCATTGAGCTCATTGTACAAGTTGTCCAACGACTTTATAGCAGTGTTGTCAAAGACATCCACGGTGGAACTCCCAATATGAGGTGTTAGTGATACATCGGCCCTATTTAACAATTTAGGATTGATTATTGGCTCACCAGTAAACACATCCATCCCAATGAATCCAATCTCTCCCTTTTGTAATTTACCGATCAAATGTTCTTCATCAATTATAAACCCCCTGCCAACATTGATGAATGTTGAATTAGCCTTAGCATGATCAAGAACATCTTTTGATAATAAATTCATTGTTGATGAATTACCAGGACAACATATGATAATAACATCATTCTCCTTAACCAGTTCTTCAATCTTGTGGAAATACTTGATAGGATATCCTAATTGATCAATCTCTTTTTCATTTAATTCAGTTCTCTTGTGATAGGAAACATTCATCCCAATTACATTACATCTTGATCCAATCATTTGTCCAATTTTCCCAAATCCAACCAATCCAACTTTTTTACCTCTAGGGCCGGCAACTCTTAAGCCACCAACAATATGACCAAATGGATAACTTTCGCTTTCCCATTCGGTTTTTTCAACTCCTAATTGACCATCTTTTTGATTATATCCATGAGTTTGTAAAAAAGATCGAACTTTAACGGTATTTTCAACTTTCCTTGTATATTCTTGGAAAACACTAAAATGTCTAAATGATTCTAAAACATGCCATAGTACAGTATCTGCAACATGATCTGCTCCAAGACTTGGTGTGTTATAGAAACGAATTCCTTTGGCTTTCAACGATTCAACATCATATGGATCGTATCCAACTGCACAAGATACAATGACTTTTAAACTCGATGGGAAGGATGAAATTATATCAGATGTAAGACCTCCAATCGGAACAAACCCTGCCCATCCAGCATAAATACCAACAATTTCATTCAATTTTTTTAGATCATCAATAAATTGTTGTTTTGTTGTTAATTTGTAATGCTAAAAATTTGTTAATATCAATACATCGAGAAATAATAGAATATATACACTTACAACAATTTCAAATGATTCCTTAAATTTGATGAATTGAGGTAATGATTCATCCAAATCACCAATAAATAAAACTTTACCCATGGTAATAATGATTATGGGATATTCTATTAAAAAAGAATGAAACTAACTTCATAACTTATATTTCTCGAGGAAAAACAACATCGGTATGTGCAGCATTTCTACAAGATCCTTCATGTATAAATAATATATTGTACCGAAGGGGATTCGAATCCTCTTCAAATAATGACTTTTATACTCATCATGAGTAATTTGATTTATAAAAATGAAATGTCAAAAGATATGATAATTTATATTGTGATGGGATTTATTTGGAATATTGTCATAATTCTTCATTAAATTAAATTTCTTGTCTTCATAGTTTAATGATGATCATCTTGTGCAACACCAACTGGTTTTAATTTATAAACTGAACCACATTCCCAACATCTTGCAACTTTATCCACGGTTGGTTTCAACCATTCAATAATATGAGAATCAGCAGGAGATCCAGTACATCCAACATATCTATAATCATCAAAACTTTCCACAACAATTGGGTCGGCCATTGTACCTCTTCTTGAAGAATCTAATGGTTTTGTATCGAAAACTTCAATACCTTCTAGTTTACCTAATAATTCTAATCTTGCTAACCCAGTAGCTTGTTCTAAATCAGTTGGAAATGTACCTTCTTTAGCACCAGGCCCAATCAAAGTTTCATGACCTTCAACTTCTGATAATGTTTTGGCAGTCTTGACTGGTTTTGTTTCACTGTTTAATAATAAATTTGAACTAGTAAATGTACGAATTGAACAATTCTTAATTGGTAATCTGGTTGATAAACGTCTTGTTAATGAAAACATCTCTAATATTATTGTTAATATCTGTCAACTGATAAGATCAAATAATTCTTCATCCAAATCATTTTGAGCCGACTAATCACTTACTATATGATACTATATGAATCCACTATATTGAATATAAATAACAAAATTAATTAAATGAGTGGTTAATTTATGATGTTATTTGATTTATTCATTATATTCATAATAAGCTGATTTTCAACTTTTCAAAATTTATTAAAAAACTGAAAATGTCAATTTTAATTGGTTATAATCCTTGACTTCCCAATCGGGAAATACTTGTGTAGCTGTGTTTGCATAGTGGATATCCTAGTTCGAACCCCGTGCGCAGCATTATCGGCACTTTTACACCCAGACATCACACTTTGCTTCTTCCTTTTTTTGTGACTGCTGACTGTTTTTCTTGTGTGTGTTGTGTACCAACTAACCCACACACCAGACACCGCTTACATAATCTCCAACTACCGCGCACATTTTCGATTTTCGTGCTGACGTAATACACATCACCCTGAATTTGCTCCAATTCGGGAATTCTTCAAGACGAGAAAAACAATTTTTCACTCTTTTTGAATGCTTTTAACACAATCAATTATTTGAATATAATCAATAAAACTATAATTCAAAGTATGTACCAAAGCTGTACTGGAGTGTGTTATATGAGTAATGGAATAATAGAGAAGAATATGGAACCCACTGTGGGAATCGAGTGGAGTGGAATCTAATAAGTTGATATCAAGAATATAATTCAGATTAAATATAATAACATATCCAATAACCAAGTTGAATAACTACTAACATCCCATAGATGCCAAAAAAGAGAGCTTCCAACGGTAGAAACAAGAAAGGTAGAGGTCACGTCAAACCAGTTAGATGTGTTAACTGTTCCAAATGTGTTCCAAAAGATAAAGCCATCAAAAGAGTCACTATCAGAAACATTGTTGAAGCTGCTGCCGTTAGAGATTTAAGTGAAGCTTCTGTCTACTCTGAATACGCTTTACCAAAATTATACAACAAATTGCACTACTGTGTCTCTTGTGCTATTCACGCCAGAATTGTTAGAGTTAGATCAAGAACTGATAGAAGAATCAGAGCTCCTCCATCAAGACAAAGATTTAACAACCAAAACAGAGTTTCTCCAGCTGATGCCGCTAAAAAAGCTTTATAAGTTTATTGATTGGTGTATTTTCAATTAAAAATAAATTGAGGTTTTTGGTACATGTATAACACAAAAAAATGATTTTATAAAAATTTAAATTATTGTACTGATCCATTCCGCAAGATCAATTTGATTATAGTTAGTCAAATCTTGTCATTTAAACGAACATGCAAAGTAAAGTATCACAATTCATAATAACTATTTTATGTTCTTAAAAAATTATTAACTTAACCCACCTGATCTATGAATGACTAAACTATTACTTCATTACAACCTTCAAACCACTCCATAATGATTATGGATTCTTGCGAGTCCTGATATTGATGGATTTAACAGGAACTTTGATAACACACCATCTTCATCTTTAAATTTATTCTCTTTGGAATTGGGACTCCCAACTATTGTATCTGTATCACTAAAGTATTCATCTGTAGTATCGGTGCCAATTTGATCATCAAATTGATCTATTTCATTAGAGATATTATATTCTTTTAAAGAATAGCTGAATAAAGCTCCTGAATTACAACCTTTTATAGTATCATCATCATCCTCTTCTTCTGATTCGCATCCAATTTCAAGATCATTAGGAATTAAATCATCATCTAGATCATCATCAAGATCTATACCATATCCTTCATCACACTCATCAACATAATTATAATGATATGTATTTAGATCTTCTTCACCATTATCAGAATCAGTTGTTTCAAATCCATTACTGACAAAAGCATCATCAATCCAATCACTGTCCTCAATGAAAAGTTCAACACTTTGTAGAGCTCCAGATCCATTAGTTGAAGATCTGGAATTACAATAACAACGCCGGAAACTTTCATTCATAATCAACAGAATTAAATCAATTGTTAACCTTAATGATCGAAACGATAAGAGGAATAGATTCATCTGTGAATCTATGTTAAAACAATTCATGAATTGAATTGAGATTTAGGAATGAGAAGAATAATGAGAATATTAGTTAAACTCTGCGAGAATATATATATATACAATTTATGGTTCAATATAGATGAAATATTAGTATATTAATGAATGTTTTATATGCATTGAATAAAATCATAATAATTATAAATTGGCAATTGCATTTGCCTGATATTCCCCATTTTTAAATTCTTCATCCTGATCCTCGGAATCTTCCTCATCATCTTCACCTTCTTGCTCTTCACCTTGTTCATCATCAGTCCCACCAACAATCTTCACTTCACCAACACCGTTGGCTAATTCTTCGTCTTCATCGTCATTAGAGCTTAATTTATCTAATTCATAAAACAACATGAACACACCTGGAGCACTTAATACTTCATCTTCATCAACAATATCAATAGTTTCATCAGATGTTCTCCACCAAACTCCTCTATATTTTCTGAACGCAATATAATGACCATAATTATGCGTACCATAATGAAGAATAACTGAACGTAAGGCATAGACTAATGGGCCACTAATATCTTGTTTTTCCAAAATTGTTGGAATTTCTTGTTTCTGTTGACGATAAGAAGGTGGTTCGTCCTCATCTGAATCATATTCTGAATCATCTTCATCGGAATTCAATTCTGTGGTTTCAGTTTTAACAGTCTCTTCATTTCCAATTTCAACTTGATGTTCAGAACTTTCAGGAGTTTCCATCGATGAACCACCAGATTCTAATTCTTCCTCTTCTTCTTCTTCTTCTTCCTCTCCTTTTTCTTCTGCAGCTTCATGAACTGTTTCTTCCTCTTCCTCTTTTGACGGCTTTTTAGATAATGGTAATCTAGCATCTGTATTAATATCATTTGGTTCAGCAACAAAAGGATCCAAATCTAATTTCAATGGGAAAACAACTTTAGCATTATTCTTACGCACTCGATAAGTCATTGGATCGAAAACTGATCTATTAATATGAATGGCTAATAATGGAGGTGGTCGACTAATCAAGATTTGTTTAGCTTTTGAACATTTCTTCATCATGTTTTTAGTATGCAATTTTTTGAACGTTTCATCATCAATAATTGGTTTTTGTAATTCAATTTCAACTTCTCCAATTCTTACTTTCAATAATTCAATTAATTTATCACTTGGTGATTCTTTTGATTTTAAAATATCTAATTGACTTTGTTGATATTCAAGAATGGATTTTAATGCACATCTATTACAATCGACTCCCTCGATTATTTCTGGTTCGATCCATTTGGATAATAAATCAGTTAATCTTAAAGCATTATAATTGTCAGGTGGTAAATTCAAACTTAACCCACTAATAACACTATAACGGATTCCACCCATCTCTCCACATTGCAAACATCCAATTCTTTCAGCAGATAACCCATCAACAGGAGTAATTAAATTGAATCTTGTTGATTTCTCAGTGGCATCTTGTAAATTTGGATCAATTTGAGATGATGGAATATAAACTGGGCCAAGTTGACCTAATTCATCAATACCATGAATAGAATCTTGTGGTAATTGTGAAGTATAGAAAACTGATCCATTCTTCTCTTCATCTTTAAGTTTTGGATGGATTAACTTAAAATCAGATTCTAATTCTGATAGTAATGATTGGAAAAATTCTTGTGCGTCTTCCTGGTTATAACCTAGAAGGAAGTTTTTATTTGGAGATTTAGTCATAGTTTTCAACATTGAATTAGTCTTATAATCATGATTTTTAGAAAAATGTTTAATATTCAAATTGTTTAATAATTTCTTAAACGATTTGGTAAATGCCAATTCTTGTTTATTATCTGAATTTTCAATGATTTCATGTTCTAAGAATTCTAATAATGAATTAGATGATGCTAAACTTTGTAACACACTATTCATAAAACATGTGTTCCCATCATTCACCAATCCACCAATATTACCACCTTTTTTCATGACTTTTTGATATTGTGGATCATTATTATTGTTGTATCTAAATCTTCTTCTATTTAAGAAGCTTGAACTTCCCTGACTTCCACCAGAGTTGAACATTAGATCTATTATATTCTTGAAAAATTCTTTTTTTAAAACAAATAATGTGGTTGGGATACCAAGGGCGATTAAAGTGATCAATAAACTTTTCCAATTCTTCACCACTGAATGACTATGTAACAATATTTTGACTAAGATTGGGTGATTGACGTTGAAATTATCACTTATTTGATAATTCAAAGTATTAAAATTATTGGAGTAATCAGCAGGATTTGGAATGGCTAATGTATAAGTAACAAATTGAAATAAAAACAATGCAAAGATGACGGGGGAGCAATTGGAGAGTAAATTATTTGACATAAACTTAAACATAAAGAATAGTTCAAATAATTAGCTCAACTTTTCTTTAATTGATGTTTCGAGATCTATTTGATAATTCGGACTTTCAACACCAACTCCAGTTACTATCAAAACTTCAAAGTACCAACACCAGCAGAGTGTAAATCCTATAAACACCTTATAACTCTTTACTCCTGAACAACCGAGTCTCTGAATTTAGCGTATGTGAGATGTTTTAATAAACATTTCATTTTTGATGATCTTTCACAATTTTTTTTTGAGCTCATCTTAAAATTTTGACCGGATTAAAACATTGAATTCCGGGACTCGCTATTATACATTTTTTACATAGTTTCAGATGGTTCAGTTTCTAGTCTATCATCTTTATTATTAGATATACAATTATTCTAATCATTAAAGAGTACTCTGTGGGGTTTTTTTTCTTCACTAACAAGCAATTAAGTAACAAATTATCATCAAAATTAATATTAAAAAAAAAAAGAAGGGAGAGTCAAAATCAAATCAAGTAAATCAAATTCAAAATCAAAAAGAGAGAGGGAAAGTAACAAAAGTGGTGAAAGAGTTAATAAAAAAATAAGGGAGGAAGGAGTTGTGTAGAAAGTGTATTGGCAAAAAAGAGTAAGCATAGTAAACCTAATCATGAACAAATAATTAATTATCTTAACAAAAATTTAAAACATTAGTCCAAAAAACCAAAGTGATACCACATTCCATCAAGTGGTAAATTACCAAAACAATTAGAAAGAACGATCATAAATTGATGCACCAACCGCATTAACGACCTGGGTACAATGGGTAGTTTTGATAAGGCAAACCTTGTGGAGCACGGTCTTTACCCCAGCCACTCTTCAATGGACGACCATTAATAACCAGCCCGTTCAATTGAACGATGGCTAAGGCAGCACGTTCATGACTATCATATTTAATAAATGCACAATTTTTATCTGAATTGAATTTCAAATCCACAATGTAACCAAAGTTTTGTATTAATGGTAATATATCAGCTTGTGTTGTGTAAGGAGCAAAATTACCTAAATAAACAGTTGTTAACCATGATGGAGTCTTTCTCAATACTAAATCAAACGAAGCAGTAGCAGCATTTATAGGTAATCCAGCTGGTGCACCAGCAGCACCAGCAGCGGCAATTGGACCAGCGCCATTGATCAGAGTAGGATTAGTATATTGACCATAACCATTGGTTGGGATACCATTATGACCTAATCCATTCAAATGGTTGTGATGTTGACGGTGATGGTGATTACGATTTGGATAATAACCATTGTTATTAGCACCACGATGGTTATTATGGTTATTGTTATGATGGTTGTTTTGGTGTTGTTTATGAGAAGCCCAATTCAAACGGACAGCTCTATTACCAATCAATTGACCATTCATACTTAGTGCTTGTTCAGCATCTTCCTGATTAGAGAAGGAAACAAACCCATAACCTCTTGAACGACCACTTTGCATATCCCACATAACATGAGCTTGAACTAAGGATCCATATTGATCAAAAGCTTTTCTTAATTGATCATCATCAATTTCAGTGGATAAATCACCAACGAAAACATTGAAATGTTCCGAACTGTTCTTAGCTTGTTGTGATTGATAAGCCCAATTAATCCTGATGAAGGAATTTTCCAATTGTTTGCCATCTAGAGCTGTAAATGCAATATTTGCACTAGCTTCTTCTTCGAATTCAACAAAGGCATAATTGAACTGTTGTTTATTCTTATCGAATAGAATTTTGATAGATTCAACGGCACCGTGTTGGGCAAAGATATCACGTAATTGTTCTTCAGAAATTACCTTATCCAATCCACCAACATATAAAATTTTATGTGAAACTTCACGACCACCTTCAGTAGCCAAGGCTGGGGTGACTTCTGGTTGTTGAGGTTCAGAATTGTCACCAGAGGTTGGGACAGGTGGGACAGAAGATGGTTGCTGTTGCTGCTGTTGCTGCTGTTGCTGTACTTGTTGTTTAGCATCGCTGAGTGCATCACCATTTGTGCTACCATTGGTTTGAGGTTGTTCCTCTTCTTGAACAACTTGTTTTTCTTGTTGTTGTTCAGGGATTTCTTGTTGTTCAACAACTTGTTGTGCTTGTTGTTCCTCTGTAGTCATTGTAATAATTCGAACTGAAGTTTATGGAAAATATAGGAATAGTTAATATAATTAAAATTTAACCTGATTAAATGACTCTTGTGGGATAATGATAATGGGTTTTCAGTACAAAAAACACGTCAGATTAACCCTTGTAAAATGTATAAAATAACAGCACAATGGAGAGGTATTTGAACAAAATAGCAGCGATTGGACTAGAGATGGGAGATGAATTAATCTTGATTTAACGGTTAAAGAGTGAATTCAGTTTGTAAATGAGAGAATGTGTAAAATTATTCTAAAATATTGAGAGCTTTTCTGAGACCCTGAGAAGCTTTATTGGACAAAAAACCAGGTGGGTTGGATATAAAACAGATATAAAAAGAGTGTAGCGTGTGCAGAGGAGCAGGCAGTGACTGGTCCTTGAGTATGGCTTGGGACTGGTGACTAATAGGTTCTCTTAATTTGGAGTTTGCAGAGAGAAGTTGAGTTTGTGGTATTTTCTCGTCTGAATTTGAATTTATTTGTTTATCGGTTTTTTCGTTGGAATGTTCAGACTGCCGAATTGGGTAATACACAGTCTTGCATCAACACTCTACATTGGAAAACTGGCGGAAAATGGCGAATTTAATGGTCAAATATATACATTAGTACTCTCCAGAGTTTGTTATAACGAGGCTATTGATGGGTTTGTCATTCTCACCGACTTTGACCCGTTCAATACGGTCCACTATGTCGAAACCACTGATTACCTCGCCGAAAACCACATGTTTCCCGTCAAGATGTGGTTGGTCCTGGAAAAGAATGAAGAATTGAGAACCATTCGAATCTGGTCCACTGTTGGCCATACTTAGACTGTATTTCTTGTGCTTGTGGAAAAACCCCTCGTCTTTGAAGTGTGAAGTTCCATATATTGACATTGATCCTGTTCCATTATGATTAAGGAAATCACCACCTTGCATCATAAATCCTTTGATAACTCGATGGAAAGTACACCCTTTGTATCCCAGTGGTCTGCCTTTGTCATCCTTGTATTCTCCCGTACAGAATTGTCTGAAATTCTCTGAAGTTCTGCCTCTTTGTTAGCATTGAATTGTTTATTTCCACAATGAATTATCATTTCAAACTCACCTGGGTAGCGTGTCAGCGTATAGTTGGATCTTCAATCTCCCTAAAGGCTCATCTTTTTATCTATTGTTAGTACCACCACACTATAACATTACTTGAGCTAATTTAACGACTATTAAAACTCACTTTCCAGAGAGATCTGTCGGATTTGTTAGTTCCCATCCTTCTTCCAATGTTCAACATGAATTAATACTCACGTCGAAAAACACAACTGGATTCTCCAAAGACATCGTGGCAACTAAATGTATGACGCTCTATCCACTGGTACCAACTATTTCCAAACACTAACACTGCAAATCCTCGGCTTCTGCTCGTTCTTGAAGAGATAATTCGTTCTGAAGGTGATGGATGAGCTTTCCGGGTAAAAACGCTCGTTTAAACGAAAGCCATGCTGCTTATAATACAAGATCAAAGATTAACTCCAACATCATCAATCACAAACCACCGAACTCCAGGATCAAACACATCAGAATCCAATCGAGAATACAAGGAGACAATGCCAAAGCATTCTCGCAATTTGCACACCTCTGCCCCAGAAACGGAGACTGCCATTGACAGAACCGTTCCAGACTTCCCTGTTGCACAATCCGCAGATGAAGATAACTACTTCAAGACCAATATTGCACCAAGTTATCTAGATGAATTACACCAAAACACTCTAGAATTCATCAAATTCCACCAAAAGAATGCCAACAGGAAAGTTGTCCTAGTCACTTCTGGTGGTACCACAGTGCCATTGGAGAACAATACGGTTAGATTCATTGATAATTTTAGTGCTGGTACGAGAGGTGCTACAAGTGCTGAATATTTCTTGGAGAATGGGTACGCTGTGATCTTCTTGCATCGTGAATTTTCCTTGTTACCATATTCTAGACATTATAGTCATACGACCAATTGTTTCTTGGATTATATGACTGAAATCAATGGGAAACTAGAAATCGATCCAAAATATAGTGAAACTATGCATAAAGTTCACAAAAAGTATAACGATGCTAGAGATCAGAACTTGTTACTATTATTACCGTTCACCACTGTAAATCAATACTTGTTCTCATTAAGAGAAGTGTCTAGAATACTGAACTTGGTTGGAGACCGTGCTCTATTTTATTTAGCTGCTGCTGTATCAGATTTTTTTCTTCCTCACTCCAAACTACCTGAACATAAGATTCAAGCACAAGATCATAATGGTGGGAAATTGGTGGTTAATTTAGATCCAGTGCCTAAATTCTTGAGAAGATTAGTGGACAATTGGGCTCCAGGTGCTATGATTACCAGTTTCAAATTGGAAACTGATACATCAATCTTGATTAAAAAGGCCAATCAAGCTTTAAATCGTTATAATCATCAATTGGTTATTGGGAATTTGTTACAGACGAGAAAGAAGGAGGTTGTTTTTGTGACTAAGGATTTGCCAGATGATCCTGAATGGTTCAGGTTATCTGATGAAGATGTTGCCAATGGTGTAGATATCGAAAGTCTTATCATACCTGCAGTGATCAAGTTCCATGGACAATGGATTGCAAAGCATTGAGAAAAAGCGGAAAGAGAACGATAACAAGATACTGAATGTCTCTAAATATTTCATTTTCATTTCTAGCTCTCTATATACAATAATTTATTCACATGAATGATAATCCAATACCATATTGTAGACCTTTTCTTATAGAATCATTATCATGTGCAGTAACAGGTAAGACGAAATTCAATTCGAATCTTGCCACAGGATGTTTGAAAACAATACCAACACCACAACCGATAGAAGGTTCGCTTATCAGCTCTTTAACTGTGTTTGTGAATGATTCATTCTTATCTAGTGGAATTAGTCTTCCAAAATTCATAAAACTATGCAACTTGAAATTTGATTCCTTAGAAACAAAAGGTATTCTATTGAAAATACTCAGACCTCCACTTAGGAAAACATCACCACCTAAAGTATCATTGAAATTTCTTGGACCTATACCATTGAAGAAAAATCCTCGAACATCATTAGGTCCTCCTAAATAAAATCTATCCATTAAATGTGTGGTATTGGTGAAACTGTATAACCAACCACCTCTCAACGAACAATTTATAATTTGATCACCATCATTAAAGTTAGTGGCAATGGCACTTTCAAATGATTGTCTAAGAAATTTGGAACTGTTTAAATTTGGTAATATCCCAGAAATTTCATTAACAAGTGAGAAGTAAGCACCTTTAGAAGGTAAATTTCTATCATTTCTTGAGTCATAAGCAAATTTATAAATCAAACTAGTCTTAAAATCATCACCTGCATGATACAGTATATTATTACTTGCATTTTTACCAACATTTGTAACACTTCTTAAGATATTCTCCACTGAAAATTCATGATTTATAGAACTATCTCCTGGTAAATTTATAGAAACAATCTTATTATTCATCCCTTTAATCAACTGTTCATGACTTGACCAATCTATTTTCCTACTTGTTAAAAAAATCGAGTTATCAAATTTCCAAGAAGTATTATGATTCCACCATAATGGCGATGAGTAATTCATCAAATATGAGGACCTAGTTCTTGTCCCCGTTGTAGCATCGAATATCACATTCTCACCACCTCCAAAGATGTTTTTGAATTGGAAGGTCATATAACCATCACCTTCTCCATTCCCTATATTTGTACCTGTCTTAGCTAAAAATTTCTTGACGGGGAAAAGTTTAATATGTGGTACAATTTCAATTGAATTTGTTGGATATCCTCGTATTCTTCTGATATTATTCGCACCTGTGTGTAATTGTATGGAAATGTTCTCTACTGCTCCACTTTTAAAGAAGTTCCCACTAACCTTATCCACATTCTCCAAGACTTTCGATAGATTATTGGAATCATTAATAAATGGTAAGATCTGTTTTGTTAAGAACGAATCTCTGAATTGTTCAGTCCCTTCGATCTGTACATTGGAAACATATGTGGCTCTTTGTGAGTTGTTACGGAACAACTCTTCAAGGAAGTTCTTCCCTTGCTGATGGATAATTTGTTGTTTCTCTAGGGTAAGCTTATCAATTGTGGATAATTCATGTTCTTTTGGTTTAAACCCATTAGTTATTCGATTGATCACCTTGAAATTCAGTCAGTCTTCATTTCTTATCCTAATTGCTTCAAGCCTATACTTACACTGTCATCATCCTTAAGGTCCATCGACATCTTCCCACTTGACCTGCAAACACGTCTTAAACCAAGAGATCGAGTCCGAAACAAATGCAAGGTATACTAAAATATTGTTATATATATATTCCAATCGATGAGATCTCTCGAAAATCACTACTGAGACATCCTTACACCACGTATAAGATACAATAAACTTCAAAACTCGTAAAGACATCAATTGATAATATATAATTATTTATATGATTCAATATAACATATGGACAGTATTCAATAATATAATACAAAATTGTTGAGTAAAAATGGGTCCCCCCTCTCAACATCCTTTCTATAAAGATACCAAAAAAAAAAACGTTTGACAAAAAAGCAGTTAACAAAATAAAAGTAGCAGCTGAAACGGAATTTGAAGAAGAAAGGATATATAAGCAAAATAAGACAGAGAAGTAAAAATCTAAACAGCTCAACTTGAGCTATCCTCAGAATATAAAGGTAATAGAAATAGTTTCTTGAAGAAAAAAAAAAGGCATATAAAAATTGGCATCTGAAGCTTTTGTTAAGTAATATAAATAACAGTACAAACGAAGCCAAATATGTTGTCATTCTAAGTCACTCCCATTGTCACTTATCCCACTATGGTTTGGAGATCGTCCATATAGCAGAGCGGGGAATTGTTGATAGATTCCTTCTGGAAATTGGTTTCTTTCATCATTCAACTCAAATTTAGGAATGGACAAGTTCCCATCGTTTCCAGAAAAGTCACCTTCGGCTATTCTTCTTGCCTTATCACGTTCATGTTCTTCAACAAGAGGCCTTATACATTCTTTACCAGCCTCCGTCTTGAAATGTCTCCCCAATGCATCTGTTCTTGCAAATTTTTTACCACATCCCCATGAAGTTTTACCATCTTTAAGAAATCCACGACATTCGTAACGTTTTTTACCACTATGTAAATCTTCATGACGTTTACGATCATGTTGTCTTGCAAATGCCTTACCACATACCGTACAAACAAAAGGACGTTCATCAGTATGTGTTCTTAAATGTGATTTCAAATTATAAGGTCTTGTGAAACGTTTATCACATAAGTGACATGCATAGATAGATGGATGTTTTTGAACTCTTCTGTTTGATTGATTTGGTGAGGCCAACTCAAGCATTTTTTCACGGTTCTGTGATAATGATCG
This sequence comes from Hansenula sp. yHMH451, assembly GCA_030571095.1. NCBI lineage: Eukaryota > Fungi > Ascomycota > Saccharomycetes > Phaffomycetales > Wickerhamomycetaceae > Hansenula > Hansenula sp. yHMH451. Next base: position 296,159 of record JAJLXE010000006.1, read on the forward strand.
GCTACGATCAGAAGCACCTGTGGAACCACCACCTCTTGAAGTTGAATTTGAACGAGACCTTGATTGACGACGTTGACGTCCTTGCCTCATATTTGAATGTTGTTGATCTTCAGGTTTTAATAAATCAGAAGGAGATACATCGTTTGGAGATAATAAATTAGAGTAATGACCGGCTTTCATATTTTGAGAAGAATTTGAATTAGCTCTTGAATGATTTGGAGAATTATTTGGAGATGATCTATTTGAACTGAATAATGATGGAGTTTTCCTGGAGACTTCTTCTGGTGCAGCATCAATAGAAATTGTTACTGGAGAGGGCTGACTCATCAAATTATTAGTTTGTAAGTTTTCTTCAGTTAATCTGTTTAATTGATTACTCAATAGATCAATCTCACTTGTACTTGCAGCATCATTAAAATCATTAGGTGTATCTAAAAATCCAGCATTTTGAGACAAGACATCATCATCACCAAAATGTGAAGGTGAATAAGCTGATAGATATGGCGAGCCACCAACTGAAGATAGATCACTAAGTGCTGAATTTGAAGGGGAAGGGCGTAATCCTTGGAATTGGGAGCCTGAATAGTCAGGTACCAATAAATTTGAGGATTCATTTGAAGTTTGTTGTTGTAAAAAGGCGCCTCCTTGACCACCATTTGTACTAGAAGAATCAAATTGGAAATGTTGTTGTTCCAAAGATGCATTCTGCCCTATGAATTGGGGATTAGAAGCTGGTTGGGGATATGATGATTGCTGTTGAGGCTGACTTCTTGACCTTGAAGAGGTCTCATCTTGAGGAGGAGTTGATATTATCATTGGAGGAGGAGACGTATAGCTTTGATTAGATTGAGAGTGGGATCCATTAGAGCTCACATGTTGTAAAGTTGGAGTATTTAGTTGAGCAGGACTATTATTATTGCTATTGCTTGATTGTTGTTGAAATAAATTGTCTCCAAAACTTCCAAAATTTCGAAGTTGATTATTAGCAGATAGGACATTTGAAGGTGAATTTAGCATATTTAGTTCATCCAAGAATAAGGAGACATCCACTTGTTGATCATTTGAATTTGGAGGTATTTGTTGAGTATTTAAGGTTAGGTCTGTATGAGAATTCGCTTTTTGTAAGTTATAATTTGGTTTAAAACCAGGAACGGGACTTTGTTGTTGTGGAGCAGAGGCTTGCTGTTGTTGGGTGTTCATTGGTTGTAGTTGAGGTTGGATCTGGGTTTGAGATGAAGTTGAAGATGACTGTTGTTGTTGTGGATAAGCATCATAAGCCTGTTGAGGTTGAGGTTGTTGTACATTTTGAGCACCGTATAATTTTTGGTTGATGTTTGGGAATGCATTTTGGGCATTACTTGGTAAATATTGCGATAAACCTATAGGAGAGTTTAAATTGGTTGTGTTAGAGCTTGGAGATAAATCCACAAACTGGTCAAAATTATCGTTTGTATGGATATTGTGGTTATTATTCCCATTATTGTTGTTTATGTTCCCATTTTCATAGGGAAAATCGTCCGACGCTTCGGTCTTGACATTGTAGTTTGACATCTTGTAGAGTGTTCAACTTGGCGTCACGCTATCAAGGGATTAGCAGTCCAAAACCACCAGCAGGGGAAGCTTTTTTTATTCGTAAGTAGGAATGGATAAAACGAGAATTCTATTCTTCGCTGGCTTTGCAAGCTTTTCTTACCAAATTAATAGCTAGTAAAACGTAAAAACCCACCAAACAGCAAAACACACAATTAACTGCACACTAATTCCTTCTTTGATTTATCTTATTCTGTCTGGATACCTCTTTAATCACCACCAAGAGAAACAGAACAGTTCAATAGCTAACACAGAAACAAAACACTGGCAATCACCCACCTTCTCAACTTTTAACTAGCTCCAAAAACCAAAAAAGACGGTTTTTTTTTTAAATTTTAGTGCGGCTGTGCTGACGTAAGAGCTGAGTCAACGCCATACATTATTCTTTACTCAGCCCGATTTAGCACTGGAATATCCACTGATTTCCTACAATTTAATAAGGGAACTACTGAAATAATGCAAGGGGAAATTACCTTGTCAATGTGTTTGGTTAATTATAGAACTAGACTATTTATTATTATTTTTGGACCTTTGCACTATGAAATCAGCACAGATGTGCCATATGCCTGGTGCAAATGTCTTGATCTTTTCCAAATGATCTGGTTGGATAGCCAATGTACCTTTCTCATCGGTGTTATTTAGTGGCAAATCAATTAGTTCATCCACTGTAGATCTCATGAATTTAGGCAGGTTCTCTTCCGATTCATTTTCATGGATATGGATCATAGTATCAATGGTGGAGTATTGATGAATAATAAGTAGTGCATAGGGCCAGCCTTGTCTAGAAGATGGTAACAAACCCATATTAACATGACTAATGGGGAATTTCAATCCTGATTGACTTAACCTTTCATAAGCGAATTCATTACTTTCGTTAAATATCCAACATTGAACAGTTTCATCAAAGTCCACAATCTCATCTTTACCCACAACTTTATAACTGAACCCATTCTTTGCAACACCCCTTATTAAGCCCTGTATGCTCCATGGATTAATCTCAAAACAGAAAACTCTAGCACCAAGTTTCAAATAACTTAGTGTGAAATATCCAATCCCAGCATACATATCAACAACAGTTGTATCGTTAACATTATCAAATTTCAAAATCCTGGCTTTTTCCTTTATATTACCACGACTAAACATTGTATATCTTGGAGACCATGATTGATATATCCCATTCTGAACCACTGTGCACCAAAAAGCCTCCTTGAAATCGTCATCTGAAGGATTTTCAAACATCATTTCAGTGGGTTCAGGACCGAAATCGCCATAGAGTGGGATAATATTGAAAGGTCTCCTCATAATATCTTGTTCAATAATCGGTTTGTTTATGGCAATATGAGAAATTGTTGGGAATTCATCTACCACTAACTTATAGAAATATTCACTTGAATGTGATTGGAAATGTATGTTCCATTCTTCTGAATCAAATGTATCTTGATTATTTATTAGAAGTAATGGGGGATAAAGTGTATATTTTTTGGGTATCTTGGATAATAGAATCTCCGATTCACTTTTGGGTATTCCCAATTTTAGCAAATATTTAGAGATCATACTTGGTAATCCAGTGGATACTTCATCCCTATTCGTTTCAAGTAAAACATACCGTATATTTCCATTATCAGTCAAATTCAATGGTAATTGATCTATAGATCTATAACTTGTCGGTATAACAAACTCATCTCCGACCTTCTTAATCTTTTGAGATTTATCCAATTTCCCAACTTGCTGCAATTGGGTCTTCACGATCTTCACAAATGAGCCATCACTAATAAATAGCACAACTTGCCCCATAATATCACCACAAATCTTCGATTACAACTTTCAAATCAACTATAGACATTTTGACATTTTACGCTTAAATGAAAAAAATTTGGCACAATTCGCTTAACTACTGTGATTACATAATGTCTGACATGTCTTTACCCGGCTAATTCTCGGAATATCCCAAAAAGTAAATAGCTTCAATTTTGAGCTTCAAGAGGTAAATTACCACCTTTTAAATCCATTGGTTCACAAAGTTATAAGTTGATAATAGAAGTTTTATAGACTTGTTCGTTGTCGGAAAGTTCAGAGATTGTGCCTACTAGAAGCTTGAACAGAAAAGAAAGATGGATCCAGTGTATTATGGGACTGCTCAAAATGATTGTAAGTGTAGTCTCTTGTTCTCATTTCAAGTATTAAGAGAAATTTATTGTTGAAGAGCTATCTACTAACTATTATAATTGTTTCAGTGATGTCAAAAAAAGATAAGAAGAGGGCTACTGTACAGAATAAGCTCAACAAATTGGATGAAGGATTCAACTATGAAAAAGATTATCATTATCGTACAATGCTTCAAGATTTACAAAGGTCATTAACAACGATACACCAGGGAACAAACGAAGTTGTTGCGGAAAATATAAAAGATTTTGAAGAATCAAGAGATTATGAACTGGTGGAGTTGAGACTTTGGGAAGAATATCAAGTTAAACGAGCAGAGAAGGAATTTGTCGAGGAAGTGGAGAAGGCTAATCATGAACATGATGAGATGGTCAAATTGGTCAAGGAGAAACTTTATGCCAATTTGGAAAAACAAATAAAACAATTGAAAGAGGATAAGATACTGTTGGATTTGGCAAACTCTCACTCATATAATATGGATACTTCACTAACAAATGTCCATGACTTCCATAAGAACACAAGATCTTCAAATTCATTAAAAGATAGTTCCATAAATTCAATTGGGTATGTCAGTGATAGAAGAGGGCTAAGAAGACGTGACTTAAACTATAGTACCAATAATGATGATAGTCATTTGAGTGCGAATGACTCGGGAAACAATTCGAGTTCCAAAAGAAGGAAGCCAAATGGTGGATCAGGTTCAGGTAGATATAGTTCAAATGAAGAAACGTATTTTAGTGAAGCTGGTGATTTAAGTTCGATATTATTTGGTGAAAAGACAGAAAAAGTACATACAAGACATTCTTCAAAAGCGTTTGTTGCACCTGTTGGATTGAAATCGGAGGAGATTAATGATGATTTGCTATTGTTGAAGAAGAAATAGAGAAAGAAAGATTGTTGTCGTAATACTAGTTTTAATGCCCATTAATATTGTCATGTTTAAATATCAATCGTTGTAGAATATTCCATTTTGACGTTGAATTAGACATTTTTCCGAGGTTTACTTGGACTGTTCGAATTGGAGGGGCTAAGCTTTTTATTTGACAGGATGGCTTTTTCCCAATTCTTGTGTATTTTAATTGAATTATCTCTTCTTCCCATAAATATCTTGATTCCTCACTTTAACTAGTTTTTGCCCTAGTGGAATATCTCAGCTAAGAGAGCGACTCTAATAATAAACCGGTGATGAGCTTTTTGCAGATTTGGTATAAGCCTCTAAATCTTTATCGCCTCACTAAAAAAAAAATATATATATATATTTTGACAGAGATAACTAAATAAGACAAGAAGAATCGGAAGAAGCTATTGGAGTGAAAGAAGTGATTGAAGAAGAGCAATCAAAGGGGAAAAAGAATGAGACCAATTCTGAGTCCAAGGGCCCAGCACAAGATACGATCTTTTCCTAAGCTACGATTCACCATCAACCAAATATCTATAAAAGTGATTCCAGTCGCCATTATCCTTATAACGTTCATAATTACATTGGTGATAATCCTGATAACTAACCTATCCAAAGATGATAAGAATCCTCATAGGTCGTTAGTCAATTATAGCTCCAAGATGGATTCTCCTTTCGTTCAAGGTTGTTCAATACCTGATTTGGCGGCACCTAGAGCAAATGCCACTTTTGTCATATTGGCCAGAAATAACGAATTAGATGATGTTGTATCGAGTATGAAGACATTGGAAAGACATTTCAATCAATGGTTTCAATATCCTTATGTTTTCTTGAATGATGTTGAATTTAATGAGGATTTCAAGAAAGTTGTTCAAAATTATACCCATGCAAAAGTTGAATTTGGAGTTATACCTAAAAATCATTGGAGATTTGATAATGAAGATACAATGGAATTTGAACAATCTGTGGAAAGACAAGGGGATAATGGTGTTATGTATGGTTCACAAAAAAATTATCATTCAATGTGTCGATATTATTCAGGCTTTTTCCATAGACACGAATTAGTTCAAAAATATGAATGGTATTGGAGAGTGGAACCTGATGTTCAATTTTTTTGTGATTTAACTTATGATCCATTCATTGAGATGAGTAAACATGGGAAGAAGTATGGGTTCACAATTATGATTCAAGAGATGTGGGAAACAGTACCGAATCTATTTAGATATACCAGTGCATTTTTGAAAGAATATCAATCATCATTAAAAGTTTCTAGAAAATCTTCATGGAAATTATTTGTCGAGAGACATAATGATAAATTTGAATATTCAGGAGATTTCCAAGCAAAATATGCAACTTTAGAAGATGCGGATTCCATATATGATAGATTTATGGAGACACTTAAAATTCAAAATGTTCTCAAGATGGCAAAGAAACTGGGGAAGAATAAAGACGATGATTCTAAATTCAAAGATTCTGAACTAGATGAATTGATCAAGAAGGCATCAACTACTGAGAAATTGCCCTGGTTAAGTGGCGAAGATATGGATGGAGAAGAATATAATTTATATCATTTTTGGTCAAATTTTGAAATTGCTCGAGTGGATCTTTGGAATAATCCGATATATGATGCATATTTCAATTATTTGGAATCAACAGGAGGGTTTTATAAAGAAAGATGGGGTGATGCGCCTGTTCATAGTCTTGCACTTGGGTTTTTATTAGATTTGGATGAAATCCATTATTTTAGAGATATTGGCTATCAACACACTACAATTGCACATTGTCCAGCCAATGCACCAGATAATCAACAGTTGAAATATGATTCCAAAATTTCAAATCTTAAATTCAAAGATGGAAAATTTGATAAATTTTGGTCAAAAGTTGATTCATCGGAAAATTATGGAGTTGGATGTAGATGTAGATGTCCCTCAGGACATAAAGATATTGAAGATTCCGATAATGATTTTTTGAAAAAATGGTTTGAGTTGAATAGTGATGGGCAAACCCGAGAACGTAAAGTGAATGTTAATCAATTAGAGAGGAATACTAGAAAGAATTATAAATTAGGAAATGTGTAAAATAATGATGACTAGATTTTTTTAATATACATTGAATAGTAAAAAAAAAAAAAAACTACGAATTGAATATTTCTAACCTAGAACGTGAAATTGACTAATATACAATAAACCCATAATACACTCATTAACCTTAATTACCGAAACCATACAAGGTTCTACCTTGTCTCTTCAAAGCGTAAACAACATCTAATGAAGTAACAGTTTTTCTTTTAGCGTGTTCAGTGTAAGTGACAGCATCTCTGATAACGTTTTCTAAGAATGATTTCAAGACACCTCTGACTTCTTCGTAGATCAAAGCAGAAATACGTTTAACACCACCTCTTCTTGCAAGACGACGAATAGCTGGTTTTGTAATACCTTGAATGTTATCTCTCAAGATTTTTCTGTGACGTTTAGCACCACCTTTACCAAGACCTTTACCACCTTTTCCTCTACCGGACATTGTTGATTATAATATAATTTGTTGTATATATAGATTAAGCAAACCCATGATAGATGATGAAGAGGATATCCAGATCTTTATATAACAACACTTGAAGGCATTTCGAGATTGAAATCAAAACAAGCGATGGGAAGACACCAAAACACGTCGCGAAAAGTAAACAAAATGGGATAATCTCGTGGCATGCTGTAATATACCGCAGTTTATTGAGAATTGTGCGGTACATCTGAGTACCAGAATTAGTATGTGTGTGTAATTGTGAGCACTAGGTTCATAGTAAACACCAGCACATCTACTAGTGCTTATATTTACACTGTGGTAAGGGTATATCTCAGCACTAACAACCACACTATAAAATTATTTCTATTAGTGCTGACATTTACAAATGAGCACTGTGTAATTTTAATCACGTAAGACAGGCGCGAATTCTTTTGTTTACTTTCCAGAAAAACATCAACAAAAGATTACAAAAATTTAGTGGCGAATCATGCCAAAAACAACGCGCTTCTCAAGATTGAGAGATTTGTATATAAAGAAGTGAATTTCTCCATCAACCGGTTCTCTTCTTTTTTGTTTATTCCTTATCATCTGTATCACACAATGGCCAGAACAAAACAAACAGCAAGAAAATCCACTGGTGGTAAAGCCCCAAGAAAACAATTAGCTTCAAAAGCTGCTAGAAAATCAGCCCCATCTACTGGTGGTGTTAAAAAACCTCACAGATATAAACCAGGTACTGTTGCCTTGAGAGAAATTAGAAGATTCCAAAAATCTACAGAATTATTGATTAGAAAATTACCATTCCAAAGATTAGTTCGTGAAATTGCTCAAGATTTCAAAACTGATTTAAGATTCCAATCTTCTGCTATCGGTGCCTTACAAGAATCTGTTGAAGCTTACTTGGTTTCCTTATTTGAAGACACTAACTTGGCTGCTATCCACGCTAAACGTGTTACCATCCAAAAGAAAGATATCCAATTAGCTAGAAGATTAAGAGGTGAAAGATCATAGATCTAATCCTTTGTTAATGATTTATTATGTATATTAGATGGGAATATAATGATTAGGAAATATTCAAATTTGGAAATTGTAGTGGGAATTATCAACAAATTCGTGGAATTTTAATAGATTTTAATAGATTTTGTGTGGTTTTTATACTGATGACTAAGCACAAAAAGCTGTCAGTTTTTTTAGTTCAAAAGATGCACCAAAGGCTTTAAAATAAACTAGTTTGCTCAAAATGAAATTCAACACAGTTTTACATTGATTTACCATTAAAACCTCCATACTAAACAGAATATAATATACAATGGTGGAAATCAAAGAGATTAAAGATGAAGTTAAAACAGATATCAACACTAAGATTGATACAAATGCCTCCTTAGTGGAACAATTCTACCAAGCTTCTAAAACCCCATATCCATCATGGGTATTTGCATCTCTATTAATCCCAACACCTTTATTTTCAAAGCAGAAGATACTTCAATCAAGCTCTTCGGGAATTTTATCTAAAACAAAGACAATTGGTCCTTCAACTTTGAATTCATTGGCTTTTGGTTCTGCAATGGCCCTTGGAGGTTGGATAATAAACGATGGTGATGTCGAAAGTGGTTCTGGATTCTTGACCGCATGGTCTTCTTTATATCTTTTAGTTAATGGTACTAATTCAATTAAAGCATTGGCTCATGGGAAAGTTTGGCCTTTATTACTTTCAAGTGTTGCTGGTGGGAATCTTTATATTCATTGTAAACGATTCTTTTATGGAACAACAGCTTGATACATCCATTATATGGAATAATCTACAAATCATAAAGTCATACTCTATGAGATATTTCAACATATTCAGCATGCTATACATATATATATACATAATTGTATAATAAATGATACTATTATAATGATTAACAATTCACCATTCCAAAGGTAACCACCCTTTCCCATTTGCAATCTCGACAATCTCATTGGATCCATACATTTCAATGAATTGTTGATCTAAAGGTCTTGCCTTTGGTGCTGCAAATCTTCTATATTCATCTAAAATCATTGTTAAACTCCATCCTTGTAATCTTCGAATACAACCAACAAGACAACCTGTCCTATGTTTCCCTCGATTGCAATGGATTAATAAAGGATGATTTGCAGGGTTAATGGCAATTTCTAAAGCTCTTGTTATAACATCATGTGGAACATTAACAAATGGTTCTTTATTACCACTCATACCAACTTGGAAAAATTGAATGCCATTTTTCTCTAAAAAATCCAAATTTTCTTGAGGATATTCATCAGGTACAAGAACTAATATGGATTTTAATCCTAATTTACTTAAAAATCGAAAATTCTCCACTCTTGGAAATGATGATCTATAAATTTGACCAACAATTGGTGAAAAATTTTCGGGAGGTGCAAATTCTTCAAATCTTGATTGTAATGGATCCGATGTTAAATTTGTCATTCCATCTATTTCACCATCACTCATAACATTTCCTTTATTCTCATAGCCACCCAATTGATCAACTTTCCGAACACGATCTTCATATTCATGTCTAATTGAATCCAATTGGTCTCTTAATTCCCCATTATCCACCATTAGATCATCCATTTCAAATGGAGTAGCATTTGATGTTAGCCTTATTTCATATTCGTCATCACTATATTGTCTTTTATCTCCAGGACTTCGATCTTCTAGATCCATTTGATAATCTGTATCCATGATAACTCAGATTCCTCCTAGTGCTTGCTTTCAAAATAATAAGATAACGATGGATCCAAAGATTTATAAACCCTTCACCGTTCCTCTATTTCTTATTTATTTATTTGTGTTTGTATCAATCAGAAATCCCACTTTACAACATAACTATATCACAATTCACAATCCCCTATCAAAAATGTACCAAAAAAAAAAACTTCAATTAATGAATAATAATATCAGAGCAAATAACCTTCAAGCTCTTTGGTCAACAAAGAATTATCAACGACTGGTTAATCAGCTCTTAAATATGCAATAGCTTATGAAATGATTAGACGTGTACGAGTCAATATGGTTATTGGTCTGATTGAACAACTCAACCAAGTGAAACGCGGCCCTTAAGAAAAAACACAAAGCACAATTAACAAGTAGAAATGTGACTCCTAGTGAGGAAAAGAGTCCACACAATCCTTATTTGATTGGATTCAAACACCAAAAAGCACCAGCAAAACACTGTTGGGTTATCAAATGAAATCCATTTAAAACAAAATTTAACAGAATTTTAAATGCTTTATTTTTCTCTTTACAAAATTCCGGCAAAAGTTCCGGTGCGAGCACTACACGTATAAGCTTTAAAGATTATTTCAATTCGGGGAAATATATAATTTTAAACAAATAAGTCCAACATCAAAATCCCATGGTTGTACCTAGGTCAAACCCATTAATATAAATATCATCATTGGTCAATAACGAGTCGAAAATTTGATCAGATCCATCAAAGTTTAAAACATCAAATTTTAAATTATCTTGAATCTCCACTAATTTTAAATCATTCTTGATCCCTTTTAAAACTTCATAAATCCTCGTAGTGGTACTATCTAATGTTGAATTCTCCATGAAATAAACAACATTGGATATAGTTTCCAAAAGTTTCTTCTTATCCACTGAAACTCCTTCAATCTCTAATTCAAGCATATCATTCGATGTGTTTGATAAATAAATGAAAAACAAAGCTGCAACTAATGATGAAGGATACGCATAAACACAATCCATTGCTATGGCACCTTTGTTGAATTTTTTACCCACGGCATCGTGCAATAAGGTTGAACATTGTAAAGAGGCATGAATCCCTGTCTTCATTATATTTAATAACGTTTCATCTGATTGAACATTATAATTTGTAATGGCTATATAAACCATAAATGGTAATGTTAAAGTAACCATATAATAATTGAAATGTAAATTCAGTTTAAAATCATAAACCGATTGAATTTCACCAATTGGTCTAACTTTTAAATCTTTATACATCTGATTCAATTGACTCTTCATCAATAATGTTCTTTCGATATTTATCAAGGAAATAGGTTGTTGTGATTGTGTTGATCTTCTTTCTTTCAAGATCTTGTTAAGAAACCTTGAAAGCTTCAAATCAATTGTATAATATTTCTTAAAATCTTCAGAAAGATATGTAATCGTTCCCAAATCTGGATAATCAATATCAATCTCATCTTCATTTATATTACTTGGTCTTCCAAACATTGCGCATAGTGTTAATTCAATCTTATATAATGACCATAGAACTTGGCTTGTTAATGGTGAATGTTCAGTTCTTTTAGACATGATTTTTTTATGAATACCTAGTGAAATTGCTTGTCTGATGGCCAATCCAACAAGACTCCAAGCAGAATCTCTATTTTTGGAAGAATGTAAATATCTAGCAAATAAATACAAGAATTGTATCGAACTTATTGTAGAGGCTAATGCAACTTCTGATAATATAATTTGTAAAACTCCCAAGATCTTTGTATATTCCAATGACTTGGATTCCAATTTTGAACTTTTAGCACACGTTAACCAAACAAGATAGATACACCCAACGAATGAATTTGATAATTTGTCCTCATTATCCAAAGGTTTTTGTTTATTACTCGGTTGATAATTCTCCACAATTCCCCAGTACCGTTCATATTTCTTTCTGAAATCTTGCTCATCAAACATGAAATAAAAAGGATGGAAATATTTGAAAAAATAATCAATATAGTGATCAGATTCAGATCTGGGTATGAATTTAATTATAGGGAAATCAGGTTCTTTTTTAATCAGCTCTGCAATGTTTTCCTTGGATTGTCCATCAACAATATTTTGGAATAGTTTAGGCTTTGAATCGAATGATAAATTTGTTCTATATGATCTTTTCAATAATAAGTCACAAATAACATTAAATAAAACAGATGTCCCGGAAGATCCAACATAGTGTCTATCACCTCTAGAATCAATAACCAAAGTGTCCTTATTTGGATAATTAGCACCATAAGCACCTTCTGTAAATGGAGAGGCAGAACGCCCAGCACCAATATTCTGCGTCTCAGAGCCATTAGATGCCATTATTTGCAATTCTTCTGGATGTTGACTATTCCCTGTTCTAATACCTGAACTCCCAGTACTTCCAGCACTCGGTGTCATTTCAAGTTTTGGAGAGAAAGGTTTCAATATCTTTGATTCTAATTCATACTGATCCAAACTATCTTCTGGTGATCCAGAGGGCATTTTAATCCCTAACCCCTGTCCCAATTTAATCAATTCATTAATATCGTTCGTCTCAATATCTGGGTAAAGACCCTGGACCAACGCCAAAAGACTTTGGTAATGCATTCCCAAATTCTCGTACGAGCTGTATACCCTTCTCCTTCTGGGTATACTCGTCATACATTCAACTCCCAACTTGCGACAATTTGTGCAAGGTGTCGTATCGTCATACCTGATAGCTTCAGTATCGTTTCTGTTACATTTGACCTTCTTGGTCTTGCACCGATCACAGCTGAACGCAGCTCTTCGCCTATTCTCTGGCAACACAAGTCTGTTCTTCTTCTTGACCTTCCAATCACTCATCCCAATATCAACAACCTACCAATCAATAACTCTTTCAAACACCAAACAGAATCAAAATATCAATTTCTCATTTTAAACGTTCGGATTTGTGCTTTCGGGATTCATAAAAAGCGAAACGCTTCAGAAAATATCAACAAACTCAATAACTCAATACCTACTCACAGAGCCCATTACAGATAAATTTGAACATCAGGCAAGAAAGGGTTCCACTTCAGGTCAATCATGGCATCTACTCAATCATCCATCATCAACTTGACGAAAACTATCATTGGAGCTGGTCTTCTTGCCATTCCGGTCGCTTTTAAAGCTGATGGTTTAGTGCTTGGAACCATATTGATTCTAATTGCCGGTTTAGCATCATCTTATGGTCTTTATATCGTTACACAAGTCAGTAAGAAGTTACCAACAGGTCATGATACTTCATATTTCGCTCTTTGTGCAATCACCTACCCCAAGCTGACATTGATCTTTGATTTCTCCATAGCTATTCAATGCTTTGGTGTGGCTTTAAGTTACTTGGTCTTGATCGGAGATTTGGTTCCAAGTTTGATCAAAGATGTCTTGAGTAGAAATCAAGTCATATTGTTGAGTTTGGTTTTGATCGTCCCATTGATTAGTTTCAGAAAATTAGATTCTTTAAAATTCGGCTCATTAGTTGGTTTAGTGGCAATTGGTTATTTGACAGTCTCAGTGATTTCACATTCAATTTGGGATGATTGGAAAAAGACTCAAGGACATTTAAAAGTTGTGGAAATTGGTTCAACTGCCGATATATTGACCACTTTTTCCATCATTATCTTTGCCTTCACAGCTGCTCAAAATATTTGTTCTATTATCAATGAAATCCATGATAAATCACAATTAAACATTGTGATTGGAGCTGCTAATTTAATCGCTAGTATTCTCTTCATCTCTGTTGGATACGCTGGATATTTACAATTTGGTGATAATGTCCATGGTAATGTCATCTTGGAATATAAAGATAAACTACTATCCACCAAAATTGGGAAATTCGCCTTGGTATTAATGGTTACATTATCATACCCATTGATGTTTCATCCATGTCGTTTATCAGTCAATAACATGATTCATTGGGTTGAAACTGAAGTCTCCAAGACCAAAAATGAAGAATTTAATGAAACAACTTCATTATTAACAAACAACGACACTGAGCAAAATGCTTCACCAATCGATTCAACTGTTCCATTCGGTACAAATAGATTTGTTTTTGTCACTGCCTTGTTAACACTGGGTACTTATGGACTGGCATTATCAATCACTTCTTTCGAATTGGTGCTTTCATTAGTCGGTGCTACTGGGTCGACATTGATCTGTTTCATCTTACCTGGTTTATTTGGATTTAAATTATTTGATGATCAATTGAATAGAAAATCAAGTTTAGGGTTGACAATCTTTGGATTTGTCGTTATGGTTGCCTCTGTTTTCGCCACATTATACTACTGAACCAAATTAGATACAATACATAAGAAACCTAAAATGAAAACGAATTAAATGTATATATTTTTTTGAAACTTTTTGACATACCCTTTACAAGCATAGGGCAGTCTTGAAGAAAAAAGTTCTTAATGATATATATATAAATGCAAAAAATGATGATGATAATAAAATATAATATAACAATACTTTCTTTTTGTCTATGTTGATAACCCCCTACTTTGATTCTTTCCTCTCTCTCTCAATGATAAACCCAATATATAACTAATCTTCATCCTCATCATCACTTCTAACATCATCAGCACCATTACCAGTCACGACTTTGATTGCAACTTTAGCAATTAAATACATCCAAATTAAAGTGATGATTTGTAACCCACCCAACAATGATAAAAACACATCAATAATACGGTCAGTGAAACATCTTTTTTGTACTAACCCTTCAATACATCTTCCGGAAGTCATAAGATCCCTTGCCTTTGTAGCAGCATGATAAAAAATATAATTATAAACACCATGTCTTAAAACAATCCAACCCCCTAAGAAAACACCAAACATGATATCACAAGCAGTTTGATAACCACAATATTTTAAAATCTTGGCAATAGAGAAGAAAATATCAACAAGATCCATAAGAACTAAAATAACATTACCAATTCTTGTAAAATAATAATAATATGAACCAACAACTAACGCAACAGTAATAATATGATGACTAAACATTTGATAGTGATCTTTTCTCTTGGCTTCAATGTTTAAGATAAAGATTTGTTGAGACCAAGAGGCAACTGCCATCAAATAGTATAATTTATATAACCAAGACATTTCATCATGAGGCCAATTGATATAAAAATTATCAAAGTTGAAAAAATAAGGAGAATTATAATATAAATAAAAGCCCACGATGAATGAAGTGGAATATAATATAACACACCAACCTTGTTCCATGAATCTTTGTTTATCCTTTTTGGAATAAATCTTGTGTCTTTTGGCAATTGGTTTCAAGATATAATGCATGGAAAATGCACGAACAAAAGTTGCAACGAAGATCCCAGTTATAACAATATAAATATCATCTCTATGGATATCATAATATTCCGAATCTGGATATTTATTTTGAAGATGTAAGAATTTGGATGTATAAGGTTGGAAAAAAGTGAATCCGTTAAGGATAACTAAAGATATCAATGCAAATAAAGAGATTTCAATTTGATATTTATCAATCTTGTTGGTTTTGTATGATTTCTTTGGAGCAGATTCTTTTATAATCGGTATTTCGATTTTTTCATCTAGTTGTCTGTAATCAGTTTTTTCATCTTCCGATGACGTTACACTGGAAGAATCAGACAATCTCACTTGAGATATTGTTGTTTCGTTTTTTTTCGAGGAAGTATTTGTCGAGCTGAGCATGATTATCTTTTAGTCCTCCTCTATGTGGTAATAAATAAATAACAAAATGTCTCGATCTCGATTCTTAATCTTTGATCTAGAGGTACACGGGCTCCTTCAACAGAATCACCAAAACACCTAAAAAGAGCGGCTTTGAAACGGTTTTAACGAGCGATATTGAGAAAACTTCAGCAGCCAGACCAGTAGCAGCACACGTTGAGCAACCAGCAGTGAATTCCAACGACAATTGCCAACAAAACAGTGCTTCCAACAAAGATCTCTAGTTGGTTCCTGACAGCGTATCCTTCTTTTTTTTTAACAAAATTCAGAAAAATTAAAAATTTTGAACGCCAAAAAAAAGAAAATTTGAGATCTGCTGAGGACCAGCGCGCCGCAACCATTTCCCCTTTTGGCAGTACATTATAACGAATTTCAACATCTTTCAAAGCCTTCATCTGTACAAAAGGACCGTTTCCAAGGGCTTCTTGCAAGCGTTCTCATCATAGGTTTCCCATACTTCGTAGAGTGTGATCATCTCTTGCACGGCCTCGATCACCTCGGAGAGATCGATGTTGGAATACCCCAAGAATTTGACATAGGTATTTAGTAAATCATTTCTTAGGAACCCTTCATGACTCGTCAACATCTGTGGTTTGGAAGATTTGGCAGCCTCTTTCTGGTATTGCTTTAGATGGTGGAATTTGAGTACAATGGTCAAATAAACAGAAGCAGCAGCGATGATGTGTGGTGGGAAGATCAAGGGCAAGTCCGTCACATAGCTATCATTGATGATGGACCAACTGGATTGTAATTCCTCTGGTGATAGGGCAAAGGGTTGTGTAGAGCTTGATAGCTCACTGATGCCATTGTTAATGGTCGTGTTCCCATGGGTGGCGCCTGGAAGTCCGTGATCTTGGCTCCCATTGTTGGATTTTTGTAGTTGGCTATAATTAGATAACACGTCATTAATCAACAGCAGCGATCTATAAGGATGATGGACAATCAAAAAATTGTCCATTTCTTCAATCAAATAGAATTCGAATTCTGCCACTTTTGTAGCATCATGAGAAATATACTCTGGCCATAGATTTCTAGCTTCAGAGACGATAGTTCGTATATGTTGTGGGCATTCCTCAATCTTGCAGGATAAATAAATAGCAGTAGTTATGAGCAGGTATAAGTTCACTTCTTTCAACGATACTTTTGTCAAGAATCTCATCAAATATACTTCAGCTGTTGATAATGCAATCTGTCGAACACTTAACCGTCTCCCCAGCTTATTCACCAACGAGTGGATATAAATCCTCATATAGAGATCGTAACGAACAGTCACATTTGATATCAATTCGGATTGCTCCATAGTGGTCTCTAATAAGTTCAATTCCTTCCTGGCATCTTTCAAAGAGTCTCTAGTGAATTGCCAATGCATCCGTTGAGTGGAAGACCAGAAATCAGCAGCCATTCTATCGAAACCCCCGTTTTAAATTCAAATGTCAAACAGTTCATACACTAATCTTCACCGTACCCTGTCAATACCAACTTGATTGGGCTCGATACCTCTTTGAATTAGTCGTTGTAAAGAGTTGAGAAGTGTTCAAAACTTGTTTTCTTGAGGGTCTTTTTCCCATTTTTTACCACGGAAATTCAATCCACAAAGCACCGAAAACAGCGCCGTGGAAGAGTTCACAAAAAAGAGGTAAAACTAGAGATTATTATGATGGATTGGAGTTTTATCACTTATTTTCATCATGATTGAATCGTTTAATACCAATTTTGGCACTATTTGGCAGTATTGTTTGCCCTAATTGTTTTCGGATCCTGTTTCTACGGGGAATTCTCATACAAAAACACTTGCTTGATAGTGTGCTCACTTCCCACTTTTGCAGGTGACTTATCAATTTTCCTGTCTATAAAAAAAACTTTTGAAAAAAATTTTCCAGACTTCTTTTCCACTTTTTTTTGTTTTCTTTCTTTACGTTCATGAGCAAAGAATTGTTAATAATCGAAGCCTACAAAAGGATACTCTTAGGAGAATCATAGTGCAAAGCTTTGGGGAAAGTCTCCGACCAACTTGCGCGGAAATCGTGATGAGATTTGTTATCAACTCATCAAGACTTGTTTCTCTGAATTGTTCGTTTAATCTTCAACTTATTCACAGAGAATTTGAACCATTATGAATTGGGACCCATTAATTGGATGGGGGTTTTTCGGTTCATTGGGCTTGGTCTTTAATCGCAATGTATTTATGACGTTATTAGGAAGAATTGTGATTGATTAATACTCCTCTTGGGTCTTTGAGAATTTTTTTAAATTCTGTTATTCACCATGATATTTCTGAAGTCGTGATGTTTCATTCGGTTCTCGGGCTTCCAGTTTGCTGTCTTCATTCCATGGGGTTCCACATTCGTGTTCTCATTCGTTTGTATGTGGGTAGTCGTTTTGAAGAGAAGAATTCAGTGATTCATGTTTTCAAATTCACCAAATCATATTATGATATTGGTTGAACTTTCGGTATTTGGGGTTTTTCTAAAACCTAAACGATAGTTATAACAATTGGTCTTCCTTAATTGGTTGATTAACCCAATGGAGCTTACTCTTGTCTCATGAACGTCTTCATCTTCAAAAGTCTGTTCTTTTCTGGAAGAAATGCATAGTCAAATATGCCGGACTTCAAACAAGTAACATATAATTAGGTATCAATAATGTTTCAAATTTTGGAAGTTGTTGTATATGATTTCCGAATTTGTTTAATGGATTTTATATGATGAGATACAAATGCAACATAGAGTCAAGCTCAGAGTTAAATACAGGGACGAGACTTGCTACAATAATCTGATTAATCCTTAAACAAATTCCGATTTACATATGACAATCATTGTAAATGTTTGTAAACATGATTTATATAGTGGTATAAATTTGATATCTATTTTCTCCATCAATAGAAATGTAGTTCAATATTTCGTATTTCGAATTTCTCACAGATCTGAATTTTCCGGTCTTCGGATTATTTTTTCTGCAGGTGTATATAAAACTTGAAAAACTTGAACAGTTTTGTCATACTTGAACAAATTTCAACTGAACGCAACAACGTAGTCTAGCCTGCCGTTGTTCACTACATACAGATCATAGATTCCATTCCACGTTGTTTTCCACTCGTTTGAAGTATTCAACCAGACACTTTCTCAAAATGTCTGACGTTCCAACAAGAGCTGGTTTCCACCATTTGATCAAATATTTCGATATTGGTGTCAATTTTACAGATCCAATGTTTCATGGCTCTTATAATGGGAAACCTGCTCATCCATCCGATATTGAAGATGTGGTATTACGTGCAAAGACATTTAATGTGAGAAAAATGTTGTTGACTGGGTCTTCTTTGGAGGAAAGCAGAACAACTCTACAAATTGCAAGTTCATATCCAGATTATCTCTATTCAACAGTGGGTGTTCATCCTTGTTCTGTTAATGAAATTAATGAAGCCAATGAATCTGAATACTTAGCAAACTTGAAAGAGCTCGCACTAAGTGGGAAACAAGCTGGTATTGTTAAAGCCTTTGGTGAGATTGGATTAGATTACGATAGATTACATTATACACCAAAAGATCACCAATTGAAATATTTCCAAAAACAACTAGATATAGCCGTTGAAGTTGGTCTACCTTTATTCTTACACATGAGAGCTGCCAATGATGATTTCATAGCCACTATCAAACCATATCTACCTAATCTACAAAATGGTGTAGTCCACTCATTTACCGGTACTTTGGAAGAACTAGAAAAATTATTATCTTTAGGTTTTTATATTGGTGTTAATGGATGCTCTTGGAAAACTGAAGAGAATTTGGACGTGGTTAAGCAAATCCCATTAAATAGATTGATGATTGAAACTGATGCTCCTTGGTGTGAAATTAGGAAAACTCATGCAGGTTATAAATATTTGACATCTTATCCAAATGAAACATATCCACAAGTCTTAACTAAACAGTCATCTGAAATATCATTGATGAGTGAGACAAGTACAACAAGTTCCAAAAAAAATCAACCATTATTGAAATTAGATCCATTATTACCATTCCCATTAATTAAAAAAGAGCGCTATGAAAGATATGATCCTTCAATTAGAACTTTGATTGGTGAAAAGGCATCGCCGTTAATAAAATCAAGAAATGAACCTGTTCATATTGGCCAAGTTGTGGAAATCATTGCCAAATTGAAAGAGGAAAGTGTGGAAAATGTTGTTACACATGCTTGGAAGAACACTTTAGCTCTATTTAAGATTGATGACGTTGAAGATGATGAATTCTTCACCTATTAAATAGCCAATATCAACGCGGGAAAGTACTACAATATATAACTTACTTTAGGAATTGCTTTCGTGTATCATTAGCTAATATTGGAACAACTATAATAATAATATTTAAAAAGGAATGGTGAACATAATCCGATATAAAAAAAAGATAAGGATAAAAAGGGACAATGGTTGAGGTAGAAAACATATGATCAATAATAAACAGCTTTAACATAAACAATTTAAGGACAAAAAGTTGGGAAATTTATATCTAGAGTATGTATAAGACATCAGATTTGAAGTTTATGGTGAATATAAAGAACCTTTGATGATCCTTCTTTGTTTGGTTAAAAATATGGGGATTGATAGTAATAATTGTATAGTAATATGACATCAAGTTGATGAATTGGATTTGTTCAATGGGAACGATAATGCACTAGTGTAATTTGATATAAAAAAAAGAAAGTGAAACCGAATAAGGAAATTTGTCCGATAGTTATCTAATTAAATTGTATTTTTGATCTGATCCATGGCATCTTGATGAAATATAAAGAGAGAGAAAAAAAGACTATAATATAATGAACATGTATAAAAAATGGAACAAATAAAAACAAATTGAAATGAGAAGAGGACAACTCGGTTTAAAACTTTCCTCATGACTTCAAGCTATCGACGTCTTCGGATTCTTCCTTATGAGAAGTTGAACCTGATTGTTGTTTATCGGAATCTTCATCTTCATCAATTTCTGTTATAGAACTTTGTAAACCTGGATTTTCATTTGATTCTTCACCTTCACCTTCTTCCCCAACTTGAGATTTATCAACACCCAATGAGGATAAGATATTTGAACTATCTAAATACAAAACTCCATTTTGACTAGTTAATAAATTATTTTCTAATAATTGTTGAATTGAAAAACTTGATCTCAAATCATCAGTTCCAACAACATTTTCCTCTTGTGTGGCCAAACTTTGACTACGTTCCTCTTCTGAATAGATTGAATTAGCAACGGTTTCGAAATCTTCAGAAACTGGACCACCTTTAGCAATTATACTATCATACCATTCTTCTAAAGTTTGGCCTTGTAATAGGGCAACAATAACAATGGACATATTATCGCAACCAATACCGGATCCACCAGATGATGGAGCTAAGCAAATATCAATTAAAGCTTCTGAAATTTCAACAAGGGATTTACGATCCTTAATACCTCTTCTAACAACCTCAACAACTTGTTGAGATGATAAACAATCCCAAATACCATCACAAGCTAACACGACGAATTCATCATCTTTTGTTAAATCATGTTTAATTATATCAGGGAATGCAGTGACGATTTGTTCTTCAGGAGGTAAATCACGAGACTTTTTGAATTCAAAATCACCAATAGCTCTTGAAAGTGCTAAATTACCATTAACACGACCAATATCAACAAACCCACCAGCTGCACAAATTCTTGCATGTTCACCTTCATTATTAGGTTTATGATCATAACTTAAAGGTTTGGCAGAACCATTAACAGACAACACTGTTCTTGAATCACCAGAGTTTGCACAAACAACTTGTTTTGAATCAATCAATACAGTGGTGGCTGTACAACCACTTTGATCGGTTTTCAATTCATCATCTTTCAAAATTTCACGATCAGTAGCTAAAAATGCATTTTGTAAAGCCTTACCATAGTTTCCCTTAACAAATTCTTCCTCTTTAGTGATCAATTTATATAAAGTTTCCCCAGTATATTTGGCAATACGATCACCTCCATGACCATCATAAACACCAAAAAATGCAACTGGATCAACAATGTTTTTGGAATCTGGAGTCTTGGGTGTTTTCAATTCTTCATCATTATCATCATCAGTGTTGTTATCTTCATTAGCCAATTCTTGTAAGCTCAAGATTGTGGTATGAGCATCTTCCATACTAATTCTCCAACCTTGCATACTGGATAACCCATAAGCAAGATTTTTACTTTGAGCAGCTTCCGATTCTTTATCGGTGACTGGTTGTGATAGAATCTGACCCATGGTTGCTAATATTATATATGTATGTGTCTTTTGTTCTTAATTACACTGTTGGTCAACCTTCCCAGTTATACCGTGTCTTGTTGATTCTTTTTTTGACGTGTGTCTATGTGAGATATTGACGATTTTCAAGTTGAGCTTTAGATCTGACTTTGATTAAAACTCAATTGTCTTCTTCGTGGAGCGGTGTATATTCTTGAGATCTATGACTCTTGTTCTGAGAATTAATGGATATCAAGGCTTCAACAAGTTGAAATTGCTCAATGTGGTGTTTTTTCTCGTTTCCCAGTGGGTTCCTGGCTCTAAATTGGATGGAAAGAGCTGCTTTGGCCTTGTTTTATGTGTGGTAGAAAGAGGCTAAGGTGCACAATGGACTTCTCTGTCTTTAACCAACGTTCTCTTGATCAAATAAGTTGAGATGGTGTTACCAATTGGAATCGAAACAAAAGCTTTTGTCGAATTCTTTTGTTGATTTTTGGATTTTTGGCTTGATTTTGCCTTCAAATTTCGATTTTTGATTTTTTCTTCAACAAAAAAAAGCGAAAAGTCACGTGCTGAATGGGATATACTAGGAGTTTATTAAGGAAGGTGTGACAAAGAGTTTGTGTGTTCTAATAAATATGGGGTTATATTTGTACTAAATGATGTATTTCCAGGAGATAGTACAGTAGCTGAGTTTTGTTTTATTATATTTCTGCTTTTAAAATATATACCTCACTAACAATATTTGAATTTAGAACTACTTAAATTGAGCCCAACTCGTCATCTTCAAGTACAAAAAAATTTTTGACCGGTGATTCATTCAAGATTCGAATATTAAAATCTTTAATTTATGTCACATTCAACTAAAACACACAAGAAGAAACTGAACAACCCATTGCAATGCCAGTGCGTATATGAATGCTATGACCTGCTTGGTAACACGTAAGACTAACCTCTCGAACAGGCCCCTATCCAACCTTCAGTGGACTCGTTGTTCTCTATCATAAAGAAAGATCGTGAAGAGTTGTCATCGGAAAATCTACCAAATCTATATCCAATTTATTCTCTAGTGTCAAATGATTCCATAACTGCCCACATTGCCTATTTGAAACTGACCAAGTTGGGTGACGAATCCCACAAGAAGACTGCTAGTTTCCTTTTCGAAAGTGCAAAGAACGGTGATACAGTTGATAGATATTCATTTATTGGATTTAATCCTAAAAAAACCATTAATACTGGTCCTAATTTCAACAAAGAAGTTGATCCTTTGGTGCTATTGGAAAAGGAATTGAGCCAATACCGCCAAGCTCAATTGCCTGGTATCCCACGATTGAGTGGTGGTGCAATTGGTTATATTTCATATGACTGTATTCGTTATTTTGAACCAAAAACGAAAAGAGATCTGAAAGATGTCTTACAGTTACCTGAAGCCTCATTGATGTTATTTGATATAGTTATTGCTTTTGATAATGTTTTCCAAAGATTCCAAGTCATAAATAATATTTCCGTTGATCCAAAAGATGATGAAACCACCATTTCTAATAAATATGAACTAGCTAAAACTCAAATCAATGAAATTGAAAATACACTATTGGATACTTCAATTCCAATTCCATTCCCAAAACAAGGTCCAATTAAAGAAGGCCAAACTTTCACTTCAAACATTGGTCAAGAAGGTTATGAAGGTCATGTGAAAAATCTAAAACAACATATCTTAAAAGGTGACATTATTCAAGCCGTCCCATCTCAAAGAGTTGCCAGACCAACCTCATTACATCCATTCAACATATATCGTCATCTTAGAACAGTCAATCCTTCCCCATACATGTTCTACATTGATTATTTAGATTTCCAAATCGTTGGTGCCTCACCGGAATTATTAGTTAAATCTGATTCAAAGGATAAAGTTATAACACATCCAATTGCTGGTACTATAAGACGTGGTAAAACTGCAGAGGAAGATGATGAGTTAGCTAAGGAATTAAAATCATCACTGAAAGATAGAGCTGAACATGTTATGCTTGTTGATTTGGCCCGTAATGATATTAATAGAATTTGTGATCCTAATTCGACCAATGTTGATAGATTATTAACAGTGGAGAGATTCAGTCATGTGATGCATCTGACCTCACAAGTCAGTGGTACCCTTAGAGAGGATAAGACAAGATTTGATGCCTTTAGATCTATTTTCCCAGCTGGTACTGTTTCTGGTGCACCAAAAGTCCGTGCCATGGAGTTGATCAGTGAACTAGAAGGCGAGAAAAGAGGTGTTTATGCCGGTGCTGTTGGCCACTGGTCCTATGACAACAAGACTATGGACACATGTATTGCCCTGAGAACAATGGTGGTCAAAGATGGAGTCGCTTACTTGCAAGCTGGTGGGGGTATTGTTTTCGATAGTGATCCATATGACGAATATATCGAGACCATGAACAAGATGAAGGCCAACAACAACACCATTGTCGAAGCTGAGAAGATCTGGGTTGAAAAATTGGCAAGAGGTGAGAACTGACCTCATATACAGATAATAACAAACACTACTTGTCTATATAACTTATCTCTGTAATATCGAATATCTATAAAGTGTCAAATTGAGCTTATACCCTTTAAGTTCCTCCGGGTAATGCGGTAAGCGCAGCAGTCAGCAAAAATTTGGAACTGAAATCGTTAAAATTCCAAAACAAATTGCCATAAAAACCAACGAAAGATTAAACAAATCAACGAAATCAACTGAAAGTTGGATCGATCTATAAAACCTTTGGGAAACACAAGACCAATTCATTCAATTCCAATTGATTAAGGCTTCTTCGAGTTGGTGGTGATAGTATTGTCAAGGAATCTACGCAATTGAGCTCGTATTGGTTCGAAAAACTCAACGTTGACGTCGCAGTCCCTCATCCCCTTGTGGACGATCTCATCAAAGGAAAGAAAAAAAAAAAGAATCATATTACAACACATCCAAACCAGACGCAATTGAGTAGATAGTGCCATACAAAGCTTATGATAATATGACTGACGATACACACAACTTCAAATTCAGTCAATGTTTTGGTGATAAGGCTGATATTGTCATTACAGAAGCTGATATAATTTCCACTGTGGAATTCGATCATACTGGTGATTATTTGGCCACTGGTGATCGTGGTGGGCGTGTTGTTTTATTTGAAAGAAATGGGGACAAGAAGAATAGTTGTGAATATAGATTCCATACTGAATTTCAAAGTCATGATGCAGAATTTGATTATCTAAAGAGTTTAGAAATAGAGGAAAAAATTAATAAAATCAAATGGTGTAAAAGAACAAATCAAGCACATTTCCTCTTGTCGACTAATGATAAAACGATCAAATTATGGAAGATTTATGAAAAACAAATCAAAATGGTTGCGGAAAATAATTTAAGTGAATTCCAATATAATAGTCATCATCTAAATAATGCCTCATCAAAATTATCTTTAAACTCTTTACATTTACCAAGATTAACCTTACATGACAAAATCATCGCTGCATCTCCAAAAAGAATCTATTCCAACGCTCATGCTTATCATATTAATGCCATTTCAATAAATAGTGATGCAGAAACTTTTATGAGTACTGATGATTTAAGAATTAATTTATGGAATTTAAATATTCCAGATCAAAGTTTCAATATTGTTGACATAAAACCTGCCAATATGGAAGAATTGACTGAAGTTATAACAAGTGCTGAGTTCCATCCACAAAGTTGTAATCTATTCATGTATTCATCTTCTAAAGGAGCCATAAAATTGGCTGATATGAGAGAAAATGCCCTTTGTGATTCCCATGCAAAAGTTTTCGAAGAATATGTTGATCCTTCAAATCATAATTTCTTTACTGAAATCACATCGAGTATATCTGATGTTAAATTTAGTTCTGATGGACGTTATATAGCAAGTCGAGATTATATGACTGTTAAAATATGGGATGTTGCCATGGAGAAAGAACCTGTTAAAACCATAAATATTCATGAACAATTGAGAGATAAGCTGTGTGATACTTATGAAAATGATGCAATTTTTGATAAATTTGAATGTACATTTAGTGGTGATGGTAAATCTGTTATGACTGGTTCTTATAATAATAATTTTATGATTTATCCAGATGTTACAAATCCTGATAAACAACAAGATGAAGTTGTATTACAAGCCGATAGATCAGCTTTCAGATCCAAGAAACAGCAACAACATCAATTGAACAAGAGAAAGAATGGTATTCCAACAATGTTGAAGAAAGATTTAGAACTGGATAACATTGATTTCAAAAAGAGTATATTACATTTATCATGGCATCCATTCGAAAATTCAGTTGCCATTGCTGCAACTAATAACTTATATATCTTTTCAACATTATAAAGTGATGACAATTAAATTCATAATAATGTGATTGATTGATGATAACATATTATTATTCCCTTCTTTTCTTCGAACAGATATTAATATACAACTAAACTACAATTGAATGGACTTGGAAGTAGATCTCAATATAGAATGCATATATTTGGTTGTTAAAAATTATCCAAATTCCCGGAATATCATAAATAAAATCTGTAATGTACTTTAACTAATAACTTATTAACAAATTGTTGGTTTTCTTTTTTTTCTTTAAAAGTGTTGTAATTTTTGTAGTGGTTTCATGTAATTGTTTAAATAAATTAATCCTTAATGTTACGGTTGATAACTGGGTTCCAGAATAAAGTTTTATCACCATCACCCCAGAAGAAACTTTTACTTCTAATATTTTGGTATTCATATTGTTTTGGCCATTCAGAATCTGGAACATGGGCTAAATGTTCTCTATGTTTAGCATGTTCAGCTTCAACGAAATAAGTGTTGATAGAAGTGGCAATGATGGCTGGTAAGGCAACCCAGAGGGAGATTTTCTTCCATAAGTTGGTGGTACCTTCAGCATGATGTTCAGCTGCTTTTAATTGAGCTTTGAAAGCTTCAGCAGCTTTTGGATCTGGGTGTGGGTAAGTCTTATCAAAAGCCCATGGTGGTAATTCTTGTTTGTGACCGTGGTGGTTTCTTCTAACTTGTTGACGGATGACCGCTTGTGGTCTGGCGACAATTCTTCTGAACATCTTTGACTTTAATGATCTTAATTTGATGGTTCTTTGAAAGTTGAGTATTAGAACTTTGGTTTAATAGTACGACGTTTTTTCGAATTGTCGTGATGTTTTTTTTTGGTGCGTCTTATTGGTTGTGCTTGACTTCCCGATCGGGAAGCGAAAGTGCGTTCGGGTTTGTATAGGAATAGAAGCTAGTAAAATACAGTGTTAATTCATTAAATATCGTTAATTCGTAGCAAAGTTCTTTATAGCAATTAGTTACAAGTGTTTAAGCCAGCATTGTTATATCTTTTCAAAACATCATGTTCGAAAATCTTGTTCCCCTTTAATTGATTACCGATCGTAAACCATCCAGGTCTAGTATTATGATCTCTCCCAAAAATCTCTAGCTTTCTTGCATGTGGACCAACAAGTCTCTCAACCATCTCATACAATTCATCGGGCTTCCTAGATGTTTCTCTGGTCCCACTGACGAGAATGTCGGTTTCCAAATTTCTGCGTAACCATTTAGGATTCCCCTTAATACCAATGATCAAATGCTCTTTGGAATGATTTAACCAATGGCCAGTACGACCGGTGCAGATGGTTCTCCCCAATTGATTTGTCTTGATCCAAATCACTTCATTGGATACATTATACCCCCAATTGATCAGTGCCTTCTTCCCAATCTCAATGGTTCTCCCAGTGACCCATAGGCAAATAATTCCTTCTTCTTGAATCGATGACAATGGTAAAGAATTAAGTTCAGTGTCATTACATGTCCCATAGGGTAAATTCATATGAATGTTCCATGCTGGATCAGCAATTACAGCTGCAAATTTCCCCAAGGATCTAAAATCAAATTTCCGTACATCACAATTTATCCATTGTGGAGGTAAAATTGTTCTTGAAATCGTTGCAGTGGAACCATTAATATTCCAATATGAGTTTTTTTCATTCTCTATGATTTTGGCATTGAATTTATCGCATTGTTTCTCAACATTTTGTAGATATGCCTTAGGAATATGTTTGGAATAGTGAACATAACGACAAGTATCCATCTTATGGCATGTGTCCAAATAAGAACAATCACCCAGTGAAGGATCGGTTAGAGAATGTGTTATGGGTATAAAATGGATCTTTGTCTTGAAGCAAACATCTGATTTTTGAAGAAATTGCTGATGTTGAGGATTGTTACAGACCTCGATAAATGGGTATTTTGGAGTAGTATGTTGAAGCTTCTCCTTAGACAATAACAAGCCCGATGATTTGTAGTTTAACAATGAGTTCAAAGTTTTCAAATCAGAGTTTTCCTCTAGTGAGAGCAATCTTGACAATTGATCCAATGGTGATGTTGGCGATGGCTCTTTCTTTTGTGCTAAAGGGTCTTGCATATTGGAATCAGCTGGTAATAGTTTAGCAAGAAGGATCTCCAAGTTTACAGTATTGATAAACTGAATCACCTCATCCTCATTTGACCACTCAATGGAATATTTGTCAATAGCAGTCATGGTTACCAATTGCGTCTTGAAATCATTATACTCCATCTTGTTTCGTGGATATTTATATTTAAATAACGTGTAGACCGTGTAAAGACATCCAGCGACCGGCTCCACCAAAATCACCTTATGGCTCTTCAGCAAGAACTCAACAACTTCGGTATCCAACATGGCATATGATCACTTCTTTATGTGGTTTAAACAATTAAAATAACTGAAATCTTTTAAATGTTTCAAGTTTGTTCAAGTTTATTCAAATTCGCGGTTTTTCAAATGAACAAATAATTTTATTATCAACAAAAAAGTTCAATATTAGCCAATTTTGAAGACAAAGACCACGAAAAGTAGGGATCTTTTGGTTTTAAGTATCTCTTTGGTCATTATTTGAAGATGTCTCAACAAAGTGAGTTTAGATATGAGATTGCGATGTTGAGATCGGTTTTTTACTAACAAATTATGATTTAGCACCTCAAATAACAACTCTCTCCACGTTCAAAAAGCCAAATGCTCAATCTGTGAACAAGTTGATCCCAGGTTTATTGAAATTTGATAACCTATATGAATCTCCAGATTCTGTTAAGCAGGCAAAAGTTGGTGCTGTTCCGATTTATAGTGATCGTGTGAATCAAATACAACGTCAAGTCAATAGCAGAGATTCAACAAATAATCAAAGCGCTGGTGATACAAATGATGAAGATGTTGTTATGGAAGATGCCCAGCAGAGTAAAGAGTATGAACTTGTGAGGTTTTCCGAATTGAAAAAGTTTAGACCTGTTGGATTGAAAGATCAATTATTTGAAATTGTGTTGACTGGTGTGAAATTAAGAGGTAGCGTTATTGTAGAACAAGTTTTAAATGAAATAGTGGGTGATGTATCAGAAAAAGACTCCTATGTTTGGACTTTTATTGATGATAGTAATAATGAAGATGCCAAAATTGTTTTCATAAGATTCAATAATGAAAATTCCTCAAAGAATATAGCGCAAATAAGGAAGTTCCGACAACTATTTAAGGAAGGATTAGAAATTAATGGATCCAAATGGGTTGTTAGTTTAGAAAGTAACACTGAAGAATTAGTGAACAATAGTAATGACAAGGAGGTCAAAGTTGCAAAAGATGAATTGGTATCTAAAATCAATGAATTATTGAAAAATAATAGTAATACATTTAGTAAAAAAAACGATGACAATTTAGACTATCAGGTTGACGAAAATGAATTACTAGATCTACCACTTGAATCTTTACCTCAATTAAGAAAAGATATAAAAGAATTCAGATTAAAAGTTATTGAAAATGAGAAAAAAAAGAGGGAAAGAGAAGCTACAGAGGAGGTGAAAAGGTCTAAAGGTCAATTAAGGAAACTATTTGAAAAATTCAAGAATGAAGCTAATGAAATTGTTGAAGACGATGATGAAGATGATGAAAGTGACGATGAAGAAGACGATGGGTTGACAGATGAACAATTTGAAGCTCAAAGAATTGATAAAGAAAATCGAGAAATTGTTCGTAAATATAATGAAAAACTAAAGCAACTTACATTTGAAGAACAATATAATAAAGAACTTATTGAGAAATTGGAAGATACTTTGAATTATGAAAGCACATTGGATAAAACAATCAAAAACGATGCATTTATACAAGGGATATTCAAACCTTCAAATAGGGATAAATTAGAAGAAGAAGAAAAAGATGAATTAGATCGTCAACAAGAGGCAAAAGAGCAAGAAATTGCAGTTCAAAGTCGTGATTTCCTCAATAGTATAAACATCCCACTTAAGGTGAATTTCAATAATCAAGATGGAGATAAGAAAGATAAAGAAGGGCAAGATATGGATGCTAAAGCTTCTCAAAGTGATAATCCATTGGAAAATATCAGCGAAGAAAAATTTGATGAAATTCTAGAGAAGTTGAAACCAACTGTGGAATCATTCATTGAAGAATTTTTAGGGATCAAAGAAGATGAATTATTAGAATATATCTTGATGATTATAAAAGAGAACAAGAGTAAAGATGCATTAGTGGAAGAATTGAAAGAGACTTTTGATGACGATGCTATCAAGATGGGTGATAAGGTATGGGCTGAATTAGAAAAGGAGATATAAGTAATACGCTATATAGTTCTCTAATATAAATGGAATATATCGAAAATGTCAAAGTGAAAACGGGTTTATACGTTCGGTATTAACCGGTGACTTTTGTCCCATTTCCAATCTCGATTGGATTTGCGCAAAAATGATGCAAAGGCTTGCGATTTGCGATGAAATTTCCAATTGGCGCAAGGAACAATTGGAGTGACACCAAACCAGTACAGGGATCATAGCGTGTAGGTCATGTTCAACTAATAAACAAGGAGTGAATATAAGAGTGAATAGGGGTGGGATCGAGTAGTTCCATCTTTGTAATACTATCAAAACAACAAATCAAATAATAACAACAACAACAAATCCACACAATTTGTTTGAGATAATCCTCGTTTTGCTATCGATCTCAATTTAAAAGCTAAAGCATAAAGAACAGGTCATTTGCGCAAATCCCCTCGACAGAATTGCCCCATTCAGACAGAGTGTTTGACAGGGATATTCTCGGTCTACTTGATTTGGAATATTTTAAAGAAATTTCCCCAACAAAATTCACGAATTTACGCCAAACCGCCAGTTTTTCACGCCAAAAAAAAAATAAAGTGCGGAAGAAAAAAAAAAAAAAAAGAAGTCGGTTCATTTGGGAGGAATGTTTTAACCAAAATTTCCACTACTTTTCTGTTTATATAAAGAGAAGTTGAAATCCGTTTATTGTTTTCCGTTTTTGCTATAGATTTTTGTGTCTTTTGTATTCATTTGTATCTTCAAAATCTTGTTTCTCCAGAATCATGGGACTTAATCTAGAAGATCAACTGGTCTTTTATAGATCATACCATTATAATACCATCAATGTTTTGATTCATTCAGTATTTGTTCCAACTATTTTGTTTGTTAGTGCTGGATTATTGACCAATATAAGGATCCCTATCCCTATTACATATGTTGTGGAGTACTTGAATGCCGGTGTTGTGTTGGCTGTCGGCTATTCAGCATTCTATTTATATCTAGACTTGCTAGGCGGTGTTCTTGCTACACCAATTTTGATATCATCATCATTATACTTCACAAAATTAACATTATACCATGGGGATGCAGCTAACAAGATTTTCGGCTTCCTATTTGTCATTAGTTGGATTGTACAATTCATAGGTCATGGTGTTTTCGAGAAAAGAGCCCCAGCTTTATTAGACAATTTGGTCCAAGCTTTAGTATTGGCTCCATTCTTTATCCTTTTTGAATTATTTTTCTTATTCGGATTCAGAACTGACTTGAAAAAAAGAGTTGACGCTAGAGTGGAAGTTGCTATTGCTCAATTCAGAGCCTCACAAGTCAAGAAGCAATAAATGGTCAAAAAGGCGCTGAAGAGTTGAAGTTATAATAGTTTTTATATAATACGCTAGCTATGATTGAATGAAATGAATGTTCGGAGTACTCAGATTTCAAAACTTGTAGCTAGACGAGTGTTGAGTATTGAAAGATTTGTACACATCACAGAATCAAACAGGATAACGAATTTTCAGCGCAGTCAATATCAAAACAATAGATTCTATTCAACCGTTATTTCCTTTCTGCAAGATTAAACTAAGTTGTCTGGGTTACTGTATTATGCAGTCTCAACATTGCATCAACCATTTGAATTTCCTCCCTTGGAATTTGAATACATTCCCGCCCTATATTCAGCTACACATGTCCAACACTTCAACCAATTTGATAAAAGCTTCAAATCATGGAGCACTAGGAAACCCCAGACTAACCTCACTCAGGGGAACTTTGAGAATTGGTGTGGCAGCTTAAGTCCGAAAAAGTCTCCGAAACCGAATTAAGTTCTGGTCCATCAATAGAGGGATCAAAAATTATTGTTTCCATAATCACGGTTGATTCATCAAACTATAGTAAAGTCTACAATCAAATTTATGAAAAAGGCTCTTATATTGGTAGACCATCAACAACCAATATAGAAAGAAGAAAAAATAGTGAAAAAATATCAAAGTAACTAGCACTTTGATACAACCACAAGAAATAAAAAGCTTTTTTTGGTTTTTAAGGCTCCATTTTGATGGACCTAATCTGTTTTTGGTTTTTGTATAATGAAAAAAATGAAGACAATTCTTAAAGATATAGAAAATTTGTTATCTTGTAAAGAAGAAAGCTCATCGCTCCAGATGAATTTAGTCCGATGGTGCTGGTCCTGATGGATGAGCTTCACCTCTCTTTGATAATGGCGCACCTGATGGAACTGGACCTGATGGTGCTGGGCCTGATGGCGCTGGATGAGCTTCATCTCTCTTTGACAATGGCGCATTTGATGGAATTGGACCTGATGGAGCTGGGCCTGATGGCGCTGGACCTGATGGATGAGCCTCACCTCTCTTTGATAATGGCGCACTTGATGGAATTGGGCCTGATGGAGCTAGGCCTGAAGAAACTAAACGCTCTTCTCTCTTCGAGTGAGGAATGAATGATGGTGCTGGGCCTGGTGGAACAACTGATCCACTAGCTAAATCTGATGGATTTGGAATGAAAGCAGCGTTAGCAACGACAGCTAACAAAACAGTATGTAAAATTTTGACTGAGACCATCTTAGGTATTTATGGGATTTTATTGTTTGTGTATTCTAGTTCTTTTATGTTGTTTTTTTGAATCAATATAGACCAAATTGAGCTCAATTATCTTGATTGTTCAAACGATGAGATTGATAGGTTAATTCGAAAGCTGAAGTAGTCCCTCTTTATACTCTTTCCCCCGAGGCTTAGTTCGATACCTTCATCACATCCATTCAACTATTGACATCTAAATTTAGTGCTCAGTTTCAGAATTGTTCAGCTCTTTCTGCACAAGTCCAATCTTCAAAGACCTTTAATCACAATATTCATAATATCCCAACCTTGATGGGCAATAATTATTTATCTGAATTTCAAGCGCTATTGGTAAGACCTCAAGTTCTAAGAATCGACTAAAGGTAGCTTGGATATGCATTTTGTGACGTTTTTTTAGCTTTCAAACCCATCAAAAACTCTCTAAGAGCACCACACTTCTAAGCACCAGTCTAATTGCGCCCACAAATTTGAAGTGTCATATAATTAACGCTCATCTTGG
This sequence comes from Hansenula sp. yHMH451, assembly GCA_030571095.1. NCBI lineage: Eukaryota > Fungi > Ascomycota > Saccharomycetes > Phaffomycetales > Wickerhamomycetaceae > Hansenula > Hansenula sp. yHMH451. The sequence continues at coordinate 329,781 of JAJLXE010000006.1, forward strand.
ATATGAAATTCATTGCAGATCGTTTGAATCTTTTATAATAAACTCTCCATCTCGAGCTTCAGGTCCATATTCCAGTTCCCAGGAACAAATAATAATGCCGTAATGGCATTGCAAGCAGCTGAGACAAACATCAGAAACGCAGCACATTCCCTCGAATCAACCTTAGATTCCAGTAGAGAACAAGTGCATCGCCTACACACCTACCACAAATTATACTTTGGATCAAAAGCATCGCCAATTCAATACCATCAAGGGGCTCCTTTTTCTTTCCTCGTTAAAAGTTTAACATTGACACATCCTGACCATTTTGACGGTTCACACTAAAAAATAGAATCGCGAAAATCTCACCAAAGCCTCTAAAGCACATCTCCTCGTTGTTGAAATATTTGAAAGGTTTTGTATTAATGGTGATTATAGCCCTGGGACGATATTCTCGGTGATTTTTTTCGATGACAGCGATCCAAATTTGATTGTCTTGGTCTGTCCCTCTTCTATCGAGGAATTAATTGCCTCGGTTGGTGTTTGATTTATCATAAATATTAAAGATGTAGTATTACAAATATTACGATCTCTTTGGACATTGAGCGACCTTACGATTTCTATCAAACTAATATTACAATGGTCAAAATCTATTAGATCTGCTGTCTATACAATGTGAAGTGAGAATGATTAATTGAAATCGTGAAATGACACAATCAGCACAGTGCTGATCACCTGTTCGGCCTCTGATTCACTTACCTCACTTTCATATGATTAAAAAACATTTTTGCTGGTTTGAGGTCGCCACAATGCCGTGTATATGATCCATATGTTACACTACTGAAGAAATGGGCCGTTAAAAATTACCTCTATTCTTCGCAGTTAATAATAGTGGCACCCTGAATCACAAATGGACGTTGATGAACTCTGAGAACCTTGAAAGTATATATTTTCCCACCATCTGATGAAAATTCAAGTTACATTTATTTCATAAGCTTTGGGAATTCCATCATGGTTTTCAAGATCTTGAAGGACAAAAGTAAAGCTGTTGGTGAAGTTTCAGATCTCCGAGCAGAGTCAACGAATAACGATTCACTAGAGAAGACCACAGAGATTGGAATAGATGAAAATGAGCTCGAATCAGATGATCATGATTTGATTATTGATAAGAGAGTCGAACGAAGAGTGGTGAGGAAACTGGATATTTTCGTTGTTACTTGGTTAGCTACATTCTACTTCTTTTGTCAGTTGGACAGAAGTAATCTTGGGTATGCCAAAACAGCTGGATTTGCAGAAGATATTGGGTTGACTGGGAATCAGTTTGGTGATGCTAATTCCTATCTATTCATTACATATCTAACTTTTGAACCAGTGAATACATTAATCTTGAAAAAAATCACCCCAAAATATTTGATGTTGACATGCGTCTTCTCTTGGGGTATAACTTGTTTAGCACAAGCTTTTATTCAAAATGCTGGTGGTCTTTACGCTTGCCGTTTAGTCATGGGTTTATTTGAGAGTGGGATAATGCCTATAATATTTGTGTTATCCAGTACAATGTATACCAAGGGTGAAAAAACAAAAAGACATGCGGTTGTATACACTTTTGCTGCCTTTGCCAGTGCATTTGGTGGTGTTTTAGCTTATGGATTACTTCAAACATCGGGACCAAAGCATTTGAAAGAAGGTTGGAGAATCTTATTTTTAGTCGAAGGTTTAATGACTGTTGGTGTACTACCATTAGCAGTATTTACATTCCCAAAGGAATTTGGTACTGCTTGGTTCTTCAATGAAGAAGAACGCAAAGTTTACCAGCAAAGACTGAGTTTTTATCCGGAGCTTCATGAAAATGATGAATTTAGCTGGAATGTTATTATCAACATGTTCAAAGATTTCAAGTTCTATGCTGATACTGTTTGGCAATTCTGTTGTGTTGTGACTTTTTATGCCAGTAGTACGTTTTTGCCAACGATTGTTTCTAGCATGGGCTATACTGGTATTCAATCAAATCTGATGGTTGTTCCAATCTATTTATACGGTGCATTATACTATATTATTGTTGCGTCTTTATCTGATTATTTCAAAAACAGATCCTTCTTTATGGGGATCTCAGCTGTGGCCATGGCGATTGGGTATGCCATCTTATATGCTTCCAAAAGAGATGGTGTCAGGTATTTCGGTTGTTTCTTCATGATCATGGGTGTGTATCCAGGTACTGGGATAAATATGATGTGGATAGGTGATAACCTTCTAACACATTATCAAAAAGCTTCTTATGTTGGGTTTTCCATGGCTTTCGGTAACACAGCAGGTTTGGCCTATGGTCAAATTTTCAAAGATCAAGACTCTCCAAGGTACGAATATGGTATCAAAGTTGGTCTTGTGCTTACTTGTATCTCCATCATTGATGTTGTGATCATGTTTGGCAATTTGAAGCTCAAGAATCATAAGAAACTGAAAGCTTTGAGAGAGGCTGAAGAACGAGGTGCACCTTTAAAAGCAAGACCAGATCTCGGTGATAAAGACCCATACTACCTATACACGTACTGAGCAATTACATAAACAATTTAGACAGCTATATATTTTTAACGACTTGAGCAGATTTAACCGTCGATGCTTTATCGTTTATTGAATATTTCGAATCGGATCGAGTTGACCGTTGTAGACAACGGAGTGTAGATCCCGTTACAGGTTTTTTTCGGATTTTCAAGATTTCGGTGAAGGCCCGAAGCTCGAATGAATCATCATCAAAAGTCAAACTTTGGCTGTTTTAGGTCGCTTGAATAGATTCATTGCACTGCTTTGAGACTTTGAAAGTTTTCCTTAAACTAGCTATTGATTGGCTCGCGCTGTTGGAGCATAATGGTGCTGCTAGATCTGGTCCAAACTCTGTCGCAGAAAGACACAGTCCAAATCATAGAGCTTCTCTTATCTAAATTTTTCACTTTACCAGTATTGTCCTATGTCTTATATCAACTAGCTCAAAAGGAAGTTGAAAATAAAGTCCAAAATCGTGACTATAAGGAAGAAGGTGGTCCTATAGAGCCTCTTGTAACTCATACTCCAAAGAAATGGAACTCCATAGATGCTGATTTCGACTGGTCACAAAACGAACCTTTCAGATACAGACCATTCAAGAAGGGAGAATATAAACTGGTGATGGGTATTCATAATATTACACCAGATGAGTGGTTTTTAGTGGAAGACACTTATAAGAAATATACTACATTGAAATACGGTTATGTTTCCAATCCAGATTTACATGACCATGCTGTGTTTATGACCCCTGATTGTGTCCCATCAGTAATTGAATTTTATCAAGAAACAACAAAATTCATGATGGAGCGTTATCCAATGTGTTTTAAAGCTGATGAAAAAAATAATTTGATCCATAATTTGATTAGAGGTGATACAGTTCCATTAGATCCATACACGCATATTGACGATCCAAAGGAACTATTACGTTGTTTATCAAGATTTATTGAAGAGGATTTCATCTTATTATTCCCAGATACTGAAAACTATGATACCGATGAGTATATCTTTAAAGGTGGTGTGTTCGCATTTGCAGCTGGGTTTGATCCTGCTGAAAGATTCAAAACACCATTAACAACGATTCATGGTCCTGTCCCTGAATATCGCACAAAACTGAGATCACAAATGAATAAATTTTTTGAAAAGTTGAAACCAGGGCTATATGTCAAGAGAAACAACTGGTCAGTACAGACCCACAACAAAGTCTTTGTCATTGGTGCTAATAAAGGTGTTGAAGGTGAAGAAATTAAAGCATTGGACCCTGACACTTTAGATTTTAAGAGACAAGTTTATTTCAGATCGGAAAGACAAGTGTTAACGAGACTACCCAAGACAGGTACCATTGTCTTTTCAATTAGAACATACTTGACACCAATGTGGAACGTTAGAGAAGAAGGTTTGGCTGATGAGTTGGTTGGTGGTATTGAGGGAATGCAAGAAGTCATTGGTCAATACAAAAGAAGACCAGAATGGGGTGATCCGGTGATTAAATTCATGAATAGAGAGAGTGATGGGTGTGATAAACCAGAGTTCGAAGGTTTAGTATGAATAATGCGTCTTAAGTCTGATCAGAAAGTACATATATATATATATATATATATAGTTTAATTGCATATTTCCAATAGAATATACTTAAGTATTCTGTCAAATTTCACTGTGTATATATAAATTTTCGATAACTGATTTTAAAATTCAACTCCATCATCATCTTTATTCAGACACAATGAAAGAACAAAATTAGGCTAGGTACAGATAATATATTCGATTATGGCTCTTAGAAATATACGACTGGTCAACAGCGCGGTAACATTGTCAATGGACCAACTCAAGAAATACCCAGAAGACATACATAAGATCATGATCTATTGGAAATTCATGAGACTAAAGAAGTTTGTTGCAAGAAGGGAATTTTATCAAGGTTATTATAAGTCATATATCAAAAGAAGAGTTAAAGAAGGTGATGTGCCCAGTCTTTTGGAGACCTTGAAATTCGTTCAGCTAGCTGTTTCAGAGAATCCGAGATCACAGAGAGGTCCCAATGGTGAATTTATCCGAAAGGGTAAAAAGTCAAGTGAACAAATGATAGCTAGAGGGATCTTGGATAATTTGATTGCCTTGGAAAGATCTAAGGATGTCTTCATGTCCAAAAGACCTAATCATAAGTATGGTCCGATCTTTTATAATAAAGATTATGAAGGTAAAGACATGTTTCAAGTTATGGGTCATTTCGATCAAGTTATGGGTCATTTAAATAAGAGTCTGGGTACATGTTTATAGATTATGTACACCTGTGTAACATATATTAATGAATTAATGAATATAGAAATAAAATATTTTCTTTCCCCCCACTTAAAAAAACACCGATGGATAAGCCTTTTTCTCCAATCTAATCTTCCCACTTATAAATTCCTCAACAGGTCTTCCCAAATAATAAATTAAATTAAAATCATAAAGAATTTTACATTCTCTTCTTGAAATCAATGTATTGTAAACATTAGAATCCCAATCATCTTCAAATTTCCCATCGAATTTCCAAAATGATCTTTCCTTGTGGAAATTTATCAATTCATTCCAAACAGTACAACCTTTTGTTAATTTGAAATCAAAAATAGCCAAAATACAACAAATATAATACATCACTTTAACAACTGTTTCATTCGCCTGCTCGAAGGCATGTAGAAGATCTTCATCCAGGAAAACTTCTCTAATAGGATTGATCAATGCCATTGGATAAGTTTGTTCAATTGCCATGTGACAACATGCTTCGATACGAGAAATCAAATTCAAGCAACTGATCTGTAAGATATCCAATGAATCAAGCTTGGAAACAACATAAGATCTAAGGAAGTTCGACCATTGGAATGGTTCACTTGATACTGGTGTATTAGAACCTGACCCACTATTCCGAAACATATTCACATATTTTGTATTTTTGATGAAAGAATACTTGTTATTTAAAATGACTTGGAAATCTTTAAATATTTGAATCATTTCAAATATTCTAAAACAAGATATATCTTTTGTATCAACTGGAGGTGTAGAATACCCAACTTCTGTAGTCATCATCCCTGAAGCAACTGTTATGCATAGATTGGAAATCAACAATTGACCAACAACGTCATCAACGCCATGGGTGAATTGTTCGTCTGCAAGCATCAATTGATAAAGATCCATCAGTTCATAAGTTTTGGATAGATAAAACTTGGCTCTTTCAAAAAGATTGACACTTTGTTGTTGTTTAGCACTGACTAGTTCCCCACCATGTACGACGTTATCATCATATTCAATATGGACATTCTTGAACGCGTTTTCCTCATAATTAGCAAGTAATCTGACACAACTCAAAGTGTACAATGAATTTTTAATCAAATCTGAAGAACACCATAGTTGTGGTACTTCAAATTCCCAAAATTTATGATTTCTAGATGATACATTGAATGTAAAAAAATCTGCTCCAAATTCCAAATAAAACTTCAATAGTTGTAATTCAAACTGGGAAACTTCCAAATGCACCGTGGGTGAGTTCATATGTTTCAATGACTGTCCTGTATTAATAGTAGGTATCGATTCTTCAGAACTGCTACTCTCTGGTGGTGGTGGTTTCTTCCTGGGTGGTCTTCCTAGTCTGGTCTTGAACACTTTCAACTTGACGCTTGGTTTTTGGAAATATATACATTGTCTTCCCGTGTGTGAACAATATTCACAGAATGGTTTCTCCTCTGTACATTTGATCTTAAGGTTCTTACAACTGACACATCCGTTCTTTGATCTCTTGGATCTTGTGGGCTTGGGTATTAAAGACATGGCTAAAAATCTGTTCCTGCGTTGCACCCCTCCCCCTTGAAAAAAAATGAAGGAATAGGTATATTAACTATGAACCTTCCGATGAGTTAGACCTTTCGGGTACTGTCTAAGATCTGCTTCAACAATATTTGAGGTTTTAATGAGTTCGCCACCAAAAGTTTTTGTAGAACTGTCAAATTTCCCTCTTAATTTTTATCGTATTTTTTCACATCGCATAAAGTTTTAGTTTTTTTCAGCTCCTGTCAATAATAGCTATTGTCCAGATCTAAGTCCGTGGGGCTAAAGACTATTGTTCAACAGTGAAAGTGTACGAGTGTGCTACTACATGCTGAGAAAATGCGAAAGAATGTGTTCAATAGTATCATCAAGTCATCAAAAGCATTAGTTGTTACATATACAAAGTCATCTTTATCCGTTGTTTGTGCTATGGGATATTTTGGGTTCATTATAATCACTCGGGCATTAAAGTGATTTGAAGGCTTAAACTGTATCAATCTCAAAAAAACACTGATGGAAATTCATTTTGTGTCAAATTAACAGATCCATCCAAGAAACATTCGACTGGTCTTCCCAAATGCTTTATAATGTTGAAATCATAAGGTAATTGACTTTTAGTTCTTGCAATAACAACATCATAAAAATTCTTATCCAATTCATCTTCAAATTGACCATTGAATTTCCTCATTGAATAATTTCTATAAAAATTTATAAATTCATCATGCATTCCATTTTTTTGATATAATTTATAATGGAATATGAAATTTAAACAACTTGTATAGAAAATTAATTTCAAACTTATATGATCCATTTCTTCCATCTTGGAAACGAAATCAACATCTGCTGAAAGTTCAATGAATATTTTGAATAATGCAATGGGGAATTTATGAACTAAAGTTTTATAACATCCTGCTTCAAATTTAGTCAGTGCATGAATAAAAGTGATTTTGGAAACATCTAGTGGATCAACTTTATTATTGATATAATCTCTTAAATGTGTTATGAATATTAGTTCATTTTCCTTTGTTTGAATATCAATAACTTCATCAATGTTTGGAATTTCAATATCAGGGTCCATAACATGAATATATTTAGTATTTGATAATTTGGGAACAAATCTGTGAACAAAATTGAAAAATAATGAAGTTTCTTTCAAAATTTGATATAATTGTAAATCTTTCAATCGGGGTAGTCCTGTATTTCGATCAATTTCTAATTTCCTTGGAATTATAGCCTTAGCTCCCGTGAGTGCCTTTTTAGAAATGATTAATTGTCCAACAATATCAACAATGTCATCCCCCATTGAATCTGATAAACTCAAAGTATAAAGCTCTATAAACTCTTGAGTTTTAGCAACATATTTCTCAACTTCTTGGAAAAGATTGATTTTTTTATTTGTTATTAATGCATTTTCTTCTTCATTCTCAATATAAACATTCTTAATTGAATCATAATCATAATTCGCCAATAGTCTTGCACTACTTACTGCGTATAATGAGTTTTTGATAAGATCTGAACCACACCATAGTTGAGGAACTTCATTACCCCAAAAATGTGAAGCACGATCATTCAAATTAAATGAGAAAAATTCAGCCCCAAAATCAAGATAAAATTTCAACAGTTGTAATTCAAATCTAGATACATCCAAGTGATATGACATTGAATTGAGTTTCCTTAGTGGTCTATTATTTATTGAATCTATTTCTATTATATCTTCATCCGATGATTTCTTCAGTTCGGATGACTCTTCCTCTTGTTGCTTCAACAATTTCTTTGTGTTCCTCTTCTTGATCAATTTCAGTGGAACTTTTTTGGGATAGATACATTGTTTCTTTGTTTGCACACAATATTCACAAGTTGGTTTTGCTTCGTTACACTTGATCTTCAATCTTTTACAGCTTAAGCATCCATTCTTTGATCTTTTATTCTTTGGCGTTGCAGTGGTTGCAGGTCTTTTCGGTGGGGGAGGCACAATGGGTATGGGGCTCTTTACAGCCCCTGGAGATGTCTTTGAGCTTGAGACGTTTGAGCCTATGATGGAGGAAGCGTTTGAAGAGCTTGATGAGCTTGATGCGTTCATATGGTTCGATGAGGTGATAGCGCCATTCGTGTTATATTTTAGTGTCATAATCCCCTGGTCTTAAGCCAAGTGAGCACCAGCAGGAAACGATTACCAACCAGCAGAGGTTGAAAAGCAAACTATCCTTCTCAAACTTGACTGAATTCACCAGTTTAAAATCAATAACAATCGTTAAGTGTCTTAATTTTAGAACAATGTTAACCTCAATTAGAAAACATAGAACACACAAATTTAACATTTATTGTGACTCTGGTTTTACGTAAGCGGGAAGTGGATATTGTCGGATTATCTTATGACACACAAATATAAGATAATGTTCTAAAACTGAATAAAGATGTTTATTGTGATTCTAATATATAGTGGTTAAATAGATATTAGATCTATTTTCCAGATTTGATTATGAAATCAGGAGAAGCTCTTTGGGCATACTCTGTCCAACTTCCATCATAAACTTGTATTCCCTTCTTGTTGTAATCGATAGAGTCTAATGCTGTCTTCAAAATGCAAGCAGTTACACCAGTTCCACACATCACAATTGTAGGTCTCTCATTATCAAATCCTGTTGATTCAAGAAGCTGGATCAAAAGCTCAGGTTTCAAAAACATGTTATCGTCATCCAGAACTTTGCCGAATGGTAACGATTTGGCACCTGGGGCATGTCCACTTGATAAACCTGGTCTTGGTTCTGGTGCTTCTCCTGTGTATCTTTCATAAGGTCTTGCATCCAAAATGTTATATTTGTCTCTTTCCTCCTTATCAGAAATGATTTTGTAGAATTGTTCAAATGAGATAATTGCGTTCTTATCAACATTTTCAACAAGATAATGTGATGAATTATCGATTATTGGAGTAGTTCTTGCATCCAATTGTTGGAAAATCTCAGTGTATTTGGGATGATTATTCAATAAATAAACATCTTTGTGACCAAAAGTTAAGAAAGTCCATGCAACCCTTGGAGCTGAGAAATTACCAACCTTATCATAGATAACCAATACATCAGATTTTTGGATTCCTGATTCCTGAATAAACATTTGAAACACATCTAAACTGGGTAGCATATGAGGATATGGAGATTTATGATCCTTGACTGAGTCTAAATCAAAGAATTTTGCATTTGGGAGTCTTGAAATAGAGAATTCAGCTTTACCATTTCTTGGATTGTTTGGCATATACCAAGATCCATCAATTGGGATTATTCGAGTGCCATCATCACCAGTGGAATCGTCCAATAAATCATTAAAAGATTGAGGAGATAACAATTTGATAGATCTTTGTGACATTATTTTAAATCTTGGAAAAGCTGTCAAAGTGTGGCTGTTTAGGTAGTTTGGCTTATAAGATAAAGATTTAATCACGAGTTATGCGCTCACTTTTAGCTGACTAAGCAGAGGAAATATAAGTGAGATTAAAAGTACTTTTGTTATTTCATTTTAAGAGTAGAATAGTAGTAGAAATAAGCTAATCATTGCTAATAAAGTATTGATAATGCGTATTTTCATTGAATTGTTGATAAGGGAGTTGTTTTGAATTTAATTAAAAATTGAAATAAAATAAATACAGTGTGTAAATATTTATATGATTTTGAAAAATCATAAAACTCTTTAGTTCTGAAAAAAAACCACTTCAATCATACCTTAAATAGTATTATTAGTTAGCTTAAAGTTTGAGAATCATATTTAACTAATTAAAAGTTGAAATACTCTTCAATTGAGCTCAAAATCGCCGATTTAAATAGCCAAAAGGGTCTTTAAAATATGGTGATATACCAACTCATTCTGCCACATGCTCTGGTTACAGTGGCCGAGTGGTTAAGGCGATGCCCTGCTATGATTTGAGTAGCTGTTAGGCATTGGGTTCTACCTTCGCAGGTTCGAATCCTGTCTGTGACGCCATTTTTTTTGGACTAATTTTATTTCCAATTTTTTTGCTATTGGCTACTACTATATTAATAATAAATTGTCTACTGCTTAGCCGTGGTTCTACAATCTACTCTCTTCCCATGTATTTCTTTGTTTTTCTTGTTGTTCCCTTGTGTTATTTGTATTGTGTTAAACCGCATCTCGAGATCTTCAGTGGTGATCTTTGTGGTACCTTACTTGAACCATCAATAGCACCCCACGAGAAGAATCTCAGGGGTAAGTGACGACGCTGAGTACATTGGCACTACTTGTAACTCTGTATCTCTCGACTGATCCCTCATTATTAAAAGATTCCTGATTCTTCACCATCTTCATCATTTTCGATAATGCTCAGCTTTTTTTCGTTGTTTGGGAAACGCGCATCAGCCATTTTCCGTAAACAAAAAACAAAAACAAAAACAACGAAATTTTGAAATTAAGAAATTACATCAAAAAAGTCAAATCAACAAACCTCAAAATTGAAGCTTTGATGGCTCAAGTTTCAAGACAGTTCAGTTTCAGTTTCATCTTCTTCACAAGCCTCATTTCCCGCTATTAGCTATATCTAGGACTTGTTCGCTGCTCATCCAAACTATAATTTAGCTTGTCGCTACTTAACCTTTCGTTTACATCTATACTAATATGGCTGTAAGTAACCGGGATAGAAGAAACGGGCTGATCTTGTCGAACTCTTCATATCGTTCCTCTCAACAGAGATCCTACGGGAAGTTCAACAAGAAAAAGGCCAAATACAACTTGAACGATATAGTACTGGACATAAACAACAAACAGGTCAAAAACGTTACAAATGATTTCGATATATCCAATGATTCTTTCAAAATGAGTGATGACGAAGAATCTGCTGACGAAGATGGTAAGGATGGTATTGCTAATATTTTGCAAGACGAAGATCTGTTGATGAATGCCTCGAGCGACGATGATTTTGGTGATGAACCATATAGTAATGCCCAAATCATAAATATTGCCATTTCTGATAATGAGGATAGTGATATCATAATGGAAAGCCCTGAGAAGAAACCGCTTTCAAAAACTCCTCAAAAGCCAAAACCACAACAGAACCAACAACAACAACAGCTTCCACAATCAAAGCCATTACAAGAAATCACATCACCAAAATTGAACAATATTACCGTGAATACGGAATCAATTAATGAGAAAAGAATACCATTGGCTCCTACTTCTGCCCCAAATTTCCAAAGAAATAGTTCCGCTGGGTTATCACAATTTAGAAATAGAAGTTCTGTTAATTCCAATAGTTCAAAAAGATGGTCCTTATTGTCTTTCAATAATGATGGGGATAAAGAAAACAATCTCTCATCAACAAATAATAGTATCAATAAGGCTAACAAAAGATTTTCAATGGCTTCTACACATTCGACTTCATCTGTGAAGGAAAATAGTAATAAATCCAAGAGATTTTCTATGGCCTCAACGGTTTCTACATCTGATTTGAACAATTTGAGTAATAATAGTGTTAAAAATAAGAGATTTTCAATTGCATCTACTCAATCAAATTCTTCTGGAAATTCTTTCAAGAATGTCATCAATAAGGTTGGTAATGTATTGTCATCTGTATCTGTTAGTTCTATTGAAGATACTACAACTGATTCAAATACAACAACACCTTACAAAAACATCAAACCAGGTATTGTTGGTGAATCAATTTTGAATTCTCAATCTCAATCCCAACAATCGAAAAGATTTAGCACTTCAAGTTCAATCTTGGAAAATCAATTATCTCCATTACCAATGAGAACTTATAGTCAAGCAAGTACTTCATCAACAAACATCAACATCAATACAACATATCATAATTCAAGGGATCGTGAATACGCAAATCATCACAACAGTACGCCAACTATCCAAAAACCACATCAATTACAATCGAAACAATCACAACAAAGTTTACAAAGAGGACCTCAGTTATCTCATCAATCTTCGTACTCTCAATTGAGAAGAAAAGATTCAGATGCTGTTAGTGTGATGAGTACTTCAAGTATAAAGACTAGTAGATCAAGATTTAGACTGTCGTCCATTTTTTCTAGTAAAAAAAATAATGATAATATGAATGGTGGTGGTGGTGATAATGAATCTGTTAGATCCATTAGAGGGAAATCATCATTAAATGATATGAGGAAATCGGTATTATCAATGTCTCCAAGTAAACATAATCTATTTAGATTAGCAAGAAAAGAAAGTATTGGAGACTTGAATAAAAAGAACTCCACAGGATTGGATAAAACTATGATTTCATTACCTAAACCTGATACTAACTCTAGAGAGAAATTGAAAACAAGATTAAGAAATAGTTCATCAATCATTTCAATCAATTCTGTTATTTCAAGGCAACCAACTATTCAAACAAATTCATCGACAGGAGGCGCTACTACTACAACGATGATGACCTCAAATGAATATGATCATAAACAATTGGATAAGTTAGTGACATTGACAAATTATCCTGAAGTTCTAAGTTTCAAAGATTATATTTCCGTTGCTGCAAATGCGAATAATCAAGTTCTGATTAAATTTGCAGAAGCTTCATATAGTGAAGTTTATCTGTTGAAAAATTATCAAACTAACGAAATTTTGAAAATTTTTAAAATAATTCCATTTGGTGATGAAAATTTTGAACAACCATCGATTGATAATATCATTCAAGAATTAATAATCACCAAGAAATTAAGCTCATTGGAAAATGGGTTCATCAAAATTAATGAATCATGTGTTGTTAAAGGTTCTTATCCAGTATTGTTATTGAAATTATGGGACGATTTCAATGAACTGAAGGAAAGTTCGAATTATAGACCAGAATTTGATCAAGATCAAAAATATTTGATAATGGATTTAGAATATGGTGGTATTGATTTAGAAAAATATAAGATTGAAAATTGGAAACAATCATTAATAATTTTTTGGCAGATTGTTAAATCTTTACAACTTGCTGAAGAGAAATTTAAGTTTGAACATAGAGATTTACATTGGGGGAATGTTGTTATTAAAGAAATAATGAATGAAGATGATGGAAACAATCGAAACGAATTAGAGGAAGATTTGGAAGATGTTATGAAAGATTTATCAATCATTGAAGAGGAAGATGGTAAGGCCTCAGGGATTGAAGTTAAATTGATCGATTATACATTATCCAGGTTAGATGATGATAATAATGATGATAAAGTTATATTTACTAGATTAGATCATCAAGATTTTTTCAAAGGTTGTGGAGATTATCAGTTTGATATTTATAGATTTATGAGAAATCAAATTAAATCTATTCAAAAGACAATCAAACCTAATGACGTGACTAATGATGAAACCATTGATTGGTCATTGTCCAGTTTTAAAAACAATTTGTATTGGTTACATTATATCTTGGATAAATTATTAAATCATAAAAAAATCAAAAGCAGTGATAAGCAAGATCAAGAGTATCAAAAAATTTTACAATACTTACATAAATCTCTTGATCCAAGAAAGAAGAAATTGAACAATGATACACCAAACTTTGCTCAATTACAATCTAACAAGAAGAAAACAAATAAGAGACAAGTTGTTTATTTCCAAGATTTCCAAAATTGTTCGGATGTTTTGAAATTTGGAGAATATTATGGATTACAACCAAAGACGAGTTGATTATGGAAAGTGTTATATTTTTTTTTCTTGGTTTTCAATTTAACAAATTAGTTATGTGTATGTGTATTTATAGGGACGATAAACGACAATTATATTTTATAATCAATGAGAAACAGTATTCCCAGTAATCTTTTTTTTCCCCACACTTGCAGAAGAATTAGTAGAGACTGGTCTTTCAGGTTTTTCCAAAACTTCACTATTTAAAGTCTTATAAACGAATAAAACACCACCAATGAATGCATTCAATAAAAAGATCCATTGTGATAATCCAACACCACCAATTGGGGAACTTGGCCAGCTTAATGCCTTTTCAATAAACCAAGGGAACACATCATTAGGAATCCAAAACACAGTTGTCTTTCTATGCCATGCTCTAAAGTAAATCATTGGTAACCAATAACTAACCTTTAAGATTCTAGAAATATGAGATGTTATTGAATTTTGCAATCCTCCAATGTTTTGTTCTTGTTGTTCGATTTTTTTATTCAAATCATCCAATTTCCTGTTCAATTTCGTCCATTTGGCATATTGATCTTGTGGAGATATGGAATTTTTCTCTTTAAATATATCAAATTTTGTTGATTTTAATGAATTTAAATCTTGGATTTGTTTATTTGATGAAATTTTTAGATATAATAACCATATTGATTGAATGATATTGTCCTTCCCATAATGAGAAAGGATGGAGTTATAAAGAATCAGTAGTAGCACTGATAATAGAAGAGTGAATGGTTCCATGATTTACCCCTCTCACTCACTGTTCTCGTTTCGCCTTAAATGCTCTCAGTTGTTCAAATTGTTTGTTAAATTATGAGATTTTGTTATAGGTTTTTGAATTTTTGGTGAAGGTGTTTTTCCTGCCCTGCCAGTAATGGCAGATTTTGTTAATTTTGGTCAAAGAAAAAAAAATTTGGTGGAAGAAAAATAGAAATTTGGATTGATAAGTAGAAATTAAAGCGTTTTGATAATTTAGAAAGCAAACAGGAATCTTGTGGATTTTAGCTTTGGGAAGAGAAGGAAAAGTGTGGTTAGGATGTCTGACAACAACAGCTCTGAGGAGTTTGAGACTTGGATTAACAATTTTTGTGGATTATATGGCCATGACTACTTTGTGGAGGTTGCGCCTGAGTTTATAGAGGATGACTTCAATTTAACAGGACTATCATCAATAGTACCATTTTATAGAGAAGCATTGGACATGATATTGGATTTTGAGCCTGATAAGCCTATAAGTGTCAGCGATTTGCCTTTGGTACAGCATAGTGCTGAGTTATTATACGGATTGATCCATTCAAGATTCATTTTAACAAAACAAGGACTACAACAGATGGTTGAGAAATATGAAAAGAAGCAGTTTGGAATATGTCCGAGATATTATTGTGATGGGATGCATCTTCTACCTATTGGTAGACATGACCAACCGGGTGTGGAAACTGTGAGATTATACTGTCCTTCATGTTTTGATTTATATTTACCAAATAGTTCAAGATATTTGAATATTGATGGTGCTTTCTTTGGGACAACTTTCCCAGGCTTATTTATCAAGATATTTAGTGAGATTGATAATCAGATAAAACTTAGAAATAAAAAACAATATGAATTGAAGATATTTGGATTCAAGATTAATGAAAAAAGTCAAGTTGGCTCAAGAATGAAATGGTTAAGAAAATTGCCTAAAACTGATGAAGAGTTGGAAGAATTAAAGAATTGTGAATATGAAGTGGCACAAGACGAAGAAGATGAAGGCGAAGATGCTATAGACGAAGATGAAGAGGATGAGGAGGAAGAAGACGGAGATGTAGAAATGAAATAGATCTGAAAAGAGAAGAAGACATGGCGTTAATGAAATCATTTTGTGTACACTAGATAATAAAGCTAATCATAAATTATAATGTTTTGGTCATATTTACATAGTACATAGCGTAGCCACAAGTTAATGTGTCATGCGAACAGGTTGACCAGGTTCCCAATTCTTAATAGCATTGGCGATATTCCACCAATATTTCAATCGAACAGTTTCTAGTGCAGCAGCTTCAAAATTCGAATCTTTATAAAGTTGCTCCAATGTTTCCTCACTTTCAAGTAGACGCTTATCATTTTGTTCTTTGTGTTTTTCAATCTCCTCTTCATTCTCAGCAGTCTCCAACTCTTCATGGATATCCAATAATTCATATAATAATTCCTTGTCTTTCATACTATATTGTTTCGAGACCTCGTCTTGTTTCAAATCAATCCCATTGAGCTCCAAGATATGTTGCGATCTGCTCAAAGAGGACTTCAGCGTAGTGTAACCTTTATTCAGCAGCGAGGATTGCGAATCGTCATAAGTCTCAGTAGAAGCATGGTCAACATTGGAATCTGGATGGAGTTGTTGTTGCAAGAGTCTGTATTCTTTCCTTAATGACTTGGGATCGATGCGGAATTGAGTTTTGCCCTCTGGGAATGTTTTAGGGAACAGATGAAACAAGTTTTTGACACTGGAGGTCGACTTGGTGCTCAAAAGTCTTCTGAAAAGCATGATGAACGTGCCTGACCTCTCTTTTCTGGTGGTAATTGCTGAATAATTGAAGCTTTTGAAGCGGAGGTGGTTTAAAATTCATATACTTTTTTTTTTATATATATATAAGGGAAAAAAAAAATGAAGCCCGAAAACAATCTGAAGCTCAAAGCTGACATGCCAACAATTCATGATAGCAGCTCTACTTATCGATAGTGATGGATATTAGAACCAAGTTGATTGTATCAAGGCCATTGTACTTGAAGGATGAAGATTGTGGCTATTGCCACCACAAAAAACCACAAGAAGATGCCATTTCTGTCAAAAGTTGGGCTCAACATTACTCCACAGGCTCTAAAGTCAAGGCATCACCTCCTTCAATCTCAATTGGATTTCAAGTCGAGAATATGACGGTGGATCAATACGATAGGCTAATTAATAGAGGATTCAGAAGATCAGGGACTTTTCTGTACAAGCCAGATATGCTACGTGGTTGTTGCCGAATGTTCACTATAAGAACGAATCTCAAATTGTTCAAACTGACAAAAGAGCACCGTCAAACTGTGAACAAATTCAACAAAAAAATTGGGATAGATACAAATGCTGATGGTAAAGAATATGACTTGTTGAAAGAATTGGATAAAATGGATCATTCTGAAAAGTTAAGGATCACATTTGAAAAAAGTGTCTTCACTAAAGAGAAATATAAGCTCTTCACTAAATATCAAAATCATGTTCATGATGATTTCAAAACAAGTGAAAGATCTTTCAAAAGGTTCCTATGTGATACTCCATTCTCAGCAGGTAGTGATCACGCTGTAATCGAAGACGGTAAAGTGCTACAATACGGTGCAGTGCATCAATGCTATTATATGGATTCGAAGTTGATTGCTATTGGATTCTTAGACATCTTACCTACAGGGGTTTCATCAATTTACCTTATTTATGATCCTGAATATAGAGATTTAGCTATGGGTAAAGTTAGTGGTCTCAAAGAAATGGAATTGACTTCTAAATTAGGTCTAGACTATTACTACTTGGGTTATTTCATTGAAGATTGCCCAAAAATGAATTATAAAAGAAAATTTGGTGGTGAGATTCTAAATCTTTTAGATTTCAAATATAACAATCTGAATGATATTCAAAAAGATATTGCAAATGGGAAGTTTTCCGTTTTGGAAAATAAAAAAAACATTACGGAGAAATTATATGGTGTTGAAGGTGAAGAATTCATCAAGGCAAAAGAATATTCCTCCAAATGGCCAGATGTGGACTATTCCAAAGTAGATAACTCGGTCCTCACAAATACAACAGATGGCGAGGATGAGGATGAGGATGAGGATGATGATTTGAATGGCAATCCATACAATATACCGACAGTGATACCTGGTGTTACATCGCTAGAGACTTTATACAAGACTTGGAACACTAAAAATATCAAAACATTCCTGTTTTCAGACGGAATGATTAGACCAGCTATTTATGATCTAGAAATACCATCAACAAAGAAGGTTTTGATTGATACTATACGCTTGCTTGGAGAAGAATTGGCCAATGAGTCTATAATATTCATTGCGTAAATTGATGTATAGGGCGTTGGTTTTATAGAAGTGCTACATTTCAATCATTTTCAAATATTAAAAATTGTAGTTATCAACTATTATAAAAAGGTATCACACAACTGGGGAATCATGGATGAAATTGATTATTGACAGGATTTGCAGGAATATGATAAAGGTCATCATCGTCATCATTCGAGACCGCTTTAATAGACACTGGCTTAGCAGGAATATGATAAAGGTCATCATCAGAATAGTAACCACTGAACGAAGCATTAGTGTTAGCATCAGTATTAGCTTCGGCCTCACACTCGCATTTGAATGATTGCTCTTCTATTTGACGAAGGTAATCAGGGCTATTAGAGGAGAAAGGTTGTGATGGATAAGGCTCAATTATTGATTGAACCTTAAGAGGTGGAACATACATTGGTGATAAAGGTGGACTCATCCAGCCTGGAATTTCCGGCTCTGGTGTCTCTGGTTCTGGAGCTTCTATCAATTTTTGGGTTGGTTTAACTTCTTCAGGCTCTTCTTTTTTAACATGTAATTCTCTAAATAATTCTGCCCAAGCTGAATGATCCATAAGACCGTACTTTCGATTGAATGCCCATTCAATCCCATCTATCTCGATGAAGTATGTCCCTGTGGCTAAATCAACTGGGCTATTAGGATCAAGTACCTCCAATTCCTCCTCAGTTTCTGTTTCATCGGTGCCTAGATCGTCAGTTTCAGACTCATCAGTGCTATTAGATTCTTCTTCAGAATCACTATCGTCTTCGACAGGCATTGGTTTAATAAGATCAGCTTCAACACATTTCTTAAAAAAATTCCTTTTCTCTATCATTTTCCTAGCTGCAGTTTCATCAAATTCAATTCCCCTTTTTTCCTTCTCCTGTGTCAACTCAAGCTTCTTACATTTTGTACGACAATTGACATAATCTTTGATTCTGATCTTTTGAAGATCATATAATTTCTCCATCCCTAAAAGGAAGGGCCAAAAATCAATCTTTAAAGTTTTATTTGAGGTTAGAACAGCACGATTAAATGAATCATGAACTGATCTAAAACTGTAATTTTTATCGGTAACAATCATAACCATATCATCAAAGGTCTGTTCCCTACTGGATTTGAAGAGTGGGAAGACGGACATTCTCAAATTTCTCTTAACTTTTTGGATCTTTTTTGACCTATTTGAAATGATATCTTGATCTTTATCGAAAACTTCAGCCATCATCCGTTCTTCATCATCAACACTCAATGTTGATCTTCTTTCAGAAGTGAAGAAGAAAACATTATTCTCCATGTTTTCAACAGCTTCGAAGAAACTTCTTAGCTCACTAGGAGGTTCCTTCTTTGGATTATATTCACCTAAGAAATTTATAGGACATTTGCAAATATTACAAAGATTCTTCTTCTGATACTGCTCAATAACTTCTAGATCCTTGATATAAGATCCTAATTTTTTATGGTCTTCAGATGGATAAATGAAATGCCTCGTTTCATTATTTTGGGTTACTGTGCACTCATCAACTCTGAACTGATCTGCTCGTTCTTCTTCATTTTTGCAATATATTTTACTCATAACTTCTAGATATAACTCCCTATTGAGAGGTCTTGTTGAAAACAACCTGAAGTATGGTGCATCGGAACAAACATAATTTGTAAATTTAGCATCAGTTATCAAATCCTTTTCATCAAATTCCAGATCTTTTGAAAAAGAACAGTCTGTCTTGAGAGAAGGAGGCTCTTTAAAATTTTTCCAAATGTAAGAGTTGTCCTGTAGTAGACTCTCTTCTTCACTGACTCTCATGAAATGTTTGAATTTGACAAGGTCTCTCTTGGTATCCGACAAAAAATAACATTCATCCCATCCTCTATAACGTAATGATTTCATGTTTCCTTGGTCAATACCAAGTGAATTATATCTTTGCTCATATCTATCCTCATGAACTGTTGGTCTGAAATCCATACCACGATCTCCAATAAACATATTGCAAGATGTTGAAGGGGTTGATTTTTTTTTCTTTAGTTTGGCAGCGAGTTCAGCAAATGTCATTTCATTACCCTTAACAATAAAGAGATAAGAGCCGTTTGGTTTCGAACTTGGTATTGAAATACCACAAACATCTAACTCAACAGGGCCTTCGAAAAGCTTAGAGTCTTCCCAGGTATCACCAGTAAGATCAACAGTTGGTATTCTGCGTCTTAAAGTATCCAATGGTTCTTTATAGTCATTATCACTAATAATAAGTGTGTGATTTATCAAAGCTTTGAAATGTTGATGTACGTTTTTAGATAATGTAAAATCATGACAAAATCCACAATTTGTTCCATTAAGTAAACCATTATATGTTTCCGCTAGTCTTTGTAGACCAAACTGAATTGGCTCTTGTAAATCTTCACGAGCCGAAGTAAATAAAAGTCTTGAATTATTAGAGCGTGAACCTTTTAAATTAGGTGAATAATCTTGATATCCAAAGACAGTTTGAACTCTTGGTTCTAAACTCTTCAACTGTTTAATAGCATCATTACTGATTTCAGTATCAGAGATCATCAAATAAAATTGTTTTGAGTCAATTGGTTTCTTCGACTTCATTAGAAATGGGATAGGAGCTTCGTTCACTTCAAGAGTGAAAGTTGCCATATCCCATGATTTGTCCTCATCGAAATCAACAAATTCTTGTTTCGCCTTATAAATAAAGTTTTCTTTCATCTTGACGGAATGTGTATATGATTTCTATACTAGTATCAGTTTCCTTGTTCACTATGAATTTAAATTATATTAGTTATTAATTTAAATTGTGTTATAGTGTGATAGTGGAAGAAAGAAACATGAAGAGGAGGAAAGAAAGAAAGGAGACCCTCTTCTTTCCCCTTAATATGTAAAGTAATAGATCTCTTGAGTACATTTGAGTTCTATCAATGACGAGAAAGGAATCCAGGTTGAGTATATTAGTGAGTTGATTTTTCTCAAGTTAACCAAAGAGGATAACAACCTCATATGCAAAAATGTACTGATACAGTACCAGTACCAGTACCAGTAAGCATATCAAAGAAGCCACAAACTAGATGTTCATATCCGCTTTGTCGCTGTATCGATCAAGTAGTCAACGAACGGTGGTCAAAAAATGCACTATCATCTGCCACTTTTACGTGTCAGAAGTACAACACGGTGATTTTACAGAGTAGTAGATAGGTTCTGATCTTTATTGTATCTCTTTTGAATGCTTTTATGTAGTTGAATCTACTTCATGATACTTTTAATAACTTCTCATGTCACATGGAAATTCAATGATTCTTGCTTCTTATAGCATCATCTATTTTGAGAAAATACACAAAACAAATTTTAGCCCCGACGCTAGTTAACCATAGGAAAAAATCCCATAAACCCATGAAGTATTCCATCTCTATTTTATGAATTGAATATTTCATGAATCTAACTCTTGTTGTTATTGATTATGAGCCCTAGCTATATCAAAAGACCTTCTAGATCGAAATCTCTCCAATATTCAAAATTCCTTCTCGGTCTCATTGTCAAGTGTGTATTGTTACACAAAACCGCAAAATGCCTTCTATCATCCTTTTCAAACCAATCCAACCTTCTCCAACCACAAGCTGCATATTTCATATGAATTTATATCCATCAGGTATGGCGTCTTCAGAAACTCTTATTTGTTCAAGAATGTTTGACGAAAAAATCACCATTTCCTAAATATTGAAATTCTATTTGGAACAGAGAGATCTTTGTAACCTGATTTTAATAGTCATTATATCAGAAGCTGTATTTCTTGTAGTTTTCCACAAATTTTCTTCACCTGATGTCTCTTTTTTTGTTTGTATTAAGATATTGAAACCAACAGAGGTGAAGAATTGCGCTGGTTCTGTAAGCACTGAGTTGTTTGTGACAAGACGACGAATTTCATTGATTTTGTTAATGGAATAAAAAGATGTCTTCCTTCCTGGTTTGGCTCTTGAGGATTGATCAAAGCTTAATTCTTCAACACCCTTCCCCTTCTTGCTAAGAATCAATGGTGATCTTTAGAGTTAACAAGGATGATGCTATGAAGATTCATTGACCTTGGTCTCAAGGGTAATGATTCTCTTGAACAGTTTATATTTTTGGCATTGTAATAGGCAGTTGTAAAAAGCAAAGGCTATAATCTCGATTTATGATCTAAAGCCAAAAATGTGTGATTTCATAGAGACTAATGAAATTGCGCAAATGACTCCCTAAGGTGCTAAATGTTTTTTGGGAACCATTAGCAATAATGAACAATATTCATCAATCCTACTCAAGGGGCTTCTCTTTTGAGGTAATACTTGAATCATGCTGTTAAGTACTGGATAACTCATTTGAGTACGTTGATCGGCTATTTTGTTGAGGAAGAGAATCTTTCTGGTGATTGATTTCTTTATAGTAAAATGGTGTGTAGTGAGTGATAGGGAGGGAGCACGAGTTGCCTTGTTTTTCCTAGGTGCATGCGTTTGAAGTTGAATTAGGCCATGTGTAGGAGATGTGCTCAGTAATGAGTGGCTTCTGTTGGGTTATTTTTATGTTCGTTATGTTGGAGTGTTGAGGTTCCACTCTGTTCGATGAGTGTAAATTCGACGCATTTGGAGCATCATGAGATCTGAGAAAACATAGGGGTTGAGAAGATTTAGTGAAAATTTGTGTTTTACTTTGTAGAACAGGTCAATTGAAGATAGGAGATAAGGATCATGTTGACTGATTGAGTCAACGTGGTGATAACTTGAGTCTGATGTTGTGATTCTGATATATTATAGTGATTTTGTGAATCCATGCAAGCAGATTGTCTTATCAGTGCTTACTGGGATGGTGGACGACAGGGCACAGAATTGAGACACTTCACAGTAACCTCTACTTCTTATCAATCAATTGCGCGAGATCACAAGAGGATCACACAGAATCACATCACTAGAGATATTCTCTTTGATCCTGTTATTTCAGTTATTGATGTGATTTTACACACCCTCCAGACTTCAACGACCCAATCCAAGCCTCGAGACCTGTCAAAAGTTATGTCCCGGAGCTCTCGACAAGCCCCCAACGCACCAGAGCCTCACAAGTCACATGAAAAGAGAGAGAGCCTACAAGAGCCTATTGAATTAATTAAATTTAGAGCACCCTACGTAATACTGTAAACATCGCTAGTGGGAATAATTGTTGGGTTGCCTCTAGATCTGACCCTTGGCTGCTCATTGGCCCTTGGAATTGCTCTTTAGTTCGTGACCTCTGACTCACTGAGCCCCCCGCCTAGCTCTCCTCCCGCCCCTGTCTAGGATCCTCCGCCTAGCGCCAGGCAGAGGTCACCACTGTGGAGAGCGTGGACCTACCGTCCAGTTTCAGTAGTGTGAGCTCACTTTATTTTGATCTGGAAACTATATAAAGAGTTGTCCACCCCTATTTCATTCCTACTTTTCCAACTATTCTTTATAACTTATCAATCATACAATTTCTCAATTGTACTGAATAAAGCAACAACTACAACAACAAATAACAAACTACAACAACAAGCAATCATGACTAGAACTCAAAAATGGACCTATCATGAAAAAAGAGCTGAACCACATTTCTTCACCCATAACGGACATCCAGATCAAAACCCTCAACACACCAAGAAGAATGGAGCTGGCCGTGGCAACTGGGGTGCCCCAGGTGATGAAATCAATGACTTGATTGATGATGGTGAGATTCCTCCTATTTTCAACAAGAGACGTGGTTCCAATGCAAGTGCCCATGAACTCAAGTTTGATGCCATCCAACATCAACATGATCATATTGATGAAGATAACGAAGATCTTGCCAACATTGAAGATGATGGCTCCAATTACGATGACGAGAATATTAACGAAAGTGATGAATCCAAATGAAATGAATGTACATAGCTAATGATACAAATGAACTGATAGAAGTTACCCATGAAAATGAATGAATAGTTAATTCTTATATTTTAACCTCTTTCTTATCTGTAGAAGCTGCTTTTACCCCGGAATTTTGAAATCTGACAGCAAATGAAAAACAAGTGCGCGAATTGTTTTCGCGGGAAAGTGTCACACCACCGGCAAAATTGACGTTTAGGCACTGCTGATGTAATTGCTGAGTCAGAAGATGAGCCTATATCCGGGAAAGTTGCAGAAGACTTTTTTAAATCTGCTCAAGAATTGAATTAGTTCCATAACTTTAAGCCAAAATGATTAGTCTTTTGAATAATAGTACAGCTGTCTACTTCTTTCAAGCCACTACTGGGGTCATAATTTCCCTATACATTCATGTTCTATTACCTTATGTCCTATATCTTGGTTTGAAAAAAATTGTCTCTGGTGTATATCTTGGCTCGGAGAAAGTAATTGATGGTTTCAAGCCTCAACAGTCATGATTTGAAAGCTATGGTGCTAAATTTACTTTGCTTCGATATTATTATATTCCGTCTTTTGCTCCAATTTCCTCTCCCACAATCCTCCATTATACTTTCACATCCATCAATTAATTAGACTTCTGCTAGCAATGTATAGACAAAGTAAAATACAAATGCTAGTTGAAAGTTAGGGTTATTTCTCTCTCGAGCTTATCTTTTATACATTTTGATTTTGACGCTATTTTACCAGCTCACACTCGATGTTCATTCTCAAAGCTTCGATAACGCACAACTACTTATTTAGAAATGATTGAGCTGATACATTAACTTAGGAGCATTCATTGGTATGTTTATATATATGAATGTATCTATTATAAACTTTAAGCTAAGCAAACTATCTCATCATGTATGTGCATCATTGACACCACCAGAAACGCACTGACCACTATTATTGTTCCCACAGCTTAAGTTCGAAGGCCATTATTTCCCATTAGTACCAAGTAGTAAATAGCCAACCCAGCTTCCTCCATGAGTCAAATCCATGCACCAAATTCCATTAAAATTGTTGTGGATATAATTAAGATATGCCACTAGCAAGATTTGAATATCTTGACTTATTAGAAAACTCAATCTTGCATTCATCATTACTGCTTCTTACTATTTCGTATCGGTTTGTTTATCAATATGAGGAACAGTTCTTGGCTCTCAACAAAAGAGGTTTTACGAATCTTATATCATGTCTCAACTCCAGACAAAGCGCTCTTGCATATTGGCTTGCGTTACAACTGAGAAATTTAACTATTCCTTGATTCTATAGGTGAAATCTGATCCCATCTCTATCAGAAGCCAAGCTTTTGCTGGAGTTTGGGGTTATGTTCTCAATACTTCGTTAAAATGTGCTCCATAGGTTTCTACTGGATCAAGTCTATCAAAGGCCAAATCCAAAAGACACAATCGACTATATCCCAAATTTTATATGACCACTGATTGTCTGATATCGAAGATGAATACTTCATTGCATACCGACAGGAAAACACCTGTATTATCTATGAGCGGTCAATCGCTGCGTCAAAGTCATTCAATTATTGATGGTAATATGTACCACAAATGCAACATTTATATGCAGAGTCCAAGCTTGGTGGTAAATATCCCATTATATCGATCATCATCAACAGCCTCATTGGTTATATGTGACATTGAGCAAGAAGCAACCACTACTCTCGTTACTTCAACCACAAAGGCATAAATAATTTCTAAATTATAACAATGTTTTTCCGACCTCGATTGACTCCATGCAAGGCGCTGCACTATCAAATCAATATAACGTGGAAAGTAGAAAACGTTCACTTGAATTCCTGATTGTATATTCCTCAAGGAAACGAATCACACGATGGCAAGCCTACACGAGGATATAAGCCCAATCGATAGTATATCTGATTGTTTTTACCTTAGAACTATAACTCAACATCTTAACACTGTCCACTTTTCAACTCACTGCATCTTGAGCCCCAACTCCCGAGTCCTTAAGGATGGACGATATGTAGTGTCGTGTGCCATATATTATTGGTCCATCCATTCTAGGAAGCTGCATATTTATCAAAGAACGTAACTAAAAATCACGATTTGTCGGGATTCTTATATATATAAATATATCGTTAATTTAATATGTGCGTAAATCCTTAACACTTGTAAGCTGGAAACACTTTTATTAATCTACCCCTGATTGAAAGACATCGTTCTCAATATCAAATCGATCTAACTCGAAAGAATATGATAAATCCGCTTAATAACAGTACCGCTATCTACTTCTATCAAGTCGCTACAGGTATTACGATCTCCCTTTACATTCATGTCTTATTGCCTTATGTACTATACCTTGGGTTGAAAAAAAT
This sequence comes from Hansenula sp. yHMH451, assembly GCA_030571095.1. Lineage (NCBI taxonomy): Eukaryota > Fungi > Ascomycota > Saccharomycetes > Phaffomycetales > Wickerhamomycetaceae > Hansenula > Hansenula sp. yHMH451. The sequence goes on from JAJLXE010000006.1 coordinate 356,053, forward strand.
TGTCTCTGGATTATGTCTTGGATCTAAAAAAGTAGTTGATGGTTTCAAGCCTCATCGGTCATGATCAGAGAGTAGTGGTGCTGGTTCCTTTCTCTTTCATTGGTTTTTGCTTATAGCGTTCCTTTTCATTTAATTTGTGCTTTGTTTCTCTATCTACGTCGTCTATATTAATTTTACTCCATCAATATAAAAATTTTTACGTACATTGAACAAATTCTATCGTTATATATGAACAAATTCATCTCAATATAGATATTCGATCATTAGCTCATTGTTTTCTCTAGCTCATGCTTCACACCTTTCTTTTTCTGTCTTTCGATATATAGGTCATAATGCTCTTGAATTCTTTTACTTATCCCTCTATGATTCAGATATTCGTATTCATTTTGGAACCCTTCATCAACTTTATTCCATTGTTTAATATTGAAATCTTGCAGCAAGTTTTTAATGGAAGACGCTGAAGCTGGTCCAACCCCAATGATAACATCATCAATATATTTACATTGTAGAACACATAATGTTCTTTGTAACAAATCCATACTTGTCTGCTCAACACCATCTGCATACACCCCAACAAGAACCTTCAAATCCTTATTATGTTCTTTCAATTCCTTCAATACACTAATATGATAAGGATTGAATAAATCAAAACTTCCTTCGACATAAATATACCCTTTCCCAGACTTTTCAATTCTCAATAAATCTTTGATTTCCGCATCATCAACATACCAAACCCCATTATATAGAGTCTTCCCATCAATGTCACTCGAGAATTTCTCAATCAAGGCCTTATTGTCATCCAAGACTTTGGATACATCTTTAATATAGTGACTCTCAGTTGGGAATAATAATCTATTAATCAAATCCGTCGTACTAACACCTTCAGTTCTTTTCACTAGTTTTAATCTCCCCTGATCTCTAACGATACCATAACAATCATTACCATTACTATCAGTGGTGATATCATCACCATGAACAACATATTTGCATTGGAATTTATCCATCCATTCGGGTTGTGTCACATATGGGGCATTTATTATTGTCTTTGTGCTCCATTTGTTTGAATCAATAGTAAACTCTCTCTCTTTCAAGTTCATCACAGTAGGACCTTTGTTCTTTGTGATCTCTTCATCACTATGAATCCCTATATATAATTCTGACCCTAATTGTTTAGCCTGAAGAATCGCATTAGCGTGACCTAAATTTTAGCTGTTAATAAACCATCTCAAATAGCACAATAGTTCGAAGCAACTCACCATGATGGAAAAAATCGAAGCATCCATCAATCCAAATACGATCCTCTATCAAATGAGCCATCTTCAACAACAATGCGATGCTATGTTTATCTCTGTAAAACACAGAAGTTGTAGTGTTCTCGGTTTCTATGTGTCGTTTGAAAATAAAAACTCGATCGAGATCGAGATTGATTTAAAAAGGCTCAGCTAATTTATCGTGTTTTCGAGGGTTAACTTCCCGATCATATCTACATTAAATACGTTAAACGTGTAAATAGTACTTTTTAGAAGCAACTTTCCATTACTCCTAGAAAAAGACTTTACACAACATTAATGCATTCCAATACTATCCCATTTTTTTTGGTTGTTGCTGCTGCTAAACAGGCACAAAACCAATTTCTCTACCCAGTATTGACACGATCGATTGGCAGTATATGGCTTTGTCGTTGAAGCTTTAAAGCTTGTTGACTTCAGTTTGAAAACCAATAACTCTGCTATTAGAGGGTCATAAGAATGTTTCGTTGGATGCCGAAGCTGAGATATGAAAAGTGTTATATAAATTGCTCTCTTCAAGGAATTGGATTGAATATAGTTTTCAATATGAGGGTCCGGCTGATTTGCACCGAATCCTATTGTGTTTTATTCAACATCAGATACTTGATTCGACTTATCATGAGTCTATCTCAGAAAATCATTACCCAATGATGTTCATCCCTCACTTCACCACATTCGCTATATCATAAGAATACAGATTGCAAGCCAATTTCCGCTCCCCGAAATAGCCTATATGGTTCGTGATGCTTTGCCAAATAGAAGGTTCAAGCGTAAACAAGTAACTTTTTCGATATTTCTCAAAGTAGAGAACAATAATTGATGCTTTAAAACATCACCAGATATTTCAGAACATTTGAAAAACCATCAAGTTATGACAAGATATATTCTTAAGTATAAGAATGCAAATCATTGTATAAAACTTTGGACATTTTGATCCAATAAACAAACCAATACTACTACTGAGAACTTCACAAATTTCCCAACATAATTGACAACTTCTGAAACTGTAACTTGTCGATAATAGCTTCAAGATTGCAAGAAACTGCACCATCAGAGGCAGATCATTACGATATCCGTATAGATCTTTTCATCTAGGAAGAGTTTCATCGTATTTTCTAATACATATTTGTCCTCAATCTCATATTAACCTGAAACAGTTTACAACTCATTAAATTAACTTCTAGACGCAAAGTTCTATACGATTGAAGTTTTATCAATTCCTTAACTATGAGGAAATTTCAAAGTTCAACTTTTTATATGAAAATCGAATTTTTTTGAAAAGAATCGATTTGAACAATTTCCCATACAAAAACTCGCGATTACAATTGAGAGAAGTTTAAACGAGTGTTGTGGAAGCTATAGAGATAGTGATTTAGTTTGAACAATTTAGTTAGATAGAGCTTGTAATTATCTACCACTGCATAAATTGTGAAGTGCTCACAGCTCCAACGACCCCTGTTACCTTGGGTTTAATCTTAATTACCATAGTTAAGGTGGTACTTCGCGAACACTTGTGAGATGTGATGCTTCAATCTCTTGTGACTTGTGATCAAGAACATGATAAACCTGCTCCCAGTGAGCTAGCAATCACTGGTTTGTTCTTAATTTAGTGATACATTCAATTTGAATAGCACACCACAATGGGAATCTTTTTTTTGGATCTGTAGAGCTCGTTGGTGCTGAGGCCTTCGAGTATCGCGAAGATTACCTTCTTCTTATACAATTAACCATCAACAAGAGACAAAGCAGTGCGAGTGACGATGTTGTTCAAGTCCAGTGACGCTTATTATCAGTTAAAAGATCACCTACTAGAAGGCTCTTATGAGTTTGAAGTTCCTGGGTATTTAGAGGAAGACGAGAGGATCATTATGCCATTTCTTCCTAGTTTCAAAGTAAATCGATACCAAAGAATGAATATCAAAGATGAACATCTGGTTTACTAATTGGCTGGAGTAGATTCATTACGAAATAGAAATTAATGACAGGAAGATTGAGACCACTTCTGATACGGCAGAGTTCTTAATGAAATCAATGGAGAAAAGCAGAGTAGGTTCTTTTTTGTGGTTCAGAGACTGATCTAATGGCGGCTACTAACAATCTATATTTTGATCTAGTTCTGGTCTGATCTCCAGTATAAATTAGAAACTAAATATTCCAATGAAAGATCTTTCGACTGTAATGTTGAAGATAAATTGATGAATCATGCTGTTCTCTCCAGATTTGGTGGTGTGAACAAGTTTGTTAATTTGACACAAATATCCATAAACTTGAAAATCTATCATCCATCTACAACACTCTTGAACAATGAGATCTTGATACATTTGCTAAGCTATTTCCACTCATCGATTATATTAACCACTTTGGAGTTCGAAATGCCCTTTGTTTTCAATCATAAAACTAGAAGATCATTTGCCAATAATTATCAATATATAACTTCAAATTCATACTCATTGACAAATACAAACAAATTAACAGATAAGATTTTGAACATCATTCACAAAACACCACAAACAACATCTCATTGGTTATTGGAAATTTCCCAAAACCCTTCCAAACGATCTGGACAATCCAAAAAATTAAAGAGATCCAACGGTTTGACAGATTATTCACTAGATTTGTTTCCTTTCCCAGGGGATTTTTGCAAATAGTGAACCTCGATCATGATGATTTATACTTATATTTTAGCTTGTTCAATCCATCAATATCATGATCTAATCCAAAGATCCAGTGCATAATAAAAATTGATGAAACACTAGCTATTATAGGAACAAAATACAAGATATTCAATCCTAAAATTCCAAATTGAACTCTTTGTAGAATTATAATCGAAGCAATAGCAAAATTCAAAACATTATACAGCAATGGGTTGAACAATATTTGCACTTTCTGTACTATTGGCAAATCAAATGATGAAAAATCTATTAGGTGAAGGTATCTTAGCTTGATGATTGAAAGGACTAAACTGACAATGGAAAGGAAACTAGATGTTGATTGTTGACGGAAGTATTTCACATGGATGAAAAGAGGTATTGGAATCAAATATATCACTGTGAATATGTTTATGAATAATTTATTGGTGTGATAGTTGTCGATCTTGAGTAATTCTAAAAGTTCATCTTGATCATCTTGATCCAATGGGGCTTCATCAAGTTGATTGATCCTTTGGACTGATTTCCTTAGTCGTGGCATCGTTCTTTCGAATTGAGAGAGCTGTTATTTGATACGGTTTTAGCCCTTTGTTAAAAGATGTATTCCGTTGTTGTTTAGTTGGAGCTCCATCGCTGTTGTCTTTGTGCCATCTCTTCAAAATTCCATCGAAAAGCCGAAATCTTGATCGAAATTCTAAACCGTCTCGAAAACATTATTGACGAACTGCACTTCGAAAAAGACACTCAACTATGCCCAAACCTTTAGAGCTACCTTTCAAAGCTCTAAAGGGCTCATCTATAACTACTATTTTTCTTCATGGGTTTTTGGGAACTGGTAAAAACTTCACCAAACTGGCAAGAGATGTCCATAGAGAACTTAAACATACAACTTATTGCCTTGATCTGAGGAACCATGGTTCTGCATTACCTCATACACCTGATGATATGAGTTACTCTTTACTGGCAAAAGATCTCCAACATTTCATCCATCATCATCACCCCCCTTCCAAAGTTAATCTTGTCGGTTATTCTATGGGTGCTAAAACTGCAATGTTACTAAACCTCCAAGCTCCACAACTAGTTGATAAACTGATCTGTTTGGACAATGCCCCTGTGAGGAATGATATAGGACCAGATTTCCCTATGTATATTCAAGCGATGAAAGAATTTTCACATTGGTCAAAGAAAATACTATCTTCCAAAGGACACATGAGTGAAAAACAATGGTTAAAGATTGGCTTTGAAAAAATGAAAGAGCTATTAAATGGTGATGTAGCTATGGCTATGTATCTCTTTGGTAATTTCCATCTTGTTCCAATCCAAGGTCATCAAGGCTATGAATTGAAAAGTCGAGTACACATTGATGACATTGATGAATCTTGGTTCGAGATGCTTGGTGATTTCCCAACAACTTCACAATTCCAACCAGTTCTAAATAAAGCTAGATTTTTCAAAGCTGAAAAGAGTAATTATATCAACGAAGCAGGGATTGAAACCATTAAGAAACTATTTCCCAATCATGGAGAACCAGTTGTACAGGTGATTCCTGGTGGTCATGATGAAGTTCTTGTGCAAAACTTCAATTATACTCGTGATCTTGTGCTGAAAGAGTTGGCTTGAAAAATATGAATATAGAAATGAATAAAGAAACGTCATAGAGGATGATCTACAATTTCAGAATAGAGTTAATTTAACGACCATATAATCATGAAGATAAAATAAGTAAATTGTAAGAAGTAGTAAAATGAAACATAAAAAACCATGGTATAAAAAAACGAAACAACTCCTAGCAAATCACTTGGGGTATAATAATAATAAAAATACTATATAAAAATAATCAAAGATCGTAATTGTAAGTATAGTTTAAAAAGTGACTGATGATCAAAAGGATAAATATGAAAACAGGATTGATAGGTAAAAAATTATTAGTTGTTTGGTGACAGGCAATAAGAACGGCAAAAAAAAATCAAACAGCAAATAAATCAAGTAAATAATAATATATTTTTCGTGGCTCAAAATCAAATCAAATCTTTCTATATTTTCTCTCTTTCTCTTCTTTTTCGATGGTTATGTGGTAATGAATGATGAATATTTGTTCATGGTGATGAAAATGCAAAGTTATGAAAGTCAAAATTGTTAAGTGTCTTTCAACTCCAACCCAATGAGTTTTGAGCAGCAACTGGAGCTGAAATTTTTGGAACATAATTATCGACTTGTTGCATTTCTGGTGGAGTCTGTTGAGAACCTCTCATTGATGTATAATTGGATGATGAAGATGAAGGTAAACGAACACCGGCTCCATATTGGACAGAATTGAATGAATCAGTTGAACCGTTAGAGTTAGACATTGGTAGAATTGAATTGGCACGGGATTCTAGAACAATACGTTTTCTATTGATGAAGAAACGAACACCAAGAATCAATAACGATATGTAGATAGATCCACCAACAACTGATCCAACAGTTATACCAGCAAGACGACCTTTACCTTGAGCTGTCTGACCATTAATATTTGAAGAATATTCCATAGCGCCTGAATTTCCATTTGTTGAATCTGAATCTCCAGAACTTGAACCGCTAGATGAAGAAGATGACGACGAAGAGTCCAGTTTACCCAATAAACCAGTTAATGGGATCGAAGGATCAATCAGTTTAGATAAAGCTTCTGATGTGGAGTCATCATTGTTGTAAACACCTGAAGTGGAATTCAAAATGTATGATTGTAATGTCGAGATTTCAGAACTTGGGAAATAAACTTCAGCAACAGTAATGATATAATCAACCTCAGATGTTGTGAATGGAACCAATTGTAAAACACTGATATTATCAGCACTTGATTCAAATGGATTATTTAAAACATTTGGCAAGTATTCAAAAATTTGTGCACTTGCAACTGAATTTCTAACAACAAATGGATAATTCCAGGCTTGTTTGAAACCAATGGTGATCAGTTCATAATTCTTTGGAGCATCTTGAACCGAAGCTGGACCAATAGCTTTTGGTAATGAAGAGGTAGCAGTGGCTGGTGAGTCAGAACTGGCAGTTGAGGCATTATCAGTTTGACGAGATGTAGTACTAGCAGTAACCAAATTAGTTGGCAACCAATTAGTTGAGGAAGCTGGAGTTGGTGGAGCTGTTGTAGAGGCACTTTCACTGATAGCCACTGGAACGTCACTTGAGGCAGATTGCAAAGATGCACCTGTGAATGTAGAAGATGCTGGTCCTGCTGATGATGGAATGACAACTTCGGTTGAAGATGAAGCAGTATCTGCAGAAGACGAAGCACCTTGTGGACCCTCCAAGACCGATGAAGATGAAGTTATTGTTGACTGAGGTTCTGAGGATAAGATTGATGATGATAATACAGACTGTGGAAGTGGGCCAATCAAAGAACTAGATGATGGAGCTGAAGTGGATGATGTTGTTAAGACTGAGCTTGATTCAACAACTGGAATTGTCGATGAGATTGGAGTTGGTGATGATGATTCTGAACTCAAAACAGTGGAAGAAGTGGCAGCAACAACAGATGGAGTTGATGATACATCAGGGATGATTGAAGAAGATAGGGGAGCACTTGAAGATTGAATAGGAACAGTTGCAGAAGCAGTAGAAGTTTCAGAAGTAGATAAGATCGCTGATGATGATAAAGCAACAACAGCAGCACTTGAGCTTTGAGCTTCTTGAGCAACACTTGCAGTGGTCAATGAACTTGAAGAAGTCTCAACAATGATACTTGATGATGAAGCTAAAGAGGCAGTATATGAGGAAGAAGCCAACCCTGTATCAGAGGTTGAAACTCTGATTGGCTGCACATCAGTTGATGAACTTGAGCTCAATGTAGGCACTTCAGAACTTGATGATACCAAAAAAGATGATTCTTGTGCTGGGATTGAGAAAGAAGATGGTGTAACGACGCTTGTTTCGGCACTTGAGGTTTCTGATGATGGAATAACTGCATTTGAAGAACTTGAGGCATAAGTAGCAGATTCAGCAGCAATCGATGTTGTGGTTGCTGAGGATGACGAAGATGGGTATGGACCAATGAACGCAGCTGAAGAAACTGACGAAGTCAATTGAGAATCAGTGCTAGAAGCTACTGTGGATTCAGCAACAGAGGTCAAAGATGATGAGGCAATTGGTGAAGGATATGAAGTTTCTGAAACACCAGCAGCACTTGTAGCAGCACTTGCAGCAGCACTTGTATCAGCGCTTGTTGTTGTATCTGTTGAAGCAGATGATGACGATGGGTATGGACCAATGAAAGCAGCCGAAGATTCAGAAGCAGAGGCTTCAGTTAAGGCTGAATCAGTTGAAGCTGTGGCACTTCCAGTAGCACTTGTATCAGTTGGTGTTGTAGAATCAGAAGCAGCTGTTGTAATTGATGATGAAAAAACTGCACCAGGTCCAGGAGTTGCATCAGTAGCTGATGTTGAGGTACTTGGAGTGGCGGAATCGGTTGTAGGAGTATCAACAGCTGAAGAGGGATATGATTTAGCAGCCTCTTCGGTTGTACTTGAACCTGCAGCTGAACTAGAAGTAGCAACATCGGCATCAGCAGAAGTAGCTGTTGCAGTGGTATCTGTTGCTCCATTATCAGCATTAGCATCAGCGCTAGTAGTAGTTGAGTCAGTATCAACAGAAGGAGCAGCACTTGTAGCAGTTGCTGAATCCGTAGCAGGACTGTTGGAGGCAGCATTGTTGACAGAAGAACTTTGAAGAGGAGTTGAATTCTCAGCAGTAGTTGGACTTGAAGTTTCTGTCGAAGATTGTGTTGGTGTTGTTTCTGTTGATGTGGTAGAGCCAGCCAATGCTGAACTTATTGGATCAATAACAGCAGATTGGAAGAATCCTTCACTTGAGGTGGTTGTTGGAGTAGTACTAGTGCTTTCAGTAGGGGTTGGTGTAGTTGTATCTTCTGCAGAACTAGCTGGTGCTGCAGTTGTGCTTTCAGTAGTAGCTGAAGCAGCATCGTTGGCGGCAGCATTTGAAGTAGATGTTTCGTCTGTTGTACCATCTGCTGTTGAGCTTGGAGTAGTTGCAGTAGTCTCCTCAGCAGTTGAACTTGAAGAGGCCGCTCTATTCACATTGACATCTGAACTTGTAGATGCAACTGGAGTAGTGGTATCAGTTGCAGTAGCTTCATTTGAACTTGTGGTATCTTGGTCTTCTTCAGTATCGCTAGTTGTTGTTGGAGTCTCTGATGAAGTTGTTGTTGGTTCAGTAGAAGTTGTAGTTGGGGTATCACTAGTGGTGGTTTCAGTTGGTGATGGGGTTGGGGTTGTTGAGGTTGAAGGATCAGTAGAGCTCTCAGCTTGCGCAGCTTGATACGAAGTTGTATCCTGAATTACGCTTGATGATGGAGTGGTACTAGCGGTAGTAGGACTAGTGTTGGATTCTAGACTTGTAGTTGAAGCTTCAATGGGGGTCTCACTTGAAGAAGTTGTTGTATCTTGGTCTTGATCTTGTTGCCATTGAGAACTTGTTGTTGTATCTTGCTGTTGACTAGATGAACTGGCGAAATAATTTGCAGAAGATGGTGCGACAGTAGAACTAGCAGCAGTGCTACTTGAACTTGTTGTTGTATCCCACCATGCATTATCTGAAGAAGAAGTTGTTGAAGATACAGTTCCATTGTTATAATCATTTGACCCAAGTTTCTTTAACCAATCCAAATTCAAAGGAGAAGCCTGAACCGATTGGGCAATCAGTAACAATGTGATGAATTTCAATTGCATAATGAATATCTAGCAATAGCGTATTCTTTCCTTTTTTAAATCAATCACTTGTTGTTGGAATGTTCACTTTATAGCTAACTTGATGAAAATGAATACACGAAATATTCGTAATTATAGGATTTGGAACTCTTCACAGTAAACGGCACACCAGTAGTATAAAAGAAGGACTAGAGTGAGTGTATGGGGCTGCTGTAATGTGTGTTTCCTTTGATAGTTTGGTTTGAGGAAACGATTGTGCTGTAGTTAGATCTTGTTTAATCTCCCGTTGGATAAGTTTGAAAATGTTGACGGGGGACTTGTTTATACCTTGACCTTAGCTGGTGGGAGTAGGAGTGAGTGACTGTCCCTTTTCTTGGTACGGATATGGAGCTGTAGCTAAGCGCTGTAGGGGACTGTGTTGGATGGAGGTATAAGTAAGGGTTGTGGGTATAGCTAATGGTTGAAGTAGTGGTCAGTTGTTGATGTTTTGAGGAATCACTCTTGTTTTTTTGTTAATTTTAAGTGGAATTTGAATTTTGATTTCTTCTGTTAAAAAATGAATCTCTTTTAGGAATGTGAGAAAAAGTTTCTAAAGTGCCGAATCGGGAAGGTCTCCAAATGCGGCAAGGAAAATTACAACAAGAGACCAAACATATGCGAAAAGAATAGAAAGTCGAGATCCAGTGACAAAGGAACCAGGAAATAAAGATGACCAGTGGGAGAACTGTATCATCCAATTACAACTACTTTCACCTTTGAACAACTAGCCAATAATCCTAGTGACCCCAGCGATCTTGATTACTAGGTCGCAGCGGCTCTTCTCAGCTTACGCGAATCCACTCCTGCGAGCATTCCCCTACAAAACCATCACCACCAAATCTCTCACAATGGTCTAGAACGATACCGGAAAAGAATAACAGCCTGCTACTTTAGTACACTCACATGGCGATACATAATAACATCAACAGTGAATTTTCACCGTCAACAACAATAACCTGGAAGCTCTACTTAGAGAATCAGGAATCGATTAATAAGATAAGCTGATCAAGAAATTCCTCGACACGGTGATCTCTGATCATTAATCCTGATCTAATTGTCTGATATGTCTGATCCTTGCTCCCTTTTCTCTTCCAAAGTTGGTTATGCTGAATCTAGAGCCTCAACTGGGAAAGATCTGCGGAATACGCGAAACTTAACTTTAGTCCAATGGTGTACTGGTGTCACGTGAGTTTTTTTTGCAGCGGTTGTGTGCGATGGCCGCGTCTGTATCAGTTTATAGATCTATAAATCTAGATATAAGTCTAAGGATGGTAAAAACTACGATCTGAATTATGGATAGTCCTTGAGATCTCTTTGATATATGCATTGTGTAAGGGGATTACCCCTTGGATATAGGAATCTAGTTCAGTTTCTCAGTATCTCCTCTATACTAACACTATTGTCGATTTTAACAGCTTCCTTCCAAAACTTATTCAAATGTCGACTTCCACTATCACAGGCAACTATAACAACCCTTTCGCCTGACCATCCCTTTTGGTGGCATATTTTGATCGCTGCTACTGCATTGATCGCAGTAGAACTCCCAATGAAGATACCGTCATTTACACTTAGATATTTTGCCATTTTAATTGCAGCGTCATCACTAACTCTTATGGCCTCATCAATATATGCCTCCCCCTTGGAAAAATTATGGGTTATTCTATTCAATCCAATCCCTTCCACAATTGTATCCACTTGATGTCTTCTTCTAGTGCCTTCTTTCTCTTCATTCGTATACATCACCCCATAATTTATACGATTGAAAAATCCACTTCCTTGAGGATCAGCCAATATTGTTACAATCTTATCCCCCAACTTCTCTTTCAAATATCTAGAAACTCCTGCAATAGTACCCCCTGTACCACAACCTGCTATAAATGCCTTGATACGCCCATCCAATTGTTCATAAATCTCAGGTCCTGTTGTCTTATAATGAATCCTCCAATTACTATCATTTTCAAATTGATCCGCAAATACTCCACCATTCAATTCACTTGCACCTTTGGCACTATTGACGTACTGGCTTGGATCCACAATCGAGGCTGGCTTAACTTTTACAATATCAACTCCTAATGTCTCAAACAATGCCAATTTGTCTGGGGAAGTATCATCTGGTAAATGGATCTCAGACTTATAACCCAATGAATTTGCAACAGTACCAATACTAATCCCGGTGCTACCTGATGTCCCTTCATATATCGTTTCACCTTTTCGTAATAACCCTTGTGATTCTTTATCTGATATAATGGCTAATGCAATTCTATCCTTTGCAGAACCGCCTGGGTTCATATATTCTAATTTGGCATATATTTCACAATTAGTGATTTCAGAAAGTGATTTTATAAGGATCATTGGAGTATTACCGATCAAGCCTTCTACACCAACCTGTGGAGGTGATAATTTTGTTAATTTGGATGATGATTTAGTGTCAGATTGGTACAAATGATGAATTGTCCATAGCAAACCAATCGTAGTAGCTCCAAAAGCTGTTATTTCACGCCATGTGATATTACTCATGACTTGTTGATATGGTGGGCACGCCAATAATCCAAATTATAACTTTTGTGATTATCAGTCAACTGGAAAGATAATAGTATTTCAAAAGATTAATACATATAAAGAAATCAGAATTTTTCAGTCTAGTATGTGTTACGTAATCACGGGGCATCTCCACTTTTGCCTACCTCCACCAATTTATCATAATTTACGCTATGGAAGGGATCAATAAAAGGCATTTGGTTTATATATTCAAAATATTCATAATACTGGTTACTTATAATTCCTAAATATTTTATTGATTGAGGTCATTGCTGACGGATTTTTACGGTTCCGCTTGAAATTGGTGTCTGGATGAGGAGTCAAACCGTTTCCATTTTAAATTTCCATTGTAAGAAAATCGATCAAAAATTCCAAAACATGTCAAAAAGCTATTGTGTCGTTTATTGAACTGTGAGATAATTTCAAACTAAATTCGAATAGTTCGGTTATCGGATTTTTGGGATCAAGTCGAAAAGAGTCTGAGGAATCTAGTAGTGTGAATTTGAAAGATTAATAGGAAATATAACTTCCTATGGATTAGCGTAAAGGGTCCCGATCGCATCTATAATTTCAAGACATTTTAGCTTTATAGTGGGGGATTAATAATAATAATTATTGTTCAACATCAAAAAGGTGATAAAAGTCTTAAAAAACAATTGATAATACTATTTTATTTAGCAAACATAAAGGTAAAGAGGATAAAGAATTTGAAAGGTCATATCAGTGAAAATGAAGCAAGAAGAAGTTGAGCAATACAATAACGTCGGTAACGGAGTTGACTCAAATTCTCAACAACAACAACAACAACCGGCTCAGGGAAATAATGGGAACACTAAAAAATATTCAGTAAAATTCAAAAGATCAAGGTCAACTAGGGCTTGTGAAGTCTGTCATAGCCGTAAAGTACGTTGTGATGCTATGATTCATATCCCATGTACAAATTGTTTAACATTTGGTTGTGAATGCAAATTTCCAGAACCAAAAGTGAGGAAAAATGCCAAAAAGAATAAGCAACAAGATGGTCCGAATGTTGTAAATAGTTTTAATGGGAATAATGAAACACATAATGGTGAAAATGGAAGAGAAAGAAAATCTCAACAACCTTTTGGTAATATCACAAATTCGGCACCAAGTATGAATTCTTCAACCTCGGCAATCATGGGCCTTTATCCAACTAGTCCAACAACTTTGGAACATACTAAGGGGAATTTTGAACACCATCAACATCAAGTAACTTCCAAAAAGAAGAATGAACCAGTTGCTGCTGTTTCTGCTCAAAGTGCCAAAATTGATCAGGCAAAATTTTCGCAAAAAATGGCTTCAGTTTCATTCATTGGTACTTCTTCAGCTGCAAATTTATTAACTGATCGATCATGTATTTCGTCTCATAGAATCATCAAAGATGAATTTGTTCCACCTTATTTGAAGAGAATAATGGATAAAACAAGAATGGGTCTTGATACAGTGCAAATGGAAATTTTAAGAGTTCGTGGTGCTTTTTTATTACCTGAAAAGCAACTTTGTGACGATTTAATTAATACTTTTTTTGAAAAAGTTTATCCTAGTGAACCAATCATTGATAAAGCAACATTTATGAATGAATATCGCGATGGTTCTATTTCAATTTTACTTTTACAAGCTGTGTTATTAGCTTCGTCAAGAGTATCTGAAAATCCAAGTTTATTTGATTCAGATGGTTCCAATTATTTGGCAAGTTGTACTTTCTATCAAAGAGCTAAAGCCCTTTATGATGCCAATTATGAAAGGGATCCATTGACATTAGTTCAGTCACTTACCTTATTCACCAAGTTTTGGGAAGGTCTAGATGATATTTTGGGTAATAGTTATTATTGGACTCGTATTGCTGTTACAGTGGCTCATGGTTATGGATTTCATAGATCGTTGAATGAAGCCATTTTAGATGATAGTGAGAAGATGATTTGGAAAATTTTATGGTGGAATTTATACATTAAAGATACTTCCACATCAGTGGCATTTGGAAGACCTAGTGTTATTCAATTAGTTGATTGTGATGTGGAAATGTTAAAGTTGGGCGATTTCCCCAATGATGTTTCTAAAGAAGATGCTGAATCTTTTATTCAAATGGTTAAGTTATCAGAAATTATGTCGATTGTATTACAAGAACAATATAGTGCTAAAGCTGAAAGATCAAGACATAGAGAAAACTGGGTTATAACTCACTGTGATATGTTGATGAGTGCCTGGAGAAATAATTTACCTCAAGAATTACAATATTGTCCCAACAAAAAGTTCTCTTTGAGTGTTAATTCTTTAAATTTATACTATTATAGTGCAGTTTGTCTTGTTCATCGTTCAAATATGGTTAGAACAGCTACTCTACATGGTAAAACTTATCCATCTGAAGGAATCGTTTTTCAAGCTTCGAGAATCATCGCAGATATAGCTGCCAAAATGTTGAGATACAATCAAATCAAATATTGTAACGCAATGATAATTCCAACTTTTTTCATTGCTTCAATGACTTTTATTTGTCATTTAGAATCTTCAAATAAGTCCATTGCTAGAACTGCAAGATTAGGTTATGAGGTTCTATTTAGAGCTTTAGAAGAAATAGGGAAAACTTATCTGATAGCTGTCGTTATAGGTCATAATATGAAAATGTTGGCTAATGATACCAAAGCTAGAGAGAAATTATTATCTCATTTGGCTAAAAGAAATTTGAATGAAGAAATTGAACAGAAACATAGTCCTACTGTACAAATTAATCCAAATTCATTCCCAGTGAAACCTTTAAATGAAGATGAGCATGGTGAAACTATGAAGACTGCTATTCAAAATGATGATTCGCCACTACGAAAGAAGCAATTACCGAAGGAAGGACCTCATGGACCCTCTTATTCTATTGGTTCTGATTTCAAATGTGAACAGATGGATGCTACACAAGAACAACCACAGATATATCAACCTCAGCCGCAACAAACTCCAAATCAAACTCCAGCCAACTCAAATAGTCTTGAATTTCCAGATTTATACCTATTTACAAATACTCTGCCTTCTAGTTCTTGGAATAATTTCAACCCTGCTGAATTATTCCCAAATTCCAAAGCGCAAAGTCCTGCGCCTCAGCCACATGATTCAAATCATTCACATCATCATCATCACCATCATAATCAAAAAAGCTCACATCATCATGATAATAGCGATAACAAAACCAAACACGATAATGCAGTTCCATTGACACCTGTCGCTACAAACCCACAATCAATAATCACCAATAGCGACAGCAGAACTCGTACTTCATCCTCGTCCAACTCTAATTCCATGGCCAATAGATCGCCAACGGATCTGTTTGATGATGTTCATGTTGATGGGTTTGATCCTAATGCTTTTGAATTCAACTTGGCTGAATTTGATTTCCAAAATTTTAACAATTCAATTTCTTTACAAAATATGGCTTCTATTAATGATATCTTCAATCCTAATCAACGTGGTGACTCTGTTGGTCAATCAGATACACCAGGATCATCAAATACCCCTGGATATTGAGTTAAATCAAATTTTAATTTCTTGAAAGAATGTGTTAATATATATATATATATAGTTTTATTCTTCCCCTATATGTTTTTAAATGATGATTATGTTATGTTTTAATGAATACCCTACAACTTCAAATCTAGACAAGACGATATTTATTCATTTCTTGGATTTCTTCTTGAACATAGATCCAATCCCCTTGGATTTTTGAGTCTCTTTTTTCAAACTCTTTAAAGTTTCTTCTCTTCTTAATCTTTGAGTGTGACCGACTAAATTCTCGACAACGCCTTCAAAGGTAGCATTATCAATTTCAAGGTTTTTTTGTTCATTCTCCCATATAGATAATAATTTTTCCAATTCATTGATATGTTCTTTATATTCATTCACGATTTTATTTAGCTCTGTGTTATCCACACTCTGTAGTTCTTCATCTTCTTTTATGCTCTGCTCAAAATTATCCAACAAGTTCTCTGTATCAGACTTATATTTCTCCACAACCTCGTCACTCAATCCCAATTCTTCAAATGGTTTGATCATATATTGTAACCCATCATCAACAACCCTTTTTCTCTTCAAGTTCTCTTCGGAATCATCGATCCCCAACGTTATCAACAATTGTCTTCGTAGAGAGCTTTTCTTCCAACTATATGGTTTCAAATAAAGCAGAGCAGTTAATCTTTCCAATAACAATGTAGAACGTTCATTTAAAACAGCTGTATTCTCTGGGGCTACTGATTGAGGAAGTTCCCCTGGATATGACTCTTGTAGTAGTTTTTCCACAGTGGATTGGAAAATTTCAGGTTCTTCTAATAATGATTGCGGTAGTTTTGTATAGTTGTTGTTTGCTGATGATGTCGTGTGTGGTGTTGTAGCTTGTTGTGGTTGTTCAAATTCATCGAACGATGCATCAGAGAATGCACCAAAGTCATCGTCATCGTCTTCTTCCTTTTCGTTTGCCTCTTCTTTCTGTTCCTCATCATGATTTCCCTCCACAATAGCATCTTCTGGTTCTTCTGTAGTTCTTTCCTCTTCTATTGAGTCAATTTCTTGTATTAGATGTTGTTCATTATTTATCGTTTCATCTACTGTGTCCTCTTTGATCTTCGTTGGTTCCTCTGATTTCAAATCATCTATGCTTAAATTTCCAACCTCTTGACTCAATGCTTCTCCTTGATGATCACTCATTGTCTACTCTTGAGGGATCAGTTTATTCTTTTCTGTTTTGAGATTGACGATTTGATAGTTACTTTGGAGATTCTTTATGTTTTCTTGGTTTCAGTTTTTTCCTACTCGCGGCTTTATAAAATTCACTATTAAACGAATAGAAGAGCCTTTTCGTTCATGAAAGTTGAGAGTTCGGACTCGCAAAGTCGAATGGCATGTCAATAGAGTTTACAAAATTCCCAAATCATTCAAAGTGCAAAGTTTTTGTAATTTTTTAAAGGGATATTCTATATATTTTTATATAAAAGATAGTTTTTTCTTGTCATTATTCACGTAATTCTATTTCTGGACGTTTTTGAGTTCTTCTCTTAACACCAGCTGCTGCTTGTTCATCGAACTTAGTAGCTTCTTTCAAATCACGACCAACGTTATCCAAATCCTTAACTTTATAGATACGGACTAACCAATTTTCAGAAGTGAATGCTTCTTCAACAACATTCAAATCAACTGGTTGAGTAATCTTTTGATTACGAACTCTATCAACAGCTTGTCTACCACTGAAAACATCAGTGAATCTGTAATAAGACATTTTGTACATCAATGAGTTCTTCATAGTTTCAGTGGCTTCATCATCAACTCTATATTCACCTCTTTCAGTGAAGAAATTTCTTTCTTTAACTTCATCTGGCCATATACCTTCAGCAATACGAACCATCCATAAGAATTTATTCATATCATCACCTGAATAACCTAATAACCCACCAAAGATAACCAAGATATAATCAACATCATGTTGTCTTAAAATCTTGTATGAAACATCTTCTGATGAAGACATTGCCTTACCAACAGTGGCAATATGTGTATTGTTCCATGTGTTGTTATCAACTAAAGTGGTACGGTCAGCCATACCACCGATTTGATAACCATAATCCCACCATGCCATCACTTTAGCATCTTCAGCAGTATTCATACGCAACCAATAGTATGCCTCACGATAATCATCGATCAAGGTATTTGAACCGTCTGCGGCTCTTGATGATAAGACAACAGATGGTGAAGAATAAGCATTTGAAGTGACCCAAGTACAGTGATAAACAAAGAGGTATAAGTATGAGGCAAATGATAAGACAACGGTTAATTTAGTTAATAGGTTGAAAATTGTTGGTTTTTGCTTTGTAGGTTCTGATTTTGAAACTTCATCTGATTCTTCAGTTTTATTAGTTGGAGTGGTAGTTTGATCATCTTTTAAAAATTCAGAGAAATCTAAATAGACATCAAATAATTTTGAAACTGCAATGGCAGCAGAAACACAAATGATTGGAGTTAAAGTTAACATCAAACGAACCATAACACCAGCGAAATAAGAACATAAGACACTATAGATGATAACAAAGACATGTTCATCTTTCAAATCTTGGAATAATAAATAAACACCTGCTGGGAATAACCAAATTAAGAATTGAGTATCAAAGAAAAATGCTGGCCAAGCAGTAGGTTGATGTTCAGAGACAGAAGCGATGATTGGAATATGGATCTTTGCATAATTTGTATCCCATAAGGAATAGAAACGACCAGTCCATGGAGCAATTAATCCAGCTAATGTCAAACCGACTAGACCAGCAATACCCAAAACAATAATCAAGAAAATGGAAACGATTAAAACTGATTTGAATTGCTTTGATGGGATTTTCGAACGAACATAATCACCAAATGCAACGATTTGAATTAATCCGAAAACACCAAAAGCTGCCATATGATCATTTGAACGGATTGGTAAAAACCCGACAAATGGGATTTGCATTGATGCCAAAGTACCAATTGCATACCAAGTTGAATAAGAAGTGTATAATCTATGAGAATAACGACCCATTAAGATAAGGACGAAAACGTGTAATGGGATCAAATTTGTAATGAAAACATATCCACCCCAAGCTGAAACCATATAGAAATAAAACACAGCGGCCCAAGCAGACCAGAAAACGGAACCTTCTTTTGAAGCCTTGATCCATAAGAAGAAAGTTGCCATTAATAAAGTGATTGCAATTGCTTCATTATCATAAGAACCTGCAACTGATCTTGAAATATAACCTGGGGCAATACCAATGAATGCAGCAGCTAATAACCCTGCTGAAGAATCTTTCAATTCTTTTGTGAATAAGTAAGTTGCATAAGAAGTTAATCCTGAGAAGGCTGGGGCTAATAAGACACAAATGTTTCTTATATCAACTGGTAGACCAATTTTTCTCAACGCATGCCAAATAGTACCACTTGTAACCATAAGACCTGGATATAAAGTACCACCAGTGACTCTTCCTAATGGATACCAAGTTCTATCATCAAACCAATTCAAGAATTCATAGAAGTTATGTGATATTAGATATTTTGAAGCTCTAAAATTAAACCATGGATCAAATTCATGAATAATACTTTCATATCTAATTACAGAGAATAAACGTGAAGATATAGCAGCACCTGCAATTGATATAAGGATGATCCCCTTAAGAATCAGCTGGATGTTTCCCAAGGTGGACTTGTTGATCTCTGTGAGGGCCATTGTCGCCTTTAGCAGTGGTCAATTGGATAGAAATGTACCTTGAAATCCACTCAATTCAACTAATTCTTATTCAGTTCTTTTAATCTTTACACCGTGTTTGACTCTCAACTTTTCAAAGATTTCGACGTGGTTTGGAGTTCCGACAGAAGTCATGTGACTGTGAATACTTAAGAGGTGGTCGGAACTGGCGAGAAAGGTATAATATTGTTACAAGAAGAATTGAAAAGTGAAGTACGAATCAGAAGTATTGAGGGGGGAAATGTTTGGTATTTTGATTGTATAAAGATTTGATATGTTTTTCAAGTGATGAAAATGTGTAAAAAAGTACAATATTTAATAAAATTTAAAAATTCAATAATATTCATTTCAATTTTGAAGTATAATTAAGAAATTAAAGATTATGAAAAATTGAAATTATATCTAAGTAAAATTCCAAATTTATCATTTATTGGAATATTAAAGCTGAAATATATGAAATATTCTCTGAATAATTGATCTATCCAATATAATTAACCACTTACCATACAATTTTAATCACCAAAGTGCAATTTCTCAATACTTTTGTCTTTTATCAGCCAGCACAAGAATTCGCGGAGCATCCAGAAATGAGTAACCGCTGAAATTTTAACAAACAATTCGAAAACTACAAATACCCCAGACAATTCTTCAAACAAGCCGCATTCTATTAAGAAGAAGTGTCCCAGTCAGAGGATATGACGATGGTGGAGAATGGAGATATAGAGACACCACATCAACCCCAACAGAGCCGGAGCCAGTCTCAGGGCCAACAGCATCATCAGGAACAAGCCCGAGTCAATGGCGATAATAATACTCTCAACAATTCCGCTATTGAAGAACAAGACTTACCAAGTGAAATAACATTTGAAAAACGTTCAATACCAAAATCAAGAACTCAATCTGTTCAATCTGTTCTTTCTAGTGTCTCTTTAAGAAGTTTTGTCCAAAATAATCACATGCAAGCTGCCAATAACAATTCATCCACAAGTAATAATAATTCTAATGCCGTTGGACAGAACAAGGCCTTTATAGCACCTCAACATTCATCTTCAAAGTTGGTTAGTAATAGTTCATATATTCAAGCACCAGCAACAGCGGCATCTACTAAACGAAGAGCTTCTTTTGAAATTGGTCAAAGACTACCATTCCATAAGGATGAAGCTGTGGAAAGTGATGGAGAAATTGAAGTTGATGAAGAACAGAAAAAATTAACTGATGATGCTCTTCGAAGATTATCTTCTTTTTCTAAATTCCAACCTGCTGAAGTGGATTTCAAGAGGAAAGAACCTATTGATACACATGCTCAAGTTTTACCTCAAGAATCACAACCACAACCTCAATCAAATTCTCATTCACGTTCTCAATCACAATCACAATCACACCCACAATCACAATCACAGGCATCATTTAATCCAAATTTATTACTTAATGAGAATTCCATACCCAATGGTAATGCTAATAATACTAATAACAATGCTATTCAACAACCTCCATTTATTAACACTGTGTCGGCCTCTTTTAGCCGTCCAAGTTCATCTCCCCTGCTGAGTAGGAAACCACAAATCAATCCATCTCCTGCCTCACAATTACGTGATAAGAAACAATATTCAATGTCAACATTAAACACAGCACCAAATTTATCAAGTTCATATCAAAATCGTCGACAAAGTAGTCAAAATTTACAATCTCAACATCAACATTCTTCACAACAACAGTTACAAATATCTCAAGAACAAAATGCTGAACAAGAACCACAATCACAACCTGTACGTCCTACAACTATGACAAAATCTGTATCAACATCATCCGCAAAGACAATTGATGATACATCATCATTAAGAACTATAAATGATCCTAAAAGACCGATGTATATGCCTGCAGTTTTCCGTCAATCAAATACGAATTTAAAACCAGAAGATTTAAAATTTATTAATGATTCTAAATCAAGGAAATCATCAACTTCCGGATCACCTTCATTCCCATCATTTCCTAGATCACATTTATCCACTGATCAATTAAATAATGGAACTTCGATATCAAGACAATATTGGCATCATTCATCATCTGGTGGACTTGAACCAACAAGAACACATTGGAAAAAGGATTTAAGTCGAGAAAATTGTGCATTATGTGATAAAAAATTTACATTTTTCGAAAGAAGACATCATTGTCGTCGATGTGGAGATATTTTTTGTTCAGAACATGTTGGGAATTATTTAAGTTTAGGATCCGATGCAAATTTCACAATGGATTTAAATAATGGAATTTATTGTAAAGTTTGTGATTTATGCTTTAAAGATTATGAAATTTTCATTCGTGATAAAAATCCTGGATTAAAATCTCCAAATGGTAATAACAATAATAACAATAATAATGTTGATATTAAACGTAAAAATTCCAAAAATTTAAAAGATGGTAAAAAAAACATGGAGGGATTAGTTGGTAGTATTCCAGCAGATTGGAGTTGGAGTTCATTTTAATATAGAAGATTATTATTATTATTATTTATTAAAATTATTAATTAAATAGAATGTTTTAAATGAATGTAATGTTATGAAGTAATTATTCTTCATGAGCCCTTCTTTCTCTCAAAGTATCTCTAATTTTGGAACTTAATCCACTAGTGGTTATATCTTCCATTGAACCAACACTTGATACTGAAAAATCTGAACTTTCAGCATCTGAACTATTTGCAAATAATTGAGCATTTGATAAAGATTCTGCATCTGATGAAGATTCATCATTGATAGGTTTATTTTTGGCAAGTTGACGTTCAAGTTTACGTTTTTCACGTCTTCTTTTCCTTAATTCTTCGGTTTTAGAATCTTCAAGAACTTCATCAACTTGTTCCCAATTTCTTAAATGATCAAAATCTGGGAATAATTCAGGACCAAATTTATTAACCACTTCAACAATTTGTTGAGCCAATTGTTTCCTTTGAATTTGTAATTCTATTAAAACTTTTGGAGAGACTAATGATAAATAAACAGGTCTTAAAGATTTGAAGATATCCATTCCTGTATCACCAAATATTAAGGCAGAATAAGTAACAATAGCACCAAGGATATAAATCAATATGAAGAATGATATTTTACTCAATGAATTATATTCTTGTAAATACCAAACACCAAGACATGAATAAAAAATGTATAATAATGGAGCAATCCCCATTCCAATCAAGATTTTCCAAGTTGCCACAACGTCATTTGCCTTAATTTTAACTAATGAAGAAGCTAAAGCTTCACGTTTTTTCTTGTTTGAATAAATTTTACCCAAGATGAAAATTGGAGTAAATAAAACAATACCAGGTAATGATAAAATTAACAATACAAATAATTTTGTCAAACGATATGATAAAATTGATAAATTTTTTAAAAAATAATCATGTAAATTTGCACCATTATTAACTTCATGATCTGGTAAATGTAATTGTTTTAATGCTTCATTATATTTCAAGATATCTTCTCTAAGAGAAATGATCTCTGGATGATGTTTGAAATGATTGTAACCAATAACTAATCTTCTATTCATTTCAATAACTAATGGGATGGGTAAAGTTTTTTCATTAGCATATAATCTTCTAGCAGCTTGAACAACCATTAAAGTTTCATAATCATCACAAGTCACAGTGACAGCTTTAAGACCAATAGTTATAGTATCTAATAATTTTTGAATAGCCTGTTTGGAAGTTTCTTGATTTGAATACATTTTGACAATTTCCCTTGGTATAGAAATTGGATGACCAAATTCCACCACTGCACGAGATCTAAATTTATGAGGATGGAAATAATTCATACCACATGGGATGATTTTAACATCTGTATTTGGATTTGATTGCATTGCACCAAGGGCCATAATTGCCACACCGGCTTTTAAAGGTAATAAATCGGTACGATCATGAGAACCACCTTCTGGGAAGATACCAATTGATTGACCATGAGATAAATGAGCGAAAACTTTTTCATAAACTTGTCTTTGATCAACTTTATCAGCCAATTTGAATTTAACAGAACCACCTTTAGAATTTATATATTCAATAGAAAATTTTTTAAATTCCTTCTTTATTAAAAGTTCTTCATCATTCAAGATTTCTACAATTTCTGCATTACCTTTAGAATTTGGTAATCCAATTAATCCCTTAACATTAGCTTCTTTTGTGAAATGAGTACCTACCCCAATAATTTTCAATGGATTTTTTTCATCAATTTTGATTAACCCAGTAGCATTTGTTAAATTATCCTGAGGTCTTTTAACACCAATAGTCATTGCAAACCTTGCCAAATGACCAATACCGAAAGCCTTCATTGATTTTTCAGCAATAAGGAAACTAACTCTTTTCCCCGTTTCATTTTTAACTTGACCCATTAATATAACTGGATCAACAAATTGATTAGCATGAGGAGCTGCAACAAAGATACATGGGCTTTGTTTAGGGATTCGGAAGGCACCTCTTGGACGGATTTCCCTGAAGAAGCAGTTGAAGACCGAACCAAGCAGCCAAAGAAGAAGGTCATATCCAAGCTTCACCAAGAAGGAGGCCTCTTGATAAGTGTCCATCACTTTGTTCGGGGGCGTCTTTTTCCTGTATTGAGGTGGTGAATTATGAGACTAAAACAAAGAAAAGTCATTTTTCACGGTGATAAAAATAATTTTGTTGGGAATAATTCAAATTACAATGGGGGAAATTAATTGCATTGTGGAAATTAGTGGAATCTATAAAAACTTGATATTAATCAATTGTATAGTTACATGTTATATTATCATATTAAATCTTTTGATAGTATTCTATAACGTTTCTCCATGTTTTGCTACAATCATCGATCATCGTATTTATGTCCCGGTGGAATGATTGACTTCTCCACAATGTCCAAGCCAATGACTGTTGACTCAAGAACCTGTCAAGTATAACTGTTATACTACAAACGAGTTCTCGCTGAATGATCCACCGTCGGTGCATTGAAGCTCCCTCCCCCTGTGCACTTAGTAGCACTGCTTAACTAAGAGCTTTGTGATCAGTGTATGTATACTGGGGTAAGTCAAGCAATATGGGTTATTGTTGCAATGGAAGTTGTTATATATTTGACAGGGGTGTTCCACTTCATCCCTTTAAATTATGTGTTAAATGATTATTAGGATCATAATGGAGTCTAAACGTGATAATTATTCTATAGGTTCCGATAATAGTCCAACTCAGGGACAAATATCAATAAATAATACATCAAAGAAATATATCCCACGTTATAATGATTTTTTCAAAGGGAGATGGCTATTAATATTTATTACGTTGACATGTTTACAGGCTTTTTTATTATTAGGTTATGATCAAGGGGTTATGGCGAATGTTATTGCTGATCCAAATTTCAATCAATATTTCCATTATCCAGATGCTAATTTACAAGGAGATATAAGTGCAACTTATGATTTAGGTTGTGTTGGTGGATCAATAGTGGCATATTTCATTGGTGAAAGATTAGGACGTCGTAAGATGATTTTGATTGGTGGTCTAATAATGATCATTGGTACTGTATTTCTTGGTGCTGCTTCAAATGTTGGTATATTTATAACTGGTCGAGTTATTACAGGTATTGGGAATGGTATGAATAGTAGTTCTGTACCAATGTTACAAAGTGAATGTTCCCCAGCTAATATTAGAGGTGCATTGTTAACACTTCAAGGAACAGTGACAATTCTTGGACTTGTTATTGCATATTGGACCGGGTTTGGTACCAAAGTTTATTCATCAAGTTTCCAATGGAGATTCCCAGTTTCATTTCAAGCATTCTTTGCAATATGTCTTGTTATCCAGGCATTATTTTTACCAGAAAGTCCAAGATGGTTAGTTGCTCATGATCGAGTTCAAGAAGGTCGAGAATTGATTGCCAATTTACAAGATTTATCAATTGAAGATGAAGAAGTTGAATTGAAAGTTGTTGATATTCAAATGGCAATTGAAGAAGAATCAAAAGATGGAGTTTTCAAATTTAAAGAATTTTTCACTGGTGGGAAGATTCAAAATTTTAGAAGATTATGTTTAACAATTTTCTTAATGATTGCACAACAATTTAGTTTTAGTAATGGATTGAATTATTATGCACCATTGATTTATGAGAATACAATGGGGTTTAGTGCAAATATGTCTAGTATTCTTGGAGGATGTACCTCGATAACATATTTAATTGGTTCAATCATTCCAGTTTTCATTATGGATCGATTTGGAAGACGGACTTTGTTATTGTTTTGTATAAGTGGGCTATCATTTTGCTTCATTATGGTTTCCATATTATTATCAATTGATAAGAAAGGTACAGCAGGTGGGGCTGTTGGCTTTATTTTCCTTTTCCAAATTTTTTATTCTGTTGGATTATTACCAGTTCCATGGTTTTATGGATCTGAGATTAATGTCACAAGGTTAAGATCAAGAGCTTGTGCCATCGCATCTGGATGGAATTGGTTATGTGTTTATGCCATAGTGAAGATAACGCCTATTGCAATGGAGAATTTAGGATGGAAATGCTTCATAATCTTTGCTGTTTTGAATGCATCATTTCTTCCTGTTATTTATTGTTTCTTCCCAGAGACTAGTGGGTTAGAATTGGAGGATATTGATTTGATATTTGCCAGAGGTGGTATTACTGGTGGTGTTTGGGCGACCAGGGGTAAGACAATTGAGAAGAATGTTCATTTGAGTAAAGTTGTTGAGGATAAGCCGAGTGTTGATATAGTTGTGTGACACTTGACAGTTGTTCATAATCAGTCAATAGTTAGTTAGTGGCTGCCCGGACACAAGCGCTGTGCTTGAGGCAGTTTACGAGAACAACAGAATGAAAGTATCAGTTGTATTATTACTGTTGATTAGTATATTGATTACTATTGTATTATCACTATTACTATCACTACTGCTATTATATCACTATCACTATTACTATTACTATCACTATCACTATCACTATCACTATCACTATTGTATTACTATTGTATTATATCATCACTATCACTATCACACGATGACTAAGCGTATCTGATAACATCGCGTTTAATTTTAGATTTGATTTGAACGTGTCCATCAACATAAACATCAACTATATAAAACAATGGGTAAATCCCTTATTAGTAAATCTGTAGCATATCTCTTGTAGCTTCAACAACAATGAAACTATCTCCACGCTCTTTGAAAACTTTGTATCTCTTGGCCTTGGCCACTTTGATAACAACTTTCTTAACTTATAACCATTTCGATACTTTAAACGATGGACTATCATTACTCTCCCAAAAGAATAACAACACTATAATAGTCGAGGTTAAAGAACAACCATCATCAACTGGGAACCCACTAAAACCAACAAAACCACCACTATACACCCCAAGACCACCCGTGGAACCAAAATCATCAATTTCTAACAAGAAAGAACTATTCCATAAAATATTCTCCATAATCAAGGCACATGACCCAAAGCTACCAAATTTCAATAGGTATAAATCTGGTGAAAGAATCCCTAATAGAGGTGGTAATAATGATAAACCAATATTCACTAAGGAATATCTTTCGAATTTTATTCAACTAACATCTAATGAAACTGAACTAATGAATAAAATGCATAGATCCGTCATTGATGAATTCTCTAATTTACAAACAGATATTTATAAAGGAACAGGTATTGTTTATGTTGGTGGTGGTCGTTTCAATTGGTTAACTTTGATGTCTATCAAAAGTTTAAGAAACTTGGGTTCTCATTTACCAGTGGAAGTGCTTATTCCTAATGTTAAAGATTATGAATCTGAATTTTGTGAAATAATTTTACCTTCATTAAATGCTAAATGTTTAATACTCCCTGGAGTCTTCAACGAAGAAACTTTTGAATTGTTTAAATTTGGTGGGTATCAACTCAAATCAATAGCATTATTGGTCTCATCATTTGAAAAAATCTTGTTATTTGATGCTGATAATTTACCAGTTTATAACCCTGACAGGATTTTCGAACAAGATCCTTTTAAATCCAAAGGACTTGTTGTTTGGCCTGATTTTTGGAGAAGATCAACTTCTCCAGATTTTTATAACATTGCAGATATCGAAATTTTCAATCAATCTAAAACAAATAATGATTTACTGCAAGATCTAAACTCTTTACCTTTCCATAAATTAGAAGGTTCATTAACAGATCCATCTTCAGAATCTGGTCAAGTTTTAATCAACAAAAAAACCCATTTCCAAACAGTATTATTATCATTATACTATAACACTTATGGACCAAGATATTATTACCCCTTGTTATCACAGGGAACAATAGGTGAAGGTGATAAGGAAACTTTTTTAGCATCTGCCGTTGCATTACAACAACCTTATCATCAAGTCACAAGAACTGTTCATGCTGTGGGTCGTTTCAAAAAAGATGGACATTTTGTTGGTTGTGCAATGGGCCAATTTGATCCAATCCAAGATTTTGAAAATTCTCTTCATGTTAAAGAAGTTAAAAGTCCAAATATGCTATTCATTCATGCAAATTACCCTAAATTACACCCAACAACGTTACGTAGAGAACGTAGAACTTGGGAGGGGAATGATCGTGTTAGAATGTTTGGACCAATGAAAAGTTTAGCAGGTTATGATTTTGAAATGTTTCAATGGAAAAATATGTATTATTTGATTTGTGAGTTGAATGTTCAATTGGAAACTTTAGCAAATGAAGATAGAAATGTTACTTGTAAAGAATTAAATGATCATTTGAAATTCATGGAACAAAACCCTTGATTTTTATATACCCTACAATAAATATAATTAATATCAATGCCCCATTATTATATCAATTATTGAACGTATCAGGGAAATTCAAACTTAAACTTCTTAAAGGTGGTAAATCCCCATCACTTCTTCCCGATGGATTTGTTGCATTTAATTTGGGACTAACTGCAGGTGTTTGTAAAGGTGTTGCATCTGGAGTTTTCCCCATCAATTGGAATTTGGCACTTGCTGAACCTCCATGATTTAATGAGGTCATTCCTAATGAAGAATGTAATGCACTATGTAAATTTGTAAAACTATTCGAATTTGAATTTGGTAATGAATTTGTTAATGAAGGAGAAGTTGGTATTGAATTGATCAATGAAGGAGAATTTGGTCTTGATTTTTTATAACGTTCAGAATTATAAAAATAATCATCTTCTAAATTATCATTAAATGATGTTAATGAAACATTCGATTTCGTCTTATTTATAGGTGGTCTCATATTACCCTGTGTTGTTTGACTAGTAGGTGAATTCAATCTTAATGGTGTCATTCGTTGTAAAGAACTTAACGAATTGAAAGCATGTGGATGATGTAAATGGGATTGATGTAATGTAGGTGATGTTGTAGAGGAATTCGATCTTATTATAGGAGGTGCCTTAACTTGTCCACCGTTTGTATTGGGCGTCCCAGTGTTAGAGGCATTAGGTGATGTAGTGGAAGGTGTTGAGCTTGTTGTTGTACCAGTTGAAGGATTAAAATATGAAGTTAATGAAGGTAATGATTTAACAGATTGAACTTGAATTTCATCATGATTTTTTTGTTGTTCCTTCTCCAATTCTAAAGCTGCAGCTTTTGCCAATATATTTATATCAAATGGATTATTTGGTTGGAATTGATTAGAATTAGAATCTGTTGTTTGTAACGTAGTAAATTGAAATGATTTTGGAGGAGAATTTGGTAAAGAAACTGTTGCAATTAAATTATTATTATTATTAGTAGTAGTAGTAGTGGTATTATCATTATTATCATTATTCTGCGAAGCAATTAAATCCTTTTTAATTTCAACTTCTTTCTCATTTAAATCATTCTCTTTTTTATTCTTGATTGATTTCTTCATATTATAAGTTCTTCTTCTTGAATTTGGATTATTATGAATTCTTGAATGTCTTGTTAATTCATCAGATCTACTAAATTTTTTGAAACATCCTGGGAAATTACATGAATGAGGTTTCTCACCAGTATGTGTTCTAATATGTCTTGTTTGATGTTCTAATCTATGAAATGCCTTATCACAAATAGGACATTTATAAGGTCTTGGTAATTCAGGTTTATCAGTTTTGGCTTTAGATTTCTTACCAATGGGTTTTGAATCGTTATCATTAGATTCTTCTAATTTAATAGCTTGAGATTCAATATTAACATCAGTTTCAGTCATGTTTTGATAAAATTTATCCCTTTCAGTATTATAAAAACGGTTTCTGGGGGGGGCTTGCACTTTGAAAACAACTATAGCTAATTATTATTAATTCCCAATGAGTATAAAATGAAATGGACAAGACCACTATGGTTCCCAAATATAATGAAAACTTGTTATTATCACTAATCGATATTTATATGGATCCCTGGAGATGGATATTTATGGGTGTTGGGATATAGGCTGATTTTAAACTGGGGCAAACGTGAGACACGGGATGAATGATGAGGAGCCCAGATGTTAGAGTTGTTGGTGGTGTGTTGTTTGATATTGAGGAGACAAGTTGATATCTTGTGTTAACTTCCAAGATTGAATATAAATTTAAATAGTCCAAAAAAAAAATTAAATCCTTAATGTATCTTTACTTTTAATTAAAATTTAAATGTTCAAGGGCGAAATTATTTGTCAAGACTCAAATTTGAAATTGAAATAAAAATCCGGAGAAATTTTTCTGTTTTTTTGTTTTTTTCTTTTTTGGAGAATTTGTTTGGAGATTTCGCGAAGTGTGAATCAGATGAGGTTGACTTCCGGATTAGGAAGTTAAAGAGAAAAACCAGCTGTGCATAGTGAAGATAAACCAAAAGAGGAAGTGGTTGTGGGCACTGGCTTACGTAATTAATTTAATTATATGATACAATTCCATTTGATTATAATTGTTATTGGTGATGGACAAGTTGGCTAGTTAGTCAATTAGTTTATTGGTCATGGTTGCTGTTAATGGTAATAGTTAGTAGACCACACATGTTGTTTCAATAGTTGGTTATTGGTTATTGGTTATTGGTTATTGGTTATTGGTTATTGGTTATTGGTTATTGGTTATTGGTTATTGGTTATTGGTTATTGGTTATTGGTTATTGGTTATTGGTTATTGGTTATTGGTTGTTGCTTGAGTTACCAAATATGTTATATTAATTAAGAGTAATTGAATTGAAAAGCATATAAAGGATGGTTTCCCAATTACATTTCCTTAGATTGTTGTTCTGCTCACTACAATCAACTCAATTCAATGGTGTCTCTCTCCAGCTACTTCTTCCAACTATGGCTCTCAACGGTCCTTGTCTCAGCAATAACCACAGGACCTTACACTTACAGAACTAACCCCAACTTCCCAACCACTGGCTTGATTACAACCCCTGAGTCATTGCAAGGGACAAGAGTCACCAACACAAGAGTCACGACTAGTCCAACTTCAACTTCAACTACAACTCCAAGAACTACAACAAGAACTACCATCGCTGCTCCAACAACCAGAACAACCGCCCAGGAAACAATTCCAACTACTTCAATAGCCGCTGAACCAACCACTACTCAACAACAAGCTACAGCAACATCCATACAACAAGGAACAACTCAAGAGGGCGTCTATTACTCGACATCTACAATCTACACCACGGAAAATGTTCCAAATGTCGTTTATTCCACCATTTATTCAACGGTAACCTTCCAACAATTGATCACTTCAACAACAACTGATGAAATAGTTGAAACCACAGCAGATTCAACAGAAACCCAATTCACCAATTCAATTTCCCATTCAACGTTGACAAATACATTCGCTGGCTCCACAACTACTTCATCTTGGAAGGAAACAATCACTGGTTGGTCAGAGTCTTTTACAACAAGTATAATGACAATCCCATATCCAAGTTTATCTGTCGAAGTTGATACTATAACTAATATCGAGCTTCACTCTTATTATCAACCTGTTGAATCCATTATTACTAGATATACTGATTCCCCATACACTTCTGCAAATAGAACTTTCACATCTCATGTTTTAACCACTTCAACTTCAACTCAATATCAACTATTCATCACTACTGATTACAGTTATGACTATTCATCCACAACTCATACTGGGACCCAATTTGCCACTTTAACTTATACAAATGGATTATGGATTGGCGTTACAGATATCTTGAATAGAGAAACGACTATTGAATTAGCTCCATTCACCACAACAATAAATCCTGCATATGAGTTTCTCTATGGGATATCCACGATAACTCATTTCCAAACAATAACTCAAAACATTGCTAAAACTACTATTTATTCAACTTTGAATTCTTACATCACTTCAACTATAACTGAATATTTAGTTAATGGTGAAACAATATATCCTATTTCCACAGTTACTTTTACATTCGCATCAACAACAACAGCTCAACCAATCACATACACGGCTCAGCCTTCCCAACCAGTAACATTGACTTCAACTTATCCAACTTCAATAGTCACTACGACAATCAGTATCACTCCATCTATAATCCCTACTAGAACTATCGTATCCACTACAAGTGTTAGTGTCACTCCAACGGCTTGTGTTGCCACTGGTGTTTCAAATGGTGGGGAGGTACAGGTTGAAGCACAAACAAATGGAGCTATACAAATGGTTCAAATCGACTCAAGGGGTTTGATTAGTGCTGTTTTACTCAGCTTATTTTTCCTATTATGATTTTCACTTACTGCTTCTAATGACTATTTATTACCCCTTGCGTATATCACACCTATTTATTCTAATGATCATATTTATTCTAATGATCAAACAATTTGCATAGCTTAAACTAATTCCATTTATAAATTAATTATCATTATACACATAATATTTTGTAGGTTGTCTCGAATCGTCAGCTATTGATGAATTTTACTACTTTGAAAACCTGGATAAATGAATTTTATAAGAATACAGTTACTCTATTTGATATATGAAAACCAATATCAGCATGAAAAT
The DNA here is from genome assembly GCA_030571095.1 of Hansenula sp. yHMH451. Classification (NCBI taxonomy): domain Eukaryota; kingdom Fungi; phylum Ascomycota; class Saccharomycetes; order Phaffomycetales; family Wickerhamomycetaceae; genus Hansenula; species Hansenula sp. yHMH451. Next base: position 388,460 of record JAJLXE010000006.1, read on the forward strand.
AGTTATGATTCTTGAAATGAAACCTGTGGGAAAATGTTTGCATAACTATAACCCAATTTAAACATTTTAGTAGGTTTTGGGTTGTTTGGAGTTGTACCTTCACTGTTATTATCTATATCTGCATTCGGTTCAGTATCATTAACTGCTGAATCACCGGTTTTCTCATTATCAAAAAAATTTGAATTATTAGAAGGTACACCTGTTAAGTTGTTATAAAATTTTGTAAATGTATAAGAAACGATTCCACTCGACACCAAGAAAACCACAAACATCAAAAAGGAGAATCCAATTGAAGCTTTCTTGATATAACAATCATTAGTCAATCTAAGGAATAGTTGACTTTGGGTCAATTGTCCTGTGGAGTTATATTTGGAAATGTTTATCGGGGTTGATGTTATATTCCAAATTTCAGTGAGTACTGAATTTATAGATGAGCTTGAAGTGGCATTCTCCAATGAATCTTCTTCTTCACTTGAATAACTATCAACCCCAAGAAATTCTAAGAGTCCCTGCTGAACAGATTCACCTGTTAAATTATATTGACTAACCAAGCTACCAGGATCTGAACAATCCCATGAACCATATTTAGCGGTTTGATAAACGAACGTAGCGAGCCATAGACCAACAGATGCCACTTCGGAAGAAGAAACACTAGCTAGGTACGTTGTTTGTTTCTTATTGATACCAAACCTTTTACTATTCACATCACTGATATCATGTTCAATATCCGTAGTGAAATAACTAATCAGTGATAAAACAGGCTGAGAGGTCATTGTGAAACCTGAAGAGGCTAATGATAATCCATTTGAAGTTTCAAAATCTTGTAAGGCTAAGGATGTGTTTCCTTGTTTGTTTAGATCAGAGACAAGTGAAGAGATCCCATTCCCATTCTCTGTTAATTTACCATTCAATGCTAAATGCACAACAGAAAATATTACTTGTAGAATACGTGTAGAGCCGGCAAAATTCCCAATAGAAACCATTCTATTAAAAAGTTGTTATTTCATTGGTCAATTAGCCAAAGGAAAAGATCTATAAATTTGGATATTGTTTCTTATTTATACTTGTGATTAGCCGCTGAATCAAACCCCTTCAAAATCAAACTTATCAACCAAATTCGAACTGATCAAATATGAAGCAGATCTTTATCATTTAATTTCCCTGTAATATTGAATAAATTGAATTGTCAAAATTCTTTAGTTCAACTGAGTTAACCTCATTCAATTTCAATGATATCTTCTGAACTTTTGAAACTCATCACTTCAATATTGAAACAAAAAATCAACAACAACCTTTAGCGCCCTGTTGAAAAAGGAACCGTTGGAAAGAGAAGGCCTTATAAGATATACCTATACTTCGACTATTAGTAATTCAATACACTAATTGATGTGGGAGACAGTTTTTTATAAAGGTGAATTGATATTGAAGAAGATTTTGGTAACGATGTGTTATTGACACGGTGGAATGACAGATACTTCCCATCTTTTGACTGAGGGTACTTCTTTCAATAAAGAGGGATACAGTTGGTCATTTGTGTCGTAATATGAATATCTCGATGATCTTTAGGCTGTCGTTGTGATAATACTTGAACGAGATAGAATTCTGCTCCAATCTTCAAATCTTGAAAACGAGCATATATAAATTTAGTGGTTGAGCTGACTCGAGACTGAGTTCCCGACCCCAGATTCAAAGTCATTCAACCGATAAACAAAGCGAAACTTGGATCAAATAACGAACCAATAACCAATGAACCCCCAGCATTGCAAAAGATCAACAATGAAGTATACAGTTCCAAGGCTCCCTGGCCAATTTCCTGAAAAGTATATAAACACAAGAGACACCTGTGGTTTTACCCTTTGTGAAGCCGAACAACAGACACAACCAATTCATAATGACACAGTTAGCAGAAACAACAAAAACTCCTTGGTGGAAGGATACAGTGGTTTACCAAGTGTGGCCAGCTTCCTATAAAGATTCAGATGGTGACGGTGTTGGTGATATCCAAGGGATTATATCAACTTTGGATCATATCAAAAACTTGGGAACTTCAGTTGTTTGGTTATCACCTCATTACGATTCTCCACAAGATGATATGGGTTATGATATTTCCGACTATGAAGCCATCTATCCTAAATATGGTACAATGGAAGATATGGATCAATTGATTGAAGAAACTCATAAAAGAGGTATGAAATTGATTGTAGATTTGGTCATTAATCATACTTCATCTGAACATGCCTGGTTTAAAGAATCGAAATCTTCAATTGATAACCCCAAGAGAGATTGGTATTTCTGGAAAAAACCCAAGTATGATGACAAGGGGAACAGATTGCCTCCAAATAATTGGGGATCCTATTTCTCTGGATCTGCTTGGAATTATGATGAATCAACTGATGAATATTATTTATGCTTATTTGCCAAATCTCAACCAGATTTGAATTGGGAAAGTGAAGAGATGAGAAAGGCCTTATATAAGACTGCTTTAGAATTCTGGTTTAAAAAGGGGGTAGATGGATTTAGAATTGATACAGCTGGGAAATATTCCAAAGATCAATCATTTGAAGATGTTCCTATTTTGTTACCGGATCAAGAGTTTCAAAATCCAAATTCAAAAGTTAACAATGGTCCAAGAATCCATGAATTTCATAAAGAGATTTATAAAAATTTCACATCTAAATACGATGCCATGACTGTTGGTGAAGTTGGGAATTGTACAAGAGATCAAGCAGTGAAATATGTTAGTGCTAAAGAAAATGAAATGAATATGTTGTTTTTATTTGATGTTGTTAATGTTGGATGTGATAAAGCTGATAAATTTAGAGATGCTGGTTTTACTTTGATTGATTTTAAAACTGCTGTTGCTAATCAATGTGATTTCATAAAAGATACAGATGCTTGGTCAACAGTTTTCATTGAAAATCATGATCAACCTCGTTCTGTTACAAGATTTGGTAATACATCGTCATTAGAGTTAACTTTCAAGTCTGCTAAACTATTAACACTTTTACAAACAACTTTAACTGGTACCTTATATATCTATCAAGGTCAAGAAATCGCAATGACAAATCTTCCAAGATCTTGGGATATTAGCGAGTATCAAGATATCAATACTGTTAATTATTGGAAGGCTTTCAAAGAACAGCATCCAAATGATGAGGAAGCTGCGGAAAAGTTATTAGATGTCATTGCTATCCAGGCAAGAGATCATGCAAGATCACCAGTTCAATGGGATGATTCAACAAATGCCGGATTCACAACAGGTAAACCATGGACTCGTGTTAACGACAATTATAAAGAAATCAACGTTAAGTCACAAACTAATGATCCTAATTCTGTCTTAACCTTCTGGAAAAAATCCATAAGATTAAGACATGAATATAATGATCTTTTAGTCTTTGGTGATATTGAAATTTTAGATTTTGATAATTTGAAAACTTTTAGCTATATAAAAAGTTCAACAACTAATCAGAAGGCCTATATAGTTTTGAATTTCTCTAATGATCATGTTCCCTTCGAACCATTGGTGAATGGTGACTTGAAACTAATCCATTCTAATGTTGATAATATCGATGAGGGAACTTTAACTCCATATGAAGGAAGGGTATATCTAGTCAAATGATAACTCATTGTTATCTTTTATAGGAAAATATATGACTTTCTTAATCTGTTCATAAAAGTAAATCTGGAGAATCTCGATTTAAAACATATACTAAAAAACTAATCTAACATCACTTTTTTCATCCAGTAAGCACTAATGATCCAAACTAATTAAAAGTTAATATAATAAACAGAACTTCCGCGAACTTTCCCACCAAACCGCGAATTTTCCCTCTGGGGGACGAAAAACACAAACTTTGAAGATCAATAGCCAAAAGCTGCCCAAGGAACTAGTTCAACCCACTAAACACCTCGTCAAAGACCTGTTAATTGTGCTGGATCCCCTTCGACTTAAGACGGTTCAGCTCTGTATTGATTGATAGCCCCCGGCTGGTGCAGTGGAAGAGTCGTTGTCATTTACTCAAGTCGTCTGATATAGAAGATAATAACAATTGGACGCGCGCTTCAACTCCACGAAATTTATCAATAAAAACAAGAACTGGTGGATATCAACTGTTGAGAATTATCTTTTAGCTGTTATAATTGAGAATTATCAACCTGGAAGAGTCAAGATTGATTCTTATTGGTGATTTCCATACATTATTCACCTGCTAACCTTCGATTTCTTTACTTTCATTTCCTACAACACAATTATACTAGAATATTTGTGAATATATTGCAAACTGATGGTCCTAAAACTTCATGTCGAGCTCAATCAATACCATATCAGATAATGATCTGGTGAAACTGGATGACCATGACAGTCAGATAATACCCAATGCCACCAACGATACAACACTTGCGACATCTTCAAAAGAATCAACACCAGAATCATCAACATCACAATCATCAAAACCAAGCTTTAGAGATCGTCTACTGAAAAGTTTAATAATACCCGACAACAAAACATACGATGAAGTTCACGAGCGTGCCATGCAGGATTTGGAGAGTGGGCTCAATACACCAAGAAGCTTAAGAAGAAGAGAAACTGTGCAAACTTATTTTGAAAATGAAGGAAGAAGATCAAGAAGTCGAACACCTGATGTTTCATCCAATACTGTTTTGGAGAAACCCAAATTTGTTTTCACAAATCCAAATATTAATTTCAACAAAACTGCAACAAAATTTTTGATAAAGATCAAATACCCACAATCAAAATTATTTCAATTCAGAGAACCTTCCCCATTATTAAAAGATGAATATATAGATATTTCAGACCATGAGATGGATGACTTTAACGTTAGTGATGAAGATCAAGATCTAGAGGATTACGAATCAGAGGATGAATTACCATACAGAGGTGCCCTGGCTAAAAGTGAGGCACTTAACACTAAAACAGTTCCTTCAAGAAAAGATCGATTATTATTTAAAAGATTATTGAAAAAATCAGAACCTGATAGAATTAGAAATAACAGTTTGATAATCAACCAAGATTTCATTAAAGATGACCATGAAGATACAAATGGTTATCAACAAGGTTCCAAAATCAAATATATCCATTTTAGAGACTATGAAATCAAAACATGGTACACAGCACCTTATCCAGAAGAATACAGTCGGAATAAAGTTCTTTATATCTGTGAACATTGTCTCAAATATATGAGTTCCAAATATATCTTGCATAGGCATAAGTTGAAGTGTGATGTGTTCCATCCTCCAGGAAATGAGATATACAGACATGGTGAAAACTCAATTTTTGAAATTGATGGTAGAAAAAATGTTATTTATTGTCAAAACTTATGTCTTTTAGCAAAGCTTTTTTTGAATTCCAAAACTTTATATTATGACGTTGAACCTTTTATGTTTTATGTTTTAACAGAAGTCGATCCAATTACTGGACATCATCATTTTGTTGGTTATTTTTCAAAAGAAAAATTGAACTCAACAGGTTATAACTTGAGTTGTATTCTTACATTACCAATTTATCAACGGAAAGGTTATGGTAGTTTATTGATGGATTTCTCATATTTATTGTCCAAAAGAGAATTTAAGTCAGGTACACCAGAAAAACCATTGTCAGATTTAGGGTTGTTGAGTTATAGAAATTTTTGGAAAGTCAAGATTGCATATACTTTGAAAGAATTATGTCATAACTTATCTATTAAAAAGTCGGACGAATTTAAAGTGTCTATTGATCAATTATCAAACCTCACAGGTATGACTACATCTGATGTAATTGTTGGACTAGAACAGATTGACGGATTGTTAAGAGACCCAAGCTTGGGATCATATGCTGTGGAAATTAATCTTGCTCTTATTGAGAAGGTTATTGAGAAATGGGAAGCTAAAGATTACGTTCAGTTAAACCCAAATGTTCTATTATGGAAGCCTTTGATCTTTGGCCCATCCTGTGGTATCAATCAAGTTGGATCATCTGTTGAAACAGTTACTAGGAAATTAGAAGCTGAAATGGATGAAGATATCAAAATTCCAGACCCTTTAAAGGATAATATTGCAATTCTAGCTAATTTTTTGAAAGATGATATTGCAGATCCAAGACCAATTGAAGAACAAACTCTTGAAAGTATAAAAGAACCTATAGATTCAGAAGAGGATATCGATGAAGTTGATTCAAAGAGAACTATAATTTCAAGAGATAATTATGAAATTTGCACCCCTGGAATGGATATGAGTAAGAGATCAAGACCTCAACATAAGAGAAAAGTTATTATTGATGATGATGAAGAAGACGAGAAGAAAGTTATTATCAAACCGACAAATGGTTCGGTGGCCCTTAATGAAGGTGCTAGGGGTGCCCTGAGGCGCTCTCTTGATGCTATTCATAAGAGTATGTCCTTCAATGGTCATGATGATTCTGGAAGTTCGGATGATAGTGATGAAAGTTCAGAAGATGACGATAATGAAGATGAGGAATACCCCATTCCCGGACTTGAAAAGAATGGCGATGAAGATGTTCAAAGCGATGATCTTGAAGACGATGGTGATTTGAACTCTAATGCTTTTTTATCATCAAAGGAAAATGGGACTGAAGATTATAATGAACTTTCCTCATCCTCTGAAGATCTTAGTGAAGGAGATACAACTTTCCAAAATGCTGTTGATCTGAAGAAGCAAGGATTTAGACATAGCAGAAGAATACAATCTAAAAATCTATCACAGTTACAAAATAGACGAAACTTAAGGAGGATTAATAATTGAAGAAGTCAAAAGACCTATTTTATGTATTATATAATTTGAAACCAACCCCCAATATTCATAACATGAACAGTTGTGATTTAATGAATAGAAAGATATACTTATTACTGGTATGTGTATTGATTAATCTCGACAATTTGTAGGTTTAGATTGATGGTGTCAAAACGATTTTTCGATGTCTTGAACTGCATAAACCTGTCTTGGAAGCTTGGAGATTGATACGCAAAAAGCCCCCCGGTGCAATATAACTTTACTCACTAATAACTATTGTATTATGTATTGCAATAAGCGGAACAGAAACCGTTTTTTACTGGAACCTCATGAGTGTATTGAAATTCCCATGATTCTAGCTCTATATTTGGATCCTAGACATCCCAAAAGCGCTGAAGGGAGTTTATTATTTGAAGCGTGCTTCCCCTTTGGTGTTTGATTTTTTCCGATTCGGGAAGTGGTGGATTTACTTGACTCTTTTGTCCTCCAAGAACAATGGACAAGTGTTTCCAATTTTCGAAGAACTTTGAAACTATTATTGTTTGATCTCTACGTTCTTATTAGTATCATACTGTTCCACATAGGTTGATAAGGGGATTGCAATAAAGTCGTTAAAATTGACAACTGTAACGGAAGTTGTTTTTTGCGTTTCCATTTTCAGTTTTTTAGTTTGTACGCGTCCGAAAGTCGCGTCTTTTTTTTAGGAATAAGCCCTTGGATGCCAAAGCTTTAAAAGATTCTTAAAAAGACTTGAAAGACGAAAATCAAGAAGGATCACTGCAACAACGATCATAGCCTTGGTTAGAAATCAAAGGGTCTTTTGAAGAAGAAGGGCATAGAAGTAATAGAGGACTCTCACAGCAAGATGGACAACCAGTCAATTATGTCTCATAGTTTTGATGAGAAGGAGAACTACCAACAGTCAAATTTCCATTTATTGGATTCAGGAAGAACTGATGGTTTAAAGAATACTTCATTATCCGTGTTGAACTCCAAGAAATCTCATAAGACACAGATTCAGAAACAATTCCAGCAGTTTAATCATCAACAACGACAATCGTTCAGACCTCAACCTCATTCACAACAACAATATCCACAAGTGCATGGCCAACAACAACAGCAACAGTTTCTTCAAGGCCCCTATCAACAAGGACATTCGCAGCAATATGCTCCTCATCAACAATACTTTAACTCTATGCCGCCTCCATCAATGAGACAACCACCAGGTTCCAGATCCGTACAATCCTTAAACTCCATTGCCTCTTCCAACTATTCACAAAACCATGTTCCTCAAATGCTACCGCAAGGTGAATGGATCTCCGGTAGGATGTCACCTGCTAAAAGCCCATCCTTGAGACTCAACTCACTATCGTCAAATTCACAATTCCAACCACCACAACATGATTATAAGAGTACATCTCCAGTTTTAAGTCAAAGTGAATGGGAAAGACCATTTCATGAAGAAAAACTTAAAGAATTAGAAGAAGAGAATGAAAGACTTGTTGAAGAAAATGAAGATTTGAAAAGAAACTCAGTTGCTAGATCAAAAGTTATTGGTGCTGAAAATGATAAATTACAACAACAACTTGATGCTGTTTCCCTTGAATTACATAAATTAAAACTAGAACATAACAGTACAAAAGAGACTCATAAAATAGAGGTTAAAAAATTGAAAGAAAAAAATTGCAAATTGGAAAATGATTTAGATAATATCACAAGTATGGCTGAAAGATCTAATGAAACAACACCAAATGGTTCTCCGAAAACTATTGGTAAAGATTATGAAAGTGGAGTTGTTCAAACTTTACCGGAATCAAGTAAAACACTTCAACAAGCACAGTCCAATATTGAGAATAATGAACTAATACAAGATTTGATAGATGCGATGAGATCTTTGAAAGCTGATAATAATATACTGATTACTAGGACTGAAGATCTTTCTAATCAATTGATCAAAGATAAGAAATTGATCAAGAAACTGGTAAATTCTTCAAGATATCAAACAAAAATAAGGAAGGGGTTCAACGTTTTGGAAGCGGTTGATACATTTATATAGAGCTTCACCAATAATGTAAGAATAACAATCATACTAATTAATAACAATTTTACAAATGGACAATATTTGAGTTTGGATTATTCCTGTAGGAAGTATAAATCAAGAGATTTACTGACGACAAATCAACTACAATCTGACACAATCTATTGATAAATTCAACTTATTCCAATGATTCTGATTTATTCGTTTCTCCATTTATCAAACAATCTAAACATATTAACCAATATAATGGTAAATATTTGTATATATTCACGTGACTGATTTATGTGGTGTATACCGATTCTGCGCTTCCTCTTTATCGTGATCAAAAAAGTCAAGTTTGATTGAATGATGAGGCAAAATCTGGAGAAAAAATCAACTTTTAAACAATAATCAACCTGCTTTTCATTTAAATATTTTACAAAGGGGTTCTTTCTTAATATACACTTATAAAGGAAATAAAAGTTCCATCTATCAAAAATTCTTACAAGCTTCATATTTAAATTCCTCTGTTTTCAGTGAGGAGATCAAGAGACAGAGAGAGAAGAGTACATAACAATGTCATCAGCTCCAAGACCCAAACCTTGGGAAGTAAGCTCTGGTACATCAGCTGCAGGTATGTTATCATGGAATTACATTTATTTGATCTTTATTCTTAGTTACTAACTTGAAATCTAGTTGCTTCTGGACAAAGCACTGAAGTTCCACAATCGACTACAACCTCGGCAACATCACATACCACCACAGATTCTGAACCATCTTTGCCAGAAAGACCTGTATCGCTCTCTAATTCAATGACTTCAACATCACCATATTCATATGGAGACTCCTACGGGCTAGGAGGTGGGTATAGTAGTGGCATGGGTGGTTATGGTGGATTAGGAGGAGGAGGAGGTTATGGCTCCTATGGTGGAATTGGTGGGATGGGAGGGCTTGGTGGTTATTCAAGGTATGGATCTGGAATGGGGGGACTAGGTGGTTATGGTGGATATGGATCAATGTATGGTGGTGGTGGTGGGTATGGTGGATATGGTGGTGGGATGTATGGTCAACAGCCTGGAGCAAATGGACCAGGTGGATTTGCTGAAAGTACACAAGCGACTTTCCAATTGATTGAAAGTATAATAGGTGCATTTGGAGGGTTTGCTCAAATGTTGGAGGCTACTTATATGGCTACACATAGTTCTTTTTTCACAATGATATCTGTTGCTGAGCAATTTGGACATTTGAAAAATGCATTAGGTTCATTTTTAGGTATATTTGCATTGATAAAATATGCCAAAAAATTTCTTGCAAAATTAACGGGTAAACAAATCAAATCAAATATTAAGATAGATGCTGAAGAATTTTCTAAATTTGAAGCTAGATCATCTGACCCAAGTAAACAATCATCATCCTCAAAGAGAATATCATTCAAACCACTTTTAATCTTTCTTGTCATGGCGATTGGAACTCCATGGGTTTTGAAAAAATTGATAACACATTTAGCCAAACAAAAAAATTTACCCTTACCAGGATATCCTAATGGACAAACAAATCAACCAACAGATTTATCATCTATAGAATTTGGACGTGCACTTTATAATTTTATTCCAGAAAATAAAGATGTTGAACTTGAATTAAAAGATGGTGATTTAGTCGCCATATTATCTAAAACAGACCCAATGGGGAAACCAAGTCAATGGTGGAGAGTAAGGTCAAGAAATGGGAAAACTGGATACATACCTTCTAATTATATAGAAATCATTAAAAGAAAACAACAAGGACCATCTGATGAAGGTAATAAGGCAATTGAATCTGCATAACTGATTTGACCAAAAGGGAACCTTATGATTAATAGAAAAGTACATTATTATCTTTTTTGATGCGATATAATACAGTGTTATCTTAATTATTAATTAGTTGTTATATTCATCTAAACGATTATATAGCAGGAAGGTTGAATATTGTAGCTTTTGTTCATTTAATCGATGACGAGAGGATCATCTTGCGTTCCACCATGTTGTACATTATGATCTCTTCTCAATCTTTCTTCAAACAATTCATCTAAACTATCATCGAAATCATCACCCTCATCATCATCCTCATCATCGTCCTCAATCCCACCATAAATATCCACTACTTTGATAACATTTTTCATATGTCTTCTTTTGGTCAAGATTGGTTCTGAAATATCACTAAGGGAACTGGAATCATCAAGATCATAGTTGTATTTATGACCATTCATACGATTATTTAAAGGTAGATCAATAGTTTCATTGCCCGAGTCTAAATCATCAATTTCAACAATTTCTTCTCCTTTAAATGGACTTTCTTGTTTGACAAGCTTAACGATCCAATCTTCACCAATTTCAATACTTTCTACCCCCTCGGGTACATATTTCAAAACAGTTGTCATGAAATCATCAAATATTATTTCATTGGGAGAAAATTGGATATTACATAGTGGGCATCTAACTATCCAAAGAGTCATGTTTTTCCTTTTCAACGTTAATTTTCGAACAGCAATTGTTAAATTTTTCTTGTTCCGCCTTATTTTGAATAAACTTGAAGAATTTTCATCTTTTTTCAATTTAACAATTAATTTATTCTGATTCAAGTTATGGAATTTATCCTTTGAAGCAACATGACTAACAATTGGAATAGCATCATATCTTGAATCTCTATCGGAAAATTTCACAACATCTCTATCGTAAAATTTTGGATTGATACTGTTGATCTCACAAAAACTATGCAGGTCAAAACATCCCATATGTTCACATTTAGTAGATCTGACACATTTTTGAATTCGTTGTCTGGATATAATATCCAGACAAGATATGATGGAATTAACAACTTTGATATCATCGCCATCGTCATCATCTCGGTGGAAGTTGGGCATCTCAACCTTCACACCATTTTGTTTGTGAGTCATCGACACTGGCAAGTTCTATAATAGCATTAAGCAAGGAGATGTGTTGAGATTCAGGTGTATTGATTAGCCCATCCACGTCTTTCGTCTCTTTAAGGCCCCTTTGATCTTGGTGATCTACTAGTGGAAACAGCCAATGGTAACGCCAACTCAGTAGATAATCCAAACTCCTCCAGAAGTCCTTCTTCGTTCAACAACCACTAACCTTCCGAAGTTTGATCTGGATCAACAAAATATTTCAACGCTCCACAATTAATCTCAATTGATTTTATGCTGGAAATTCATACAAAAATCGCTACTAATTGATGATTTGGTCAGCGCACTTCAACTTTTGTTACGGTTTTCAATTCTTAATCGGAGTTGATGAGATGAAATAAATTAAAATGAATGAATTGTCAAATTGAATAATGCCACAAGCTGTTTATTCACGTTACGATCCTTCCAAAGATCTGTCGCAGTGTGTCATACGATGCCCTTATTCGAAATGTCATACGAGAATAATTAAACCATCGGATACCTCTGTTCATCAGATTATATTTCAAAAGCAAGAGTTCCTCAAAGTCTCTGAAGAGGAGCAGGAAAATGGGGCTGAGAATGATCACAAGTTTATAAAGATCCAGGATGCTTGGGATTTCGATAACATTGGTGTTTCAAGAGAATTCACTAATGACGAGGAGGTTGAAATGGAAAGATTGATTATTTGTTCGGATTGTGAGAGAGGACCTTTGGGATTTGCAGCTTTTGACAAGGGAGAACAAGACAAAGATGTTAAGAATTTGAAATTTTATCTTCATTTGAATAGTTGTGTTTATCAAGGGTAGGTTGCTGGAGTTAATATGTATATACGAATGAATGCTGCTGATATCCATTGTTGAATAAATCTTTATACTGATGAAGGATGAGGGACTACCATATATATATCTGAAACAGTACTGTCTCCAATTGCATGGCTTAAAGACTGGTTCTACTTATATTGGATACTATCAGACTCAATAAATGATCATATCTATTTACACACCGAAGGCTATATACAACTATTTATCTACAAGTTCAATGTTTAATACTCTTTCGTTTTATCCAGTTTTTCTATCATATGCGCTGCTTACATCAGCTGCTGCCCGCACCGCGTTGCTCGATTTTTAGTTCAAAAGTGTTGATAAAGACATTTTAAATTGTTAATGTGGGAAGAAGTTGCTGAATGGATCAACAAGAAAAGTCATGGGTTCAGAGCCAAATAATACCAGACGATCCTCGTTGAGGTCTGCTCCGACAGGCTCGAGATCAAGATCGCACTCGAAGCAAAGAAGACCAAGTCTCGGGAGTCGTAAGAACTCTGCAATCTCCTTCATAAGCTTCAAGAATGAATACGATCGAACTGCTAAAACCCCAGTATTAGCACCAACCTCATCAAGTTCACTTCCCCCTATCTCTCCATCATTGCTCCCTCTGGGGGCATCTCAACAACCTACAACACCTACCTCGTCGACTTTTGACACTGATATTCCTTTCATTAAAGCTACACTAGATCATACTTTACCAGTTGGTTATTTCAAACAAGATTTATTAAGTGTCTTGAAGAACCTTAGAGTCTCCAAATGGCATAGATTACCTACTCATGTTTCTCCAGATATCAAAATAACCAAAATATGTGGTGCACTAACAAATGCAATCTATAAAGTTGAACCTCCATCTGTTGTTATTCTAAAGAATTTGAATCTTCATAATATTCATTTCCCTTCTTTATTATTACGTATTTATGGTCCAAATGCTGAATCGCTTGTTGACAGAGATTATGAACTGAAAGTTCTCTTAAGATTATCAAGACAACATATTGGTCCACGATTATTCGGTTGTTTTAGTAATGGACGTATTGAACAATTTTTGGATAATGCAACTACTTTAACAAGAAAAGATATTCATGATCAAAAGACAAGTGCAAGAATTGCAAGAAGAATGAAAGAATTACATACTGGTATCAAATTATCTAAATTTGAAAAATCACAAGGCCCAACCGTATGGAGGAATATAATTAAATGGTTAAATCATATTGAAGTTTCATTGGCAAAGGGGACAATTGTTTTAGATGAAAAGGAAATATTTCAAACAGATTTTAAAACTTTTAAATCAATTGTCCTCAGGTATAAAGAATGGCTATTTAATCGTTATGGTACAAGGACAAATTTGAATAATTCATTAGTTTTCTGTCATAATGATACACAATATGGTAATTTATTATTCACTTCACAAATTAAAAAATTATCAATTGATAAAACTGATACTTCAACTTCATTAGATTCGAATACATCATTGGATCAACAACAAGTATCATTAACCACAAATTTTTCAAATTTATCATTGGATAATTTAAAAGATATTAAACCTTCAATTCAAGAGAAAAAGCAAGATAGAAATTTAGTTGTTATAGATTTTGAATATTCGGGTCCAAATGTCCCATCTTATGATATTGCTAATCATTTTTGTGAATGGATGTCAGATTTTGATCATCCAACTAAAAGTTATGCAATTTTCAATAAAGATTATCCAAATATAGATGCTCAATTGAATTTAATTTATTCATATGTTTTATTTGGTTCCGAATCAAGTTCTGATATCAACAAGTTGGAAAGACAAGCAAAGGAATTATTCAATGATTGTATTGCTTGGAGACCTGCTGTTTCAATCCATTGGGGGTTATGGGGAATTATACAAAATGGTGAGAATTCTAAAGAACCTTCAGAAATTATGGAAATGGGACCAAATGGTGAAATGTATAAAATTGTTCAAGATGATGATGATGATGATATGGTGAATATCGTTGCAGAGAGTGATGATGAAAATTTTACTAATGATGAAGATTTAAAAATTTCAAATAATGAAAAGGAAAAAGGTGCTGATACTGATAATTTTGAAAATTTAAAATATTGTCAAGAAAAATTAGGTTGTTGCTTTGGTGATTTATTACAATTAGGTCTTATTGGGAAGGAACAAATCTCAGATTTTTCTAAATTGAAATATTTACCTGCTGATTTCTTTGATCTTTAGGCCGGTTGATCTAATACAAATATGCATGTACATAATTATACCATGTGTAGTTAATTATACTCATTTTTTTTTAAAAAAAAAGTATACATAAAGATTCTCTATACTTGAAATAAATACGATATATTTGATTATAATGATCAATTTTGATACAAATAATGATATATGTGATGTGTTTGTTTTTTTTTAAAAAAGTTTTTCATGTTTGATAATAAAATTAGAATATCAATCATCGATTGGTATTTTTTTCATTTTAAAATAATAACATTTTTCTTGGATCTTCAATCAATTCTTTAACAGTTTTCAAGAAAGTAACAGCTTCTCTACCATCCAACATTCTATGATCATAAGTCAAGGCTAAATACATCATTGGTCTACTAACAACTTGACCATTAACAACAACAGCTCTTTCCTTAGTACCATGTAAACCTAAAACGGCAGTTTGAGGTAAATTAATGATTGGAGTACCATATAATGAACCGAAAACACCACCATTTGAAATTGTAAAAGTACCACCAGCCATATCTTCTAAACTTAATTTCCCATCACGAGCTTTTTTACCTAAATTAATAATTTCTTGTTCAATTTCTAAAACTGATAAAGATTCAGCATTACGAACAACTGGAGTAACTAAACCTTTTGGAGTGGCAACAGCAATTGAAATATCAACATAATCTCTATAAACTAATTGATCACCTTCAATGGCACCATTAACAGCTGGAATATCCTTCATTGCTAAAGTTGCAGCTCTTGAAAATAATCCCATAAATCCAAATTTAATATCCTTCTTCTTTATGATTTCATCTTTATATAATTTTCTTAATTCTAAAACTGATGACATATCAACTTCATTAAATGTAGTTAATGAAGCAGCGGTATTTTGAGAATCTTTTAATCTTTCAGCAATTCTTTGACGCATACGATTCATTTTAACACGAGATTCTGTTCTTGGGAATGGAGTAAATGAAGCATTTGAACTTTGATCTTGCTTTGGAGCAGCTTCTTCTTTCTTCTCCTTCTTTGGAGCAGATTCTTTCTTTGGAGCTGGAGCTGGTGCAGCGGTTTCCTTTGGAGTAGATTCTTCCTTCTTTGGAGTAGCAGATTCTTCTTTTGGAGCAGCAGATTCTTCCTTCTTTGGAGCTGAAGAACCTTCAGCAGGAGCTTCACCTGGTTCAATTTTCAATAAATCTTGACCAACTTCAACTGTATCTTCTGGATTGGCCAAAAATTCTTTAATTGTACCTGAAAATGGAGCATTAACTTCGACATCGATTTTGTCGGTTTCAATAGTTGCAATGGTTTCATCTTGTTCCACATAATCACCAATTTCTTTGTTGAATTCTCTTAAAGTACCTTCAGTTAAAGATTCAGCCATATCTGGAACTTTAACAACTTGTGAATTCAAACGAATAAAAGAAGTTGAAGGTTGAAATCTTGTTGATGATTGTAAAGATGAGCTTCTTAGCAATGATGAAGATGGAGTAAATCTTGAACTTGACTTTATAGAAGAGATATTTCTTGATTGTGAAGCATTTTTAATGGATTGAACAGTAGCCAATTTACTACCAGATGGTAATTTTGAAGAAATCAAACGAATATTTCTTGATGAAAGCATCTTATATAATTCTTATACTTGATTGGAACTAAAATCTCTCTAGATATTTGTGACTAATAAAATTTTCCCCTATAGAAACCTGTTTAAGTTGAGTATAGTTCAGATCTTTCAGCACAATGCTATAGTGGAATATACCTTGCGATGGAAATAACAAATAATTGCAAATCAAAAGATTGAGCGAAAACTGTTGGTGGATTAAAGATCAGTTCAAGTTTTTACAAAACAAATAGCGATGATTTGTTGATTTTGGCTGCGATTTTGCCTTTAAATTTTATCCCGGGGTAAAGCCCAGCGCTAGGAAAAGATATCCGAGGGACATTCCGGTCGCTCGCAAATTTCGCAGAAGTTCCACGCGATGAGCTTTGACAGGTGGGCTTGTTTGTTGATTGAAGTGTGTCTTCAACTGGGCAGTGATGGCTGATATTTGTGGACTGAGAAGAGAATTCAAGCACACAAGAAACTGAAAACAGCCATTAAGGAATCATGCCCAACAGGCTAATATAGCTAAAGTTGGCCCTCGGATCTCGTCCCAGGCCCACGCCGGCTCCGAGGCTCCTCCATTCGCGAGTATTATGTAATGTGTTATGTAAGTAAGCGATGATAGATAGCGCTTATTAGAATTATCAAGATTGTTAGTTAACTCATAAAGGAAACATCAATTGAAATGAGAATTCAATATGAGTGGACTGTTTATTGGGTTTTGTATGAATGGGTTATTCAAAACTTAGAGATCTCAAGTTCCCTAGGATACTCTAGAACTCATACATAGAGGTTGGTTGGAATGAAGATAATATTTGGTAATGACAAAGTTTCATATATAGCTAGGATATTGGGAATTGCTGCTTTACAGAGTTTGGAATACGAGATTTTTGATGAATCAGGTTTTTGTTTGAAAGCTAGAATGAGACTGAGATGGTCACTAAAGTTTAAATCTTTAGCTGTTTGAATCTTGTCTTCTAGTTCTAGCTCAAAATCTGGTTCAAATTTAGAGGAACTCAAAATTGGTAAAAATCAGCTTTTTAAATTTGACATTTAAAATTAGTGCATTCGAAAGCTACACTCGACTAGACTATAGTTTAGAAATTTCAAGCCGTTTGGAGGAAATTAGTTTTCCAGGTTTTGAAATCTGGAACAATTTTGCGAAATTTTAGATCTTCCAAAGATTTGAGAATTTCGAAGTTATTGAAAATTGGTACACTCGAATTCTGCTGTGGGGTTGATTATAAACTCACAAATTCAAGCTGTCTGGAGGTTTGGGGGTTTTAAGATTTTTGAAATCTGGAACATTTTTGGGGAATTTTGAATCTTTCAAAGATTTGAGAATTTCAAAATTACGCAAATTTGAAAATTTGGAAATCCATATTTATTGAAAATAAATGCCTTCAAATGTCACAGTCGAGTTTATTATGAGTCCAAAATTGCAAGCCATTTTGAGAAATTTAGTATTTTCGAGTTTCAAAAATCTGGAGCAATTTTGAGTGTCTCTGAAATTTGGATATTTAGAAATCAGCCAAATCTGAAATTTAAAAAACTGGTATTGAGAACTGGTGCATTCGAAAGCTACACTCGAGCTGATTATAATTCCACGATTTCACGCCGTTTGAATGAACTTTGTTTTTTCATGTTTCAAAAATCTGGAACAATTTTGGGGGATTTTGAATCTTTCGAAAATTCGAAAATTTCGAAATCAGGCAAATTTGAAAAATTGGAAATCGATATTGAAAATTGGTGCATTGAGAAGCTACGGTGGAGCTGATTGTAAACTTACAATTTCGAGCTGTTTGGAGAAATTTTGTTTTTTCATGTTTCAAAAATCTGGAAAAATTTTGGGGGATTTGGAATCTTTCGAAAATTCGAAAATTTCGAAATCAGGTAAATTTCTAAGTTTTAAAATCCTTGAGAGCTACTGTCGAACTGACTATAAATTTACAATTTGAAGATGGTGGGAGAAATTTGGAGAAATTTGGAGAAATCGTTTTTCAAATTCTGTAAATCTATCTCAATTTAAATCTCTTGTTCGAAACTGGAGAATTATTTTAAAATAAGCTACGAGTAAATTGGTCGTGTTTTTACTGTTCGAAGACATTTGGGGACTCTATTTTTCGTTCCCAAAAAAGCTTCTAAAATATGAGAAATTTGAAGGAGATCCAAAAAAATCTTTGGCGAGTTCAAATAATCTGGCTCTGATTTTAAAAGTGTTCTATTTTATAAGCCTTGAAATTGAAAGTGTTGATATCAGGCAAAAGTTGAAAGTTTCAAAAAATGATCCCTCAAAAATAGGTCAAATCGAGATGTGGCATGATCGATACAAGTTCTTGAAGAATTGGGTCCTAAATAATTGTTGGAATAAAATGTCAGCATAACTGTTAATCAATTTCATATGGTGAATTGATAAAAAACATACCTGTTTTGGTAGAAAAATCTGCTGAGCAAAGCAAAGCAAAGCTCAACAGATAAAAAGAACCATGGACAAAGGCTAATCGGATCTCATCAAAGCAGTTCAATGCTGTTACTGACAAGTGGAACATCGTCATAACCTTCACCCTCGAAAATGAAAAAAATGAGAACTTGGACTATGAGTGACAGCAAGTTGAATATGGTGAAATTCAGTCGACATATCAAGTCAAATTTTCCAAACCGCTAAGGGATGTCTCCACAAAGTCTTAGTAAGCCATCAGCAAGATCAGGTCAGAAATTAGAAGCTTCAGTTGGTCTCTGTTAGCACACACCTGGCATCACAAAGCTAAAACATTCTAAAATCTTCATCCCATCATTTCAAGCTTCTGATCTTGACAGGTCCTCGATTCAGTAATCTTCGAGAGATTTAAATGCCCGTATAACAACCATAGAACAATCTTACCTTTAACGTCACCCACCCAATTTCCAGATGGTGCTTTTATATCATAAGTCACAGTCGGCGTTTCCAGAAAAGCGCATGGTGGACCCTTTACTGAATAGCCACTCCTCAGAAATACATCTCTAGATCTGCAAGAATATTGGGTCACTAGGGTGTGTAAGATCAAATATGAGGATTTGGATGTGGTATCTTTCGAGAAATCCAAGCATGGAGGCTCTAAGGAGTTGAACGCCCGGAACAGAATTCAATAAGGCAAAACCCACTGCAAAGAGGAACGTCCAAGTGCTAGGAAATTTTCAATCAATGTTAAAGGTAGTTAGTGAATCAAAAATCTGTGCTTTCTTCAACTTCCATCAGTCAAGAGATATACAAATCAAAAGATAATCCTTATATCAAAATGCTGTCCTTCTTCAATCAACGTGAATAACCAAAATGAGCTTACACTAATCAATATGCTTCGGAAGTGTTGCGGATCTCGATTCTGAAGGAAACATATCCTTACCCATTGGTGTTGACGGTCACTTTCTGGGATCCCTTATCATAAGAGATAAATCATCCGAACAAGCATACACTTGTGAGTAAACAAGGATCTCGATTCTAAGGAAACATATCCTTACCCATTGGTGTTGACGGTCACTTCCTGGGATCCCTAACAATAAGAGATAAATCATCCAAGATCTCACATAACGAAATTCACATGGTACTCAGTCTCTCTCCAAAGGTGACAAATCTCAAAAGAACATCCGACATCAGGTTGTATCAGAGCAACAGCTATTATCATCACCTACCACTTGACAACTGAAATCTCTTGCCCAATGCTAAACCTCATCATCTATGTAAACTGGACCACCTGCCCAAAGGAAGTCAAAGCTCATAGGGAATACAAGAAAAGAAAAAAATACTGAGGATTATAGGATAAGCAGGATTTCTAGTGTTTTTTATATTTTCCAAACTTACTGAGATACACAAAACCGAAATTAAAAAAAGAGGTTACACAAAACCAAAATTGCTGGAGTTTCGCTTTTCGTCTGACTGTTTTCAATGATGTTAGCCGCGGTATAGCTCAATAGTAAGACAAACAATGATTGATATATTAGAAAAGTTAACACATAGCTGTTCTGACATTTCAGGCGCCTATTAGCTGTGTTTACCAAACTTGTAGAAACCTATGAAACTAAAGCGCAACCAAAAGGTAATATTATAAGTCCAGTTCTTTTCTGGATACAGTTAGCTGGAAGTATCTGGAAGATCATGATATCTGTATTATTAGAATTTGACAAGCGAGAATATAAAGCGTTGTACTCATAACTCGATGGCATTCTCTTTTATAATGATGATTCTTGTACTGTGATTAAAAACCCTACTAAATTGGCAGTAGATGGTATTCGTGTGTATATCAATTTAATGACAATACACCAATATACATTTAAGAATCTAACTGTATTACAAAATAGTCAATCACAATGGAGCAGGGGGAAATTTCTTATCAAAATACCAATATTGTACTACTATGCTAGACCAAACAAAAAATATCATGCACATAAAATGGACAATGAAAGCAATAGAAGCTAAAACGCATGTATATGAACTATTTGGATATGACAGCTTTCATAAACAGTTTTAATCTTGTAGAACTAGTGTACAATTAAAACATATCATAACCTAGGAGATGGTTCCGTCAGCTTGAAAGCCAATTCACCAACTGGCTTATACAATCCAGCAGTTTGCTTGGCCTCTGCGCTGCTAGCAACACCTTTGACAACTCTCTGTGCAATCCCTTGACAAATCACTGCAACTCTATAGAGACCGAAAACAACGCCCACGTTCCATAGCTTCTGCGGATCCCATGATGGACGTGCCTTTTGGGTATAACCTTGAAGAACTTTCTTAATCAAGCCATCGTTTTCTCCAATGTCAAATTTTGAGAAATATCTATTCAATTCAGCAGGCATACAAAATGGCTGTAAAACATTAGCCAAATCAAATAGCGGATGTCCATTTGTACACAGCTCCCAATCTAACACTGCAATGATTTCAGGCTTAGTAGGATGGAATACAAAGTTATCAATCTTAAAATCACCGTGGATCAGATGAGGAACATCGGGATCATCTGGAGCGTTTTGCAATAACCATTTGGTGATTTCTGCGAAAAAGGGAATTGGATCGACATCTTTCGATTGTAACTGTTGAATCTTGCTTAAAGACTTAGCTTGTCTTTGGAAATATGTGACTTTGGAACTTTTACTTGGTTTTTTGAAAAACCTTGTTGGAAGTTGATCAAATAATTCATCAGAAGGAATAGAATGAATGATAGAAGCCGTGTTTAAAACCGAATCCCATATCTTTGAATGCTCTGCTGGCGATTTAATGGAGGACAATGATGGATTGTGGAATATTCTTCCCTTAACAAATTGCATCACATAGAAAACAGCATCGATATGTTGCTCGTCTTCACAGAGGAGAAAGACACTAGCTATAGGGATATGCTGGTTGGATTCCCTTTTATTATTGATCTTCTTGATAGAAGCAAGCATGAAAAATTCTCTTTCAATAGCATGAGCAGTCTTGGAAATCAATTTCTTATTTGAAGTGGGTTTTTTTCTGAGAACTGCCTTGTTACCTTTGGAATCTGTAACAAGATAAGTAGGATTTGATTGACCAAACTTGAATTGTTGAACACTTAGGGGTGGGATTAAAGGTGACCATTCTATTTGAGGGCCCAGTGTAGTCTTTTCTGGTAACTTTGAGCTTGAAAAGTACTTTTCTAGCTTCTTGATGTCAAAGGGGCTTCTTTTCCAATCGTTGTTAGTACTCGTTCTACCCCAGTCACAAAATCACCTCCACCGCAACTTAACTCACCTAATAGGACCTACGTCCTGTTCCGAGTCAACCACTTCCTCAACCATATTCAATTCAAAGATTATTTCATGAGTAGACCTAGCATTCAAAACAGGATCTGGTACTTCTCACTTCTTTTAAATACTTTTACTTCCAAGTGCTAAATTCAACCTTCTGCTCTGTCTTTTTTTTACCCCAGAAAAGTAAATGGCTTAAACTCGGCCAAAAAAAAAAATCACTTCGAGGAGATTACATAAGAAACTTGGCCAAACAGTATGTATTAAAACAACTTATAAATAAAATATTACACAGCTATTAGGAAATACCAATGGTGATTCAACCATTAGTAGACTGAGGAAACTGATTGGAAGATCAAAAAATGGGTAAAAAAAGTGTCAAATAATCACAAAAAAAAAGTGTAATGTATAATAACATATAGTTTAAAGAGAAAGAGAAAGAGAAACGTAAAACATAAAAAAAAAAAGATAAGTGTCCAACCTTTTGTATAGAAAAAACCAAACCTGTACAAATGAAACCCATTAAACCTGAAAGTGTTGAAAACGCCCGAAATATTAGTGAAAGAAGAAATATAGTTGCTCATAATGTCATTAAAAGTGAGAGTGAAGAAGAATTATTGAACGAATCTATCATATTCTTCATATGGAGCTTCAAATCCAAAATTTAAATCATTTAAGAAAGATTCATCAGCTGGTGGTGAGCTATCTCCTAATGGAGTTTGAGTTGAATGAATATCCAATGTACAACTCTTTTTAATTTCTGAATCATCGGACTCTTGAGTTTGATTCTGTTCTTCAATAAAGACATTTTCACTTCCATCAATTGCAACTGTTTTTTCTTTACTATTTGGACTTTTGCTATTTCTTTGTAATAAATCAAATTCTAATCTTTTAGCAACTTTATCATTTTCCATTTTAATTGGTTTAATGTTTTTTTTCTTAGATTTGGTGACGCTGCTTAAGCTTGTTGGAACACTTCTAATAGCACTTGAAGGTGCTGAAAAGGCTGAAGAATATAGTTTATTCTCTTCATCGGTACCTTTAATACCCCCGGAACAAATCATTCTAACTCTATGACGATATAAAGCATCATGTCTTGAGAATTTCTTACCACAAGGACAATCAAATTCAAATTCTTCATGAATTTTTTTATGTCTTGTTAAATCATGTTGTCTAACAAAAGCTTTATCACATCCATTAAAGTCACAGATAAATGGTCGATCACTTAGATGAGTTTGAACATGAGATCTCACATTATATCTTCTAGTGAATAATTTCCCACATCCTTTGAAATTACAGATATAGGTTTTATCTTCTCTTGGACCAATAACATATTGATCAATTCTACCAGGTGGTAAAGTTGAAGCTTTATCTTGTGGCTTTCTTTTCATCATTGGCAATGATTTATCACCTATTATAACTGGAGTCCAAGAAATTTCATTTTTTGGTTTTTGTTCACTACTGAAAGTAGCTTGTGATTTTAGAATTGGTGAAGGTGTCTTTGGAGCATCAACAAATTCTGAATCTGATGATTCAAAATCTCTTTTTAGATTGTTTTCAAATCTAATACCTAAACCAATTGTGTTTTGTTGTGACTGTGGAGATAACTGTTGATGAGAAGATGTGGTTGGAGCTGATAGAGAAATTTTTTGTTCTTCTGGAGTATAAACAGGAGTGTTTACTTCAGTAGAAGCTGAAGTATTAGACTGCTGTTGTTGTTGCTGTTGTTGTTGCTGCTGTTGAACTTCAATTTGTTTCAAAACAGGAGAGATATCAACTGGAGGGTTTGGTGAAACTGATCTTCTAGCTTGTTGAGCATGTTGAAAATTTGAATAATCATAATTAGATTCTAAAAATTTATTCATATCCATATTTTCACGGCTCTTGATGTAATTAGTTATCTTTTGCAAATATTCAACTGGGACTGAAACAGTCTTTGGTTGAGATTGTTGAGGAGCTGGTGCTACAGGTTCTGGTGGGAACTTGTAGCTTGCTGGAGCCTTGTTGTTTACTATGAAGTCATCACCTTTCTTCAAAATTGGCTGTTGCTGCTGTTGAGGATGCGGTACGATGTTGTGTTGTTGAGGATAAGGATTTGAAGAGTTTTGAAATGGATATTGTGGTGGCATTGATGGGACTTCTTGATATAATTGACGATTTTGTTGCATAATTCTTTGATTAGCAGCTTCAATATCTTGAGGTTTTTGGTAAAGGATAGGTTGTTGAGGTTGTGGGACTGAAGGTTGTTGAGATTGTTGTTGATATTGGGCTTGTGCGTACAGCTGATTTGGAGCGATACCTTGGTGATGTTCACTTTGTTGTCTAGCCTGGAAACCAGGTATTGACAATGTCTTGTTATGACTTGCAAACCCAAAGATTGCAGTACCACTAGGTTGCTTCTTATGACCTCTTACAGGGCCATTCTGTTGCACATTTTGGTTGAAAGCGTATGAAGATGATGTATGATTATCTGATGATTGACCCACTGGAATATCCAATTCTTGAAGAGATGTCAAAGTTTGAGTTAGGAAATCATCTACTTGATCGTAATTCTGTTGATATGGGGTAAAATCTTCGTGTGGTAATGGGATTGAGCTTTCTTGAGGTTTGACATATTCCATAAAATATGAAGAGTTTTTGTTCTCTGTTGAACTTGGAGGAGTAACCCACGTTTGATCGTAGATACTCATCTTGATGAAAAGGTAAAGTTGTTGAATATAATTCGGATCCTGCCGGTATAAGAGCTCACCAGGAGTTTTTGAATTAAATTGAAGTGGTTTGTTAACTTGTCTGGACCAGCCTTGAAAGATCAATCTACCTCGCCTGCAAGGAAGATGCTTTCACAAGAATTTTAACAAGTTTGTAACTGAAAGAGCCTTTTTAAGCTTGTTCTTTAAGTAATATAATGTGACTTTTTTTACTGAATGAAGCTCAAAACTTCAGAATTTGAATCACTGGATTTTTGTAATAAAGATCTAGTTTCTCAATAAGTCTTGAACTTTGAATATTTTCAGTAGTATTTTTGTAAATAGTAGGTTTTGCAATGGTTTTGCTTTGTTGTTGAAGGTAAAAATGGATGTCAAATTGAAATAAGGATATCTACAATCATAAAAGGAGAGAAAATTTGCAGTTTCATGTCTGTGAAGCTCCTACACATCTCACTAACCAGAACAAAAGGTGAGCTTGAGACTTTGGTTCTCGAGAAAGTTGCCCGATCCGGTAAATTGTAAACAAACGCTATTAAAGTCACGCCGAGGGATATTTCCGAATCGGGTAGTTTTACAGAGTTATATCAACAAATTTCCAACTTCACAGTCAATCCACTCAAAATTCCCAAAAGAATGCACAGCAAACAGATGGACGTGGTTATTGTCAGCTGCAGTGCACAGAAAAATATCGAGATATCACCAGATTGCGGTTGAGCCCCGATTGAGCCAGACCGAGATCCCATCCCATTGCTCAATGTTCAGTAATAATACTCGATCCTGTCAAGCCATATCTCGAGAATTACAAGGCGTAGAGGCTTGAATTCTGGAAAGTATATGGTGCCAGGATTTGACAGCATGGATCATTTCATTATTTCCATGCCTGGGCGTGCTCAGAGCTGATTCTCCATACTGGATCGACGTTTGTGATTTCTCTTGAAGTTTGCTGAAGCCATGCAAAGTGCTTTCAAATCCCATGTCCGATGCACAGCTTGCTTAAATGATGGCCCTAAAGTTGAACAAGAGAAGTTGAGGCCCATATTTGACTACTTGCGCTGATTCTAATGCATTCTATTAGTGTGCTGACTTCTGTTCGTAAATGGGAAATGAACCAAGCATATACTATATACGTACCTATATATGGGAATTACTTATAGATGAGGTAACTGTACGGGCATGTTGCTTTAACAACCATCACCAAGCCAGTAAGCCGTTATTTGATATGATACGATACACCTGGCAGGAAGAACACGAAGCTAGAAGGTTGTAGTTTAATTATTACTCAACCCTGATGTTTTGACTCCTTGTAGTCTCCAACAGGAATGCTGATTATGGACTTGTTTGGAGATTTGAGATACTTGACCTGATCAAATTGGAATCTGAGAGATGGGTCAATCTCAATTGTCTCAATAATATCATTGACAGTTTTAAGATGTTTGGGGTTCTTTGGATCAAATTTAGCATCTAGTGCAAATACTCTTGCAATAGACGCATGTAAAAGCTCACTGCTATAAACTGATCCATCGGTTAAAAACTTCACCTGACCTTCTTCGGAAGATGCTTTAGCTGCATTTTTAACAATATCATGAATAGGCCGTATTGAATCCAAGGATTGTTTTGACAGCAACAGAGCAATAAAAATATGAGACTGATCCAAGTTTGGTACGGCGATTAACTTATCAAACGATATTATGTTTGAGAATTTTTTGTTCTTGTTGTATTTAGCAAGTTCATTTTGTAGTAATTTGCCATAAGTTTGATATCCACTCTTGGATAAAAAAGTTTGATCGTATAAAG
The DNA here is from genome assembly GCA_030571095.1 of Hansenula sp. yHMH451. Taxonomy (NCBI): domain Eukaryota; kingdom Fungi; phylum Ascomycota; class Saccharomycetes; order Phaffomycetales; family Wickerhamomycetaceae; genus Hansenula; species Hansenula sp. yHMH451. Next base: position 415,018 of record JAJLXE010000006.1, read on the forward strand.
AAACATGAAGACTTTGAGGTATTGATAAATTGGAATATAATAGTGATTCTGTTGTGGTTCTGAATCCACTTAATTTGAGACATGTTTGAGTTTCTTGTACCATAGAATCCAAAAGGTCATATTGAGACTTGGAAGGTTTGATATCAATAAAGGGGAACACCGGATTATTTCGAATGAGTTTGGGTTTGATTGCAAGCTTCATCTCATAAAATTCTGGATCTGGTAGCGATGGCCTCTTAATGAATTTATCTTGTAGCTCTTGAGGTAATGAAGGCAGATGTCTTTTTTGTCCAATCACCAACCCCTCTTCTTCTTTCTTTTCAAATTCTTTATCTGGGTTACTGTCACTAGAATCACTTGAATATTCTAAGACGTTATTCATACCAATTATCCCGCTTCGACTTTAGGTTTTGTGTCAAATCGCTCCTCGAGGGAAAACTATCGGAATCGTACCGTTTGAGCTGGATGGGAACGAGCTAGCTAGAACTCCAGAAAATACAAGTAGGAAAACAGTTATGCGAGATAGTAACGAGTGGTTCAATCACTTTTACCAATCAACAAAGAACAGAGAGAAGTTTTTAATCGAGCTCCAAGACCAATAGATTTACCAATTTTGTTTGGAAAAATTCCAAATAATCCGCGAATCATAATTTTCTGCCCAATATCAAACAAATGTTGAACTTTTCAACTATTTCAGTATTTTAGTTCTACAAAAATATCTCTATTGTGTTGTTTATGCGATATTTCCATTGATATAAGTGGAGGTGGATCAACTCTATAGTTAAAGCCATTTTTGAATTAATTTGAGGGTTGAAGGGCCAAATAATCAAGTAGTTTATTGTGTAGGCATATTAGACTGATCAATTCATCTTGGATATCCCATCAACCTTTTTGACTCACAACAAAAGTTTTACATCATCCACAACACCTCACTGTCCATATCTTTCAATCGTCAACTAAAAATATCAATGTAGTGAATTCTTCAATTTCTCACTTATCACCGTTGTGGTGGTAATTCGCGGCCATACAAAAAATAATCCAATTGCAGCTTTGTCCAAGAAAAATTATTGCCAAATCTTTCGAATTTCTTGGTTCATAAAGCCTCAGTTTCAGCTGTTTAAAGACTCTTGGGGCAAAGATATTGGAAAGGTTTAAAGGGCTTTAATGGTTTCTGTTGTTGGAGATAGTCTCTAGAGAGTTGTCTGTTAGAAGCTAGAAATCGTAAGGACCTCCGTTTTACCCCAGCTTATACATCTACAGGGTCCAAAATCAACGGCTGTCAAGATGAGAGGCTAACATGCTTATTGTGTGAAAACTGTGGTGGCAATTCAATATTTCTGGCTATTGGTCCTATTATGGTAGGATACATGAAAGTATGGCTTATCAGTATTAGATCAAGGCTAAGATCCAGACTCTGAAACTGGTTATTAGAGGTTGCAAACTACTGATAGCTTGGTATACCGTAATAATACAATAACGTATTGAATCATAGACGAAAGAGCATACTTAAATGACGCGATATAAATAACAAACTACCATTCATTCTGATGTGTGGTAAAGTGGTATAAAAGCACAATATTCTGCTTCATACCCACATCACCATCAGACATGTCTAATTCTAATCATCGCTTCCAGATGTCTACTCAAGAACAAGATCTCAATAAGCAAGAAATATTTCACGAGGTTAATTCCTTGTCTTCTGATGATGTTAAAAGAGACTCAAGATTGAAAGTTGGTGATATCGTTCTTCATGATGATGATGTTCCATATATTGATCTCACTGTTGATCTCACCGAAGAAGAGCTTGCTAAAAGGAAAACTTGGTGGTATAAGCTAAGTTTATTCCTCTGGGATTCTGTTGATAAGCATCCTTTGGAAAGATCATTCTTATTTAAATTGGATTTCTTCCTATTATCTTCCTCTATGCTTGGTTATTTCATTAAGAATCTAAATCAGAATAATGTTGGTACTGCTTATGTCAATGGGATGAAGGAATATTACCATATGAATGGTAATCAATACAATTACATGACAACACTTTGGACAGTCGGTTATATCATTGGCCAAATCCCATCTAATTTAATTCTTCATCGTATCTCTGCCAGGTACTATTTAGCCGGTTTAGAAATGACATGGGCTATTCTCACTGTTCTACTTATTGTTCCAAAGAATCTTAATGGGATTTACGCCATTAGATTCTTCATTGGTTTAACAGAATCGGGCTATTTTCCTGGTTTGGAGTATTTGATTGGATCATGGTATAGTAGAAAAGAATTAACCAAAAGATCTACTTTCTTTGCATGTGCAGGAACAGCTGCTGGTTTAATCAGTGGTCCTTTACAACAAAGTATTTTAGATTCTAAATGGGCACAAAAAGGTCTTGAACCTTTCCAATGGATGTTTGTCATCGATGCTGTGATTTCGGCTCCAATTGCTATTTACACCTTGTTCACCGACCCTAACACACCTTCAACAACTACAGCATTTTTTTTCACTGAAACTGATAAGAAAGTTGCCTTAGAAAGAAGAAGAAGAATTGGTGCTCAATTAAATACAAGAGAAAGTTATACTCTGAAAAAAATCAAATCCTTTTTCAATACATGGCACATCTGGATTTTACCTGTCTTATTTTTAACTTTTAACAATTCCTACACTCCAATTTCTCAACAATCATTTCAACTATGGATGAAGAATGATTTGAAACTAAAACCATATCAATATAACACATACCCAACAGCTATATCAGGTGGTGGTATTGGTCTTGCAGTGTTCGTTGCCTATGTGAATGATTACTTCCGGGGGAGATTGAATCCATTTTTCCTTTCCGCAATGTTTGCATTAGTCACTTTCAGTTGTTCTTGTCTTTCAGTATGGAATATACCTAGAGGTCTTCATTGGTTTGCGTACTTCAGCATTGGTATTCCATTAAGTGTTGGACAACCTTTGATCTTTTCATGGGTCAATAGAATGCTTGCACATGATGATATGAAAAGAAATTTTGTTGTTGTGTGTACAAATACATTGGCATACGTTACCGGAGCATGGGTTCCAATTTTAACTTTCAATCAAACTCAACAACCCAAATTCTTTATTGGGTTCACTTATACAGCCTGTTTATCTGCTCTTGGTTTATTGATTACCTTACTCACTCTATATCTCAGTATTCGTGACGATAGAAGAAGAGTAAAAGAATTTGAAGAAAAAGGTGAAGAAGTTCCAGCTTACGGTTAAGTTTTTTCTTATAAAATTTGGGTATTGTTTAAAACTTATATATTATACATGTGTTTCTATCTTTATATAACTTTATTATTTCTCTGCATCATCAATGTACCCACCTTGAGCGCACAAATTATAGAACAAACTTTCCTTATTTTCCAAAAGTTTAGCAGGAGAATCAAATTCTTTAACTTTACCATGATCCAATACAACAATTTTGTCACTATCTAAAACGGTATCGATTCTATGAGCAATAGTCAAAATCGTGCGATCTTTAAATGCCTCTCTAATAGTCTTTTGAACAATCTTATCAGTTTCAACATCAACAGAAGCTGTCGCTTCATCTAACACCAACACCTTGGATGTATTCAATAATGCTCTGGCCAAACACAACAACTGTCTTTGACCAACGGAAAGGTTGGAGCCACCTTCAGCTAATACCGCTTCTAACCCAACTTTTCCATCTTCCTTATCCTTGTTCAAACCTTGAATAAACTCTTTCAAATGTGATAACTCTAGCGCTCTCCACAACTCTTCATCAGTGTGCTCAGCTAATGGATCTAAGTTTAGCCTGACTGTACCTTCAAAAGCTTGAGAATCTTGTGGAATTATAGCAAGGTTTCCTCTCAAGTCCCTTAAACCTAATTCCGACGTATTTAAACCATCAATGAAGATATTACCTGAAACTGGTTCAATCAATCTGAATAATGCCAATGACAAAGTACTCTTACCAGCACCAGTTCTCCCCACGATACCAATCTTTTCTTTTGGTTTGATATCGAGTGAAACGTCGTTCAAAACCAAATCCAAATTCTCTCTATACCTAGTGGAATAGTGGTCAAATTTGACACTACCATCATTTGGCCAATTTTGAGGTGGCCTAGTCTCTGTGATATCTTCAGCTTCTGGCTTTAACTCACAATAATCTAAGATTCTTTCAACGGAAACAATGTTTGTCTCAACTTCAACAGACATTCTAACAATCCAACTTAATGAACTAGTGACCTCAAGGGCATAACTGATAACCAAACCAGCCATACCGGCACTCAAGCTATGCGTAATTGCCAATGATGCCGTTGTGAAAATGATACACGAACCGATAAACTGAAGTCTGACAGAGAGCCATCTATTAATGGATCTGAATATGTACAAACTTCTTAAGTTGTATTCCAAGTTATTAGTATGAATGAACTGAAATCTCGATTGTTGTTGGAAGGCTCTGATAGTTTCATAACCAGTTAACGATTCTTGAAGATGTGCAAAGATAGGACTTCTAGACACATTGACAATTCTCTTCAAGTCACGAGAGGTACCGATGTAATATCTTTGGTAATAAACGTATAACACAGAAAGAACAGCGATAGCGAGTAAAAATGAAGGCATGGTCAACCCAATAAAACCTAAAGTGAATACGACTTTGATTGTGGTGTTGAAAAGCATATCAAAGACTCTTGGAAGACTTTCATCAACTCTGTTTATATCAGTTGAGAATCTGTTAATGACCCTTCCAATTGGGGTAGTTTCAAAAAATGACATAGGAGATCTAACAACAGCTTTTGCCATTCTATCATGTAAGGCGATCGAACCCCTGATGGCACAAAAAACCCACAAGACAACAGTACGAACTAGAGCCAAAAGACTGGAACTGATACCGAAAAATGCGTAGATGCTAACATATTTGAGGACGTCTTTGTTTGAACCATTCTTTTCATTACTTTCTGACCAGTTTTTTAACCAATAGTTACCAATAATTGAGAAAGCAATACCAAGCATCAATAAAGAAATGAATAATATTATCCCATAGACACCACATGCTTTTGCATACGCCTTATAGACTGCAAATTCAACTTTACCAACAGCTGATTTCTCTTCTTCTTGTGCGGTTCTTTTACTCTTTTCATTGCTTGATTTTTTCCTTTTGAAACTATCAACACTTGCTCTTCTCAATGATACAACACTGGTTCTTCTATCACTAGTAGTTCCCTCTAGTGAGGATTCTTCTTCGGTAGTTTCAGCAGTTTCAATGGTTTCTTTCTTTTCCTTATTTGAAATATCAAAAGTGACACCAAAATCAGTCAACAGCGTGGATAATTTAGATTCAGAGCCCATGATATCTGCGAACGTCCCAGATTCAATGATTCGGCGATCAGCCAATAAGATGATGTTATTTGCATGATTTAAAACTGGAATAGAATTTGTGGCGAGGATAATGGTCTTTGTTGCAAGAACACCGTTGATAACTTTTGTGATAATATTCTTGCCCACATGAGCATCAACAGCTGACAAGACATCATCAAGGAGGTAAACATCAGCTCTAGCATAAACAGCCCTTGCCAAACTCAATCTTGCCTTCTGTCCACCAGATAAAGAAATACCTTTCTCACCAACTTGAGTTTCATCACCATCAGGTAAGATTTCCAAATCTGGTAGTAGTTCACAAGCTTCAATGGCTTTTTGGTAAAATTTCTCTTCATACTTATGACCAAATAAAATATTTTCTCTGACAGTACCATTCATGATCCATGGTACTTGAGCACAATAGGCAACGGAACCATGGATATTAACTTCGGCTTCCTTCCCATCAACACCAATACAAGGTAATCCACCTAATAGTGACTGTAAAAATGTGGATTTACCAGAACCTACTCTACCAACAATACAAGTTAAGTCTCCCTTTTTGGCGTCAAATGATTCGATCTTCAAGGCAGCAGTTGATTCCGAAATGGCAGACTCTTCATCATATGATTTATCTTTAATTTTTGGTGTTTCCCATAAAAATTGAGCGTTTTTAACCTCAACAGTAACTTCACCATCACGTTCTCTTTTTTCAAAATGTGAGATTAGTTTTTCGTCTAATTCATCACAAAGTAAAAATCCTGTTAATCTTTCAAAAGCAACAGAAGTTTCAAGAAGTGCTGTAACAATGGAGGGAATAGCGTAGATTGGTTCGGATAACAAATTAAATAATGCTAAAGCTGGGAAGACAATATCAGGAGTTAATGGTCTTTCTTCTGTTAGGGCAAACACTGTAAAAGTGGAACAACTAACGAAGAATGGGACACATCTCCATGAAAAGTTCATGATGGCAGCAAAAACACCTATCTTCTTCAGGTTCCCAAGTTCAAGGACATTTCTCACATAGTTTAGTTTTTCTAAGATTGCCTCTTCAATAGCGTACAACTTGATACTTTTAATACCCGAAAGAAGTTCTGAAGTAGTACGAGTTCTATCATCCTTGAATTTCATTTGTGCTTTGAAAAGGGTCTTCATTCTTTTCGATAAGAATGTGTTGATTGGAATCATGATAGCCATTGTAACTATACCTGCAAAGGTTGATTTCCCAAGTAAAGCGTATAGTGATAAAAGACAAAGAACTAATTTAACAGGAGCAGAAACCATCATTTGGAACTGGTTAGTCAAATCTTGAATTCTGTTGACATCGACTGCCATATGGTTGATGATATCACCAGTTGACCGTTCCTTTTTCGATTCTGGAGAAAGCTTTAAGGCTTTATGGTAAAGTAAAGTCATTAAAGCAGCTCTAGTACCTAGTCCGGCTTCATAAATTGTAATGAAAAATTTATTCATCAAGGCTGTTTCAGTAATAGAAACGGCGAATAGACCAAAAGACACCAAGAAGCCAACAATGTAAGGTTCATCCTCGTTGAAGAATTTAATCAAAAGTCTTAAAAGTTGTGGTTCAGCAAATGATAAAATATCATCCGAGACACCAAAGAAAACTGCAGTTAAGACCTGTAAACCAAACACTTTGATTAAAGCAAATAAAAGCGATTTGTTCTTTTGGGCTTCCCAAACTGATTTTAGCTTTTGATAACTGATTTTTGGATCAATTTGAGCAGGTGGATTTGGAAGATCAGTATCTGTAATTTTTTCACTATTATAACCTTTATTGATCAAGGGATTCATCCAAAAGAAAGTCATCTTCGACAGGATATTGGCCTGAATCATATCATCATCTAAATATGCCTTAACAACTTCATGAACAGGCTGGTAGAGAAATGTGGAGGAAATGAATAAATGTGCAGCATTTACTAAAGCAATGTATAGAGTGACTTGGTCACCAGATGTCTTGTATTCAGTGAGGACATTTTGGATAGTGGCAATGGTTAAGGAGGCAAGTTGGAATAGCCAGAAGAAGATCAGTGAACCAAGCGCCACTGGCTCTTTGAACAACTCCAAAAAAGTCAATGGTAACGCAATTACAAGTGCCAAAGCACCGTTGGTTCTTAAGAAGATTTCTTTAGCTCGGACTAGTAAGACCCCTTGAAGTATGACACCAGCAATTCTTAATAGACCAACTGTACCGATCTTGTTGTATTTGATCTTACCATAGCTCTTTTTAAAGGCTAAAGACCATAATTGAACAGCACCAAATGGGAATAATATTAGACCGTTTAGTAAAATTAGCAACTCCAAGACGCATGGGTTGATAGCGTTCTTTCCAGGAATGAGGAAAGTATTTCCGAAAGAACATTGACCATCAATAAACGACATCCTGGCTCTCAAAACATCGATTTAAAGACGTGTGAAGTTATTTTCGAAGGGATACAAGTTATCTTTTGTATATATGAGATTGGATTATTTGAAAATTCTGAACTTGTGTGGCGCTATCGAGTTTTCAGATCGGTGAACCAACTTGAGCTTTTGTGCATATAAGCTAAGGCCTATCAACTTATCAACAATACACTGTAGATAGTAGATACTGGCCACGGGGAAGAGAATTGGCGTGTCGATCATCAAGCAGTAACTTGATCAATGGTCCAGGTCACTATTGATATTCTCTCGAGGAACAGGATGGCTCAAGAAACAAACTCAGCTCTTCGGGCCTTTAGAACATCTATGGATCGCACTTGGCACCTCTGCAGCGGACTTCCAAACGCTATGGCCGTGTCTGGCGACCGGTTGTTCTTTGGCACTTTCCTCAGTCTTCCAAAGCGATCTCATTGGATAAAGGCCCTTCTATCCAGAAGAGTCATACAATGCACAAATGTGCTTCACTACATTTCAGTGGGCTGGAACTTAGGAGTGTCTGGTTTTTGGTGCAAAGTCTGATTTATTTATCTGCAACAGAGGATGCCTGCTCGGATTAATGTCTTCAATATAGGTAATAGCCACAACACTTTTACAACGTACCAGTTTCCAAGATTAAATCATATTACACCCCAGCACAAAAACTACATTCAATACACTTTTCAGATCTTTCCAGTTTTGTGTCATCATTTTATATATAGTACGTTACAAAAATAATTATTAATTAATAAATTTTTTGTTTCATGACTTATCAAAATATTTGAAAAAGAGTATATGACAATCCTTAAAAAAATTGAAAATTAACCCAAACAAAAATTTATTAAAAACTATTTTGAGTATTTACGGATAAGAAGATTCCAGTTCAAGTATTTATTAATCTTTTTCTTCTTTTTAATACTCAAATATTATATATCTACATGAAATGTTGAAAATTAACTGAATTTATGTTTGAGCGATTACGTAATCAAAATGTCATCTAGGTAACAATCAGGCAAACAGGTCATTTTTAAACTTTCAACAATTGGGTTGTATAGTGTAGTGGTTATCACCTTCGGTTTTGATCCGAATAACCCCGGTTCGAATCCGGGTACGACCTTTTTGCTCCAATTGCCAAATTTTTTTTTCTTAATCAAGAATATCGACCCTTTTCAATTGAAAATATAACAATTACAAGTTTGCGCTAGTTATCCATAATGGAGATGTATTATATTGAGAAATAGAAGCTAATTAAAACCAATCGTAAAAGAGGAGCGTTAACTATTGTGTCGGAAAAACTCCGAAGAAAATAAAAAACTTATGAAAACTTATGTACAATTGTGCTAATGGTCACTATAAAACAGCTCTGCTAGAGTCATTGAATGGGTTCTTGGCGGTGTCATTAGTCACAGTGGTAGCTAATGTATGGTTATCAGCAATGGAGGCTGCATCGTTGTGAGTTGTTGAAGGCGAAAGTTGGATTTCACCATTTTGATCGCCATTGTTGGTGCTAGTTTGAGGATTTGAACCAATAGCTTTTGCCTTCTTTTTGTTCAAGAACCAAACAACAAAGATTGCAATACCAATCACTGCAAATACCGGGATGATAACAGCTGGTGCAATGGTTTTAGCATTTGAAGAAGATGACGATGAAGAAGATGAGACAACTCCATTATCTGAAGGAACTCTAGTAATTTTGGTTAAAGCATCACTTTTGGAATTGATGGCTCTTAATAGTGGACCTGTCTTAGCACCAACATTTGTAGCTCTTGTAGTTGAAGTGGTCAGAGGGGTGATAACAAGCCAGAAGTAACCACCGTTCTTAATCATAGATGATTCAATTGTCAAAGGGTAATATCCATCAGTATTTGACAAATAATCAGTTTCGAACAGAGTATCACCAGAACCTGATTGAGGATAAGCAATTAAAGAAAGCTTAACTCTTGTAATATCCGCACCTCCCCAATAGTTTGCATCCCAAGTGATCCAATATGTCTCACCAACAATCATTTCTGTCCCGTTTGAGCCTGTACAGAATGGATATCCAGTAACATCTGAAGCTGGTACTCTATCACCGTAACATCTTAAAACTGGTGGAACAGCTGCTGGGGTTGGATATGTTGTATCTGATGGAGTTGGGGAAGCGGATGTGGTGGCTCCATCCTTAACGGTTGGTGTGATCAAAGTTGGAATACCACTTCCATCTAGAGAGGCCCAAACTGTTGGTGTATTTGTGACTGGAGATGCTGAGATTGTGACTGAATCAATGACTGTTGGTGTAATGGCCATTATTATACCTGACGAGGAAGAAGTCCATATGGAATCCGTCAATATACTTTGACCTCTTTTCACTAAAGGTGGAGCATCTGTAATTTGGGGTTCATTTGGTTGCGGTAGAGCAGCAGCAGCTATCAAGCTTGGAATGGTAGCTAATGCAAATATGCTGGAATATCTCATCTTTGTGGTTGAGTGAACTAGAGATGTTGCCAAAAAGAAAAATCCAAAAGGGCCATCATTTTTTGGAAAGTTTCAGAAGGAATAGCTTCCATATAAATAGTAGCCATGATTTTACGACAAGATAGCTCTTTTGGAAAATATCCCAAGAATTATGTTAAATTTCCGACCCATCTCGTGAACACCGATAATTCCAATCCATAACCACTTCTGCTACCGGAGATAAATTTATGATGGAGATGGGTGTCGTGGAGGGAAGATATGGAGACAAGCGAAAGCACTATAGATAATAGAATGGGTACTTATAAAGTACTGAAGATTCCTCTAGGAAAACCTTCAAATTTAAAGACGACTGCTTTATTATATTAGAGTAGCGTAGCCTCCTCTTTTTTTTTTGCCGGGATTTTGTATAAAAAAGGGTCTTTCAAGCTATTTTTTAAAGCGGTATCAGAAATTTGGGTGATTTTCAAAATTACTGCTTGGTGCTGCACGGATGAAGCAACGGTTTTATCAGTTCCAAATTAAGCACATATTAGATAGAGTGCATGAATACTACAAACGTATGTTCTATTGAGTTTTTATTGTTTATTATAAATTAGTTAAATTATTAAAGAAATCCTAAAGTTTCTTAACTTGCGTTACTTCGTCTAAAAATGTGTAGAGTGGCCTTTAGAAAAAGACCTCTCAATAAAAATCATCCTCCGATATATTTGATCTCTTGCACATATCTGTGAAGAGCCCGTCCTTATTGAACAAGTTCAAAGGGGTATCAAATTCACTTATCCTTCCATCATCCAACACCAAGATTCTGTCATATTTAAGAATAGTTTTCAATCTATGAGCAATACAAAGAATGGTGCAATGGGAAAATTCATTGGCAATTGTTGACTGAATCTTGGAATCAGTCTCATAATCAACACTCGATGTTGCTTCATCCATGACAAGGATTTTGGAACTTCTGACTAATGCTCTTGCAAGAGCTAGCAACTGTCTTTCACCCAAGGAAAAGTTATCACCATCATCTTGAATCATTTGATCCAGATGGAATTTACTTTTCTGGTCACCTTCTTGGCCCTTGCCATCAACCAACCAAGCTCTTCTAAGAGAATCCCATAAATCAACATCATTATACTGCTGAAATGGATCCAAGTTTTGTCTCACAGTGCCTTTGAAGAGCACTGGGTCTTGTGGAATAATTGAAAGTTTGGATCTCAACTGATCCAAGCCAATAGTGGAAATATCCATACCATCAATATTAATTTTACCCGCTGCAAGCTCATTGATTCTAAACAAGGCAGTCATTATTGTGCTTTTACCAGCACCAGTTCTACCACATATTCCGATTTTTTCACGAGGCTTGATATTGAATGAGACATCTTTCAAAACTAATGGCAAACTTTCTCTGTACCTTAAACTGACGTCTTGAAAATAAATGGCCCCCTTTTCTGGCCAGTTAGGATTTGGGCCAGGGATAACCTCGGTGGCTGCTTCTTGAGGAAGTGTAAATCCATATTCATATAATCTTTCAGCAGAATTCATATCATTTTCAACCTGAGTTTTGGATCTCATCAACATGGAAACAATGGAAGAGATTTGAATAACATAGGAGACAAGAAGACCTGTAGATGATGAATTCAAGTTGAAGACACCACAGACACATAGTACAGAAACAAGGAATGAAACACCAGAAGCAATAACGTCAAGCCTGATAGCCAACCATCTTTGATTAGCCAAGGTTAAGAAATAAGCCATATCCATCTTATCAACCAAATGATCAAATCTATGCGAAAATCTTTGTACAGACCCATAAGATTTGATTGTACTCATACCAGAAAGAGTTTCATTGAAATGACTGAAAACATTGGATCTATTATTGGCTTCAAGTCTTTTGATATCAAGTGCAGATGTTTGATAATATTTGGACATTGTCAAATAAATCAATGCAATAAATGGATAAGCAATAAATAAATAAGGAATATAAATCCCACACATAATAAATGTACTGAAAACAGAAATGATCCCTATGAGTAGAAGATTTAATTGATCAGCTAAGTTATTATCTAACGTATCTGTGTCTTTTGTGAATCTATTCAAAATACGACCAATTGGCGTGGTGTCGATAAAACTCATTGGCGTTCTCAAAACTCTGAGTAAAGCCAACTTGAACAACTTCAATCCAGCCTCATTGTTAATGGCACCAAGGATCAATAACATGAGAGTATTAGCCAATAGCGCAAGAACTGAAAAAAGGGCATATAAGCCTGCATAAAAACTATCTGAATATTCCGGGAACTTTTTGGAAACCCAGAAACTTAACCAAACTGAATAAAATGTCAGAAGAAACCCATTTATAACACAACAAAGAAAAAACAAAGGTAAAACAATATAGTAGAATTTACCAGAACCTAGACTCGCATAACGGAAATAAACTTCCCAAGAAATGGATTCTGAACTTCTGTATTCTTTCTCGACAATTTTATGTTTTCTTTCGGAAACTATAGTAGGTTCATCAGATTCAGCCTTTTCCTTGATTTTTAATTCAAGATTGGATTCTTCTTCATAATCCTCTTGCTCCTTTTCCTTTTCCTTTTCTTCAGTACTGTACTTCATAAGGTTCACAAAACCTTCGTTTCTGGTCATTATTTCAGCTTCAGTACCAACATCAATATTACCGGATCCATCGAGATAGATGATCCTATCGGCAGATCTAATTAAGGAGAGTTGATGTGTTGCTAGTATTCTTGTATTTTTCGCAAGATAACCGCTGATACAGTTATCCATGATGTGTTTGCCCACTTTTGCATCAACAGCACTTAAAACATCATCCATCATGATCATATCAGAGCCTTTGTAAACAGCCCTTGCTAGACTGATTCTTGCCTTTTGACCACCAGAGAGCGTGATACCTCTCTCACCAACTTCTGTTAGATCACCATGAGTGAAAAGTTTCAAATCAGGATCGAGAGCACAGACATCAATCACTTTTCTATATTTATCAGGATCAAATTCTTCACCGAATAAGATATTTTCCTTGATTGTTTCGTTTTGAATCCATGGTGTAGAACAAAATGTCTCTGATCCATAGATCTTCACAGATCCAGAGCGTTTCAACATTGAACCTTGAATGGCATTTAATAATGATGATTTACCAGTACCAACGGAACCAGTAACGACAATGAATTCACCTCTTTTAACCTCTAAATTAACTTTCTTTAAAACAATTTCACAATCGTCACAAGGATCCCAGCCAAAAGATCCATCCTTTATTTCCACTGCATTCACTGAATCATCTAGCTCACCGTGCTCCACATAAAGCTCGGCTTCATCAGCTTGTAAAAACTCAGTGACACGTTCCAATGCTATATTCCCATCGACAACGAAAGCAGTGGCTGATGGCAAGACACCTAGTGGCTGACGAAGTGAGTTGAATAGAGCCAAAGATGAGAAAATATTATAGGATCTAAAATCTTTGCCGATACCATACATTGCAAGAAATGTGAACATAGTAGCCAAGATACCAGTAGATGTGACAAGAGAAAATAAAGATGATTTAAAATAACGCATCTTCAAGACATGTTTCTTCTCAGCATCTCTATATTTTTCAATGATTTTATAATAAGGTATTTCCCAACAATAAAATTTTATCATCTTCATCCCATTGACAACTTCCCGGACTGCTGAGACCCTATTATCCACATAACTAATAGTTTTCCTTCTCAATTTCTTTAAAGTTTTGTTTGATAGGAATACAAAGAAGATCACCACGAAACAAGTTGCAATACCAACCAGTGCAACAGGCCCTATAAACACAATCAACACGGCAATGGAAATCGCAAGGGCGATCATGAACGACCAAATAAAATGCAAGACACCAAGAGCAAGATCAATTCTAGCAAGATCAGTCATGACAAGACTATTAACTTTCCCATTTGGATAATCAATCTTCCCCTTTGCACTTAGTTTGAAAGCCTTCTTATACGTCAAATCTGTTAACAATGCCTTGACTTGAGCACCTGAAAGCATAGCAAGATGGAAAAAATTGCAATTACCCAAAGATGACAAGATCAATAGCAGCGAGATCCCAACACAATAACCAATAGCGCTCCCTAATCCCTTTTTTATATTGTTTTCTTCATAATGTACATGTCTCACTAAAGCCCTGACAAGTAGTGGATTCAACACTTGTGTAGTGTCACATAACACTCTAAAGCCACCAGCTATCCAATACCTCTTACCAAAAGTATCGTTAAGAGCTCTCAAGATCAAATATTTGGAATATTTATCTTCAGATTTCCTTCCCTTTTTCTCCTTCCATTGTTGATGTCTTTTGGCAAAATTGATAGCGAACCTTTCACTCATATCTTTGATAGTCAAATCTCCAACGAGGCCATAGAGATCTTCATCCTCGATTCTTCTATGGTACCCAGCTTTGATTATTGGAGAGATCCAAGAGAATGTGATTATTGAAAGAAAATTTGCTCCAATGAACGGATATGGTTTTCTTTCCTTTGGAATCGGAGCAGGCTGCTTACCAACAAAAAGTGTAATTAACCAGAAAGTGTCCTTCAGTAAGATATGGCTTTCATCCGGGTTAAGTTCTGAGACATCAGATCCTGAAGGGGTCTCTTTCTTTGTGGCTATATCTTCCTCATCATCAACATGTTTTGAAGGTCTTAATCGATCTAATATTTTTGGCATCTGTTGAATTTTTTTTGCAACGGTTGAAAGCCTTGGGGCAATATTCTTGATGTATATTAGATGTATAAGACCAGAGAACAGACATATAGTTCGTTTTCAACCAGCTAAGAGAGAAGCGAAGGGAATATCCTCGAAGGATGAATTGTGATTATATTTATATACTGATAAACCGTTGATTTTCCGTTCTTGATAGGTGATGTAAAGTTTGCTTGTAGCGGCCATAAGCTGCTTAATTGGGACTAATTCCGGCTGGTACATGTACACGCTTAGTCATACCAGTACGAATCACTCTTTTAAACACTGGATAGGCTTCTAAACGGATGGAAATAGTGGAAATAGTTATTATTCTTCTAAGTGTTAATTTAATCCTTTTAATTCCCGTAAGCTGGTGTTTAAATGGGAGTTTTTTGGTGATATTTTTGCTGACAGATCCATGAGTTTATCAGGTGCCTCGAGGATCTAAAATTGTTCTTGGCTGCGAATTTGGATCTACCACAAAAGTATTCTATTGTTCAGTTGAGTTGAGTCACACATGAAAATGATTAAGAGTCAATATAGAACAGAGCCATATAACTGTGGTGGGATGGGTAGAAAATACGTGCCACTGTGAATTGTCAATATAGTGACTGGTGACAAGGCTGAGACTCTTCACCAGGTGATTTTCTGTCCCTAGGTCCTAGATCTTGATTAAATGCTTTTTCAGCTAGGGTGAAAGAATTCAGTTCTTTAGATCGAAATGCTGCCCCATGCTCACACTATTTATTCGAACTCTACAATATAGACGACCCGTTTTTCTACCCGGTCGATGTTTTTATATTCTTGTATTTGCGCAAATGTCTGATACCTGATGCTCTTGTCTTTAGGGCCAATAAATGGTAATGAGCGTAAAACTGTCCGAAGATGCTCACATTCCAGTATCTAAACTCCAGAGTGACAGGACGACAAATGTTTGGCACCTTAAAATCTTATGAAGCAAAGGCCCTTATTTACCAAGGCGCTCATAATCTGATTTCATGGGTGGTTTCTGTTGCTATTCCATAGGTCCCCATAACCAAAGAGGAACAATAAGAGGTAAAGGTGTCATCTTCGTTCATCAGACTAATATTCGTTGTATTTACACCACGATAACGATGAACAATGAACAATAATCAAAAAAAATAACTTTGAATCCTGAGCCAATGTTGATCCGGAATTTTCTCAGTTCCTCATTGATTGATTGATTGACGGGAAAACTTTGGATCTTATCAAATGAAGTGTTAGTATATTACGTGCCTCCAAACTTTTTGCAAATCGTACAGTGGAATGCTGTGAGGGTGAGATTTCGCTTGGGTTTGTTTGAGCGAATCCTAGGATCTACCAATTAAACAAGAGGTTGATTGTGGGAAAGAAATTCGAGAGCACGTATATAAAACTGTAGAGAACAAACGTATATTACACTGCTATAAACCATTGTCCTCATCGTCAACATGATAGACACTCAGGTACGACGTCGCGTAATCCTCCCAGATATATGACTCTTCCTGACAGAGTCCCCGTATCGCAATAATCACAAACGATTTCTCTTGATAATTGTGAATTGTGAATGGTTCGTGGTTAATCTCAAAAACACGGCATTTACACAAAGTGCAAATTTTCAATTGTGTCCGCCTTTGTTTCCAGATTAGGAAATTTTGCGCAATAGGTTTTCGCTAGTTTGAGATGACTCCAAGCTCCAAGGAAATCACACGACTGTGGTAAACGCTCAGTCTGACTAGGATACTGCTATTTTGTATAAATGATTTGATAACGATAACATTCCTTTTCATACCCATTCATATCTACCCACAAATATTTCAAGATATCACACTCGCTAATGCAATTCCAAGTTTCTAACCTCTTACCACAAAAGTCGTGGCAGATTAACTTTGTGCAAAACCGTTGCAGGAACGAAACTTTTGGCGCAAATTCTGTCACAGATTTTCTTTTTTCCTTTTTTCGGCGCTGAAGCCAGAAAGTTTTGAGAGAGTTCAAAAGTTTGAAAGAAGATCCTTTGTAAAATACATAAAATGATTAATGCCTGGGTACTTTTCTCCCTTTTTACCAATTGTTCATTAGTCCAGCTTGAATACGTTGTTGAAGCACAGGTCAAGAATAGGGAGCTATGTCTGATGTCGAATCTAAAAGAGGCTCTGGAATAACAGTCCACACCTCAAACAACCCAGCAGGGCTAAACAACGATGTGTTTACAGATTCAAATGAAGTTCCAAATCACTCCAACCGTTGGAGAAATTTCAAAGATTCTTTCAAAGAAGCCATTCCAGAATCTTCAGAATCATACATAGATAAGACTGAGCTAAGAGATTATAATGAATTGACTGATGTTGAGAGAGCTGCATTAAATTCATCTAAAACTCAAATGAAGAAAGATTTAACTTTCCGTCATTTGATGATGATTGTTATCGGTGGTGCTCTAGGTACTGGTTTATTTGTCAACTCTGGTGGATCTTTGAACACTGGTGGTCCAGCAAGTTTGGTTATTGGTTGGATTATCATCGCCACTATGATGTTCACCACCATGGTTGCCCTTGGTGAATTATGTGTTACTTTCCCGGTCACTGGTGGGTTTACCACTTATGCTACAAGATTTGTTGATCCTTCTTTTGGTTTTGCAATGGGTTGGAATTATGCCTTACAATGGTTGATTCTACTACCATTAGAATTGGTTGCAGCAGCAATTACTATCAAATATTGGAATCAAGATATTGATTCAGATGCTTGGGTTGCAATTTTTTATGTCTTCATCTTTATCTTGAATATGTTGGATGTTAAGTATTATGCCGAATCAGAAGTCATCTTATCAATGATTAAAATTGTTGCTGCCGTGGGGTTCTTCATCTTAGGTATCGTCTTGATTGCAGGTGGTGGTCCAGAAGGTGGTTATATTGGTGGTAAATATTGGAATAACCCAGGTGCTTTCTCACACGGGTTTAAAGGTGTTTGTAGTGTTTTCGTCACTGCTGCCTTCTCGTTTGCTGGTACTGAATTAATTGCCGTTATGGGGTCTGAATGTACCAATCCAAGAGAAACTATTCCCAAAGCAGCAAAGCAAACTTTTTGGTTAATTAGTACAATCTATGTTGTTATGTTGACTCTAATTGGTTGTTTGGTCCCATACAACGATGAAAGATTGTTGAATGGTGATTCATATGCTTCCGTCTCTCCATTCGTCATTGCCATACAAAATGGTGGTATCAAAGGTCTACCATCCTTGATGAATGTTATCATTTTACTTGCAGTTTTATCAGTGGCAAACTCTTCAGTTTATGCTTCTTCAAGAGTTTTTGCATCATTAGCTGATATTGGTCATGCTCCAAAAATCTTATCCTATGTTGATAGAAGAGGTAGACCATTAGTTGCTACGTTATTCACATTGGCATTTGGTTTATTATCATTCATTGCTTCTTCTGATAAACAAGATGAAGTTTTCACATGGCTATCTGCTCTTTCAGGTTTATCCACCATCTTTGCTTGGTTATCTATCTGTATTTCTCATATTAGATTCAGAAGAGCCCTATATGTTCAAGGAAGAAATACTGATGAACTGACTTATGTCTCACAAGCTGGTATTTGGGGTTCAATCTATGGTATTGTGTTAAACATTTTGGTTTTAATTGGTCAATTTTGGGTTGCCTTATTCCCTTCAGGAACAGCTGATGCTAAATCATTCTTTGAAGTGTTTTTAAGTTTGGCAATCTTTGTTGTTTTTTACGTTGGTCATAAATTATGGAAAAGAAATTGGAAATTATTTATTAGAGCTAAAGATATGGATATTGACACCGGTAGAAAACACATTGATATGGAATTGTTGAAACAAGAAATCATTTTTGAAAAACAAAGATTATCAAACAGTCCGTTATACTATAAACTATACAAAACGTGGTGTTAAGAGATCACTCACAAATACCTCGTTTACTTCATTTACCGTTACTACAAATAAAAGAGATTCAACTCCCATCAATAATGATTTCATTAATTCATCGCAGCATATGTTTTCTCCTTCTTTCCCTATTCTGCCCAGTCTTTTTTATACAACTTTGCATTTATAAATTTTAATAATTACTCACGTTTGATTTGATTCGATTTAACGGAAAAAAATATTCGCAGCATATTGTAGGTCTGTTATGCAATAAGATGACTACGAAAACAATAGATATATAGACCGTCATGATTATAAACGACAATTGTATTATGAATCATAGAGATGTTTGTTATATTAGGTAGTGAAAGCAAGTAGTAAGACAGAATATAACTTGGTTATAAAATATATTTGAAGTGGATAGAACGATCATCTTCAGGTTTAATGGTTGTTACGTCAATACCTTGTTCAACCAATTTTTCAACTTCTTTAGCTCTGATTTGGTTTTGTTTATGGTAATAGTACATAGCTGCAACAATAAAGAAAATACCACCAATAGAAAGGCCCAAGGCGACTCTTAAACCTTTGAAATATCTTGGAGCTGATTCAGCAGTATAAATTTGACCAGCAAGAACACCAGAAATACTACCAATAGTAGTCATCATAGCAGCTGCAGTTGCTCTTTTATAATGACCAGCACAATTGTTGTTAATCCACATGATACTTAAAGCTGAGTAAACATAAATACCAACACCAATCATCATACAGGCAAAATATCTAGCACCAAGAGAATTAGCACTAATTAAGATGGCGTACCCAATAATTTCGAAAACCAATCCTCCAAGTAAGAATCCACCTCTATGTTGAAATTTATCAGAAACGAATCCAACACCCATGAAACTTAATAGTGCAATTGCATAGAATGGGATGGTTAATAATTGAGTCGCGTACTTGTTATAACCCATACCTTTGATTATTGAAGGTAAGAAGGTTGAAATACCAAATAATGTTAAATCAACACAAAATTCGTATAAGCAAATTAAAACAACATCAATATCAAACATTCCTCTTCTGACTTCAGACCACGAAAATTGTTCATCTTGATAAAAATCAGAATATTTGGTTAATCTTGTAATTAGGACAGTTTTCTCATCTGAGGTTAACCACCAAGATTCGGTTGGTTCTCTTGGTAGTAAAATGATTAAAATTGGGAAAGAACAAATAGTTAAAACACCTTCAATGGCAAATAACCATCTCCAACCTTCCCAGCCATGAGCATTGATTTTGATCAACCCAAATGCCAACAAACCACCAAACCCACCTGCAGCTGCACTTGCACAGTAAACATAGGAGCATCTTTTAGCCATTTCCTCTCTGGTATATAACATCCCCAAATAAACATTAATTACTGGAATGATACCTGATTCAAATAAACCTAACAACATTCTGCAAGCTAATAAGGAATGATAGCCTTGTACGAAAGCAGTACATAAACAAGTGATACCAAAGAATAAACACAAGAAAGATAAACCATATTTAGCACCGACATATTTCAAAGAAATTGCAATTGGAACTTCAAATATAACATAAGTGACAAATAACAAACTGACAACGTTACCATATTGATTCCCAACAAGACCTAAATCTTCACCCATACCAGCAGCTTGTGCATTACCAATATTTGACTTATCAAGATTTGAAAACAAATAAGCAAGAGCCAAGCATGGGATGATTATAAAATCAAATTTTTGTTTAACTTTTTTCTCTATGGCTTTGAAAGTTGGATCATTTGGATCAGATAAATCTGGTTTCTTCTCATCATCTTCTTTTGCATTTGGGTCGGATGAAGCATCACTCTGAACTTTTCTGAGGGTCAGGTCTTCATCGTTCTTTTCTAATTCTAGAGAGGTGGGTATTATATCTGATGACATATTAGGGTGTCTAAGAAATTTTGAACCAAGAGAACCGTTGCAAGCACCCAATTTATGTCTGTGATAGCTATACTCCGAGTAATGGAACCGTTGAGTGATAGGAAGAAGTGCGCTTGTTTAAATAGACAGGTATTGTATCATAAGGTGTCAAAGTGGGCTAAACTACATCTAATTTCCTGAATCGTCGTACAGGAAGCCGTCATCATTTTTTTGTGTGGTGAGGAAAAAAAAAATTAGCGCTGGTGATGAGCTGGGGGAATTTCTTTTTCAAAGAAAGAGGTAACATAGTGAAGCCAGAAAGAGATTACTTGATGTGTATTATGTGTTTCGTTACTGCCTTATTTAGTTTCTGTGGTCATTCCCCGATTCACTAGTTGTTTCACTGTGTATTTGTCTATTAAATTGGATGGGAATGGAGGAATTTATTGGCTTTTATTGTTCCTCTAACCTCTTGAAAAAACGCTAGGCTGAAGGGCCTTTTAAAGTTTGGCAGAGCCAGCTAAACGAGAAAGTCTAGTGGGCCCACTTCCACTGCGAGCGTGTCCACTGGGCGGGGTCCCGAGTGGCCTAGTGTCTAGAAAGAGTGCCTGCTAAAGCCCCCCCCCCTGCCTAAGTCTACCTCCCTGTGTGATGTAATGTCAACACATTAAAGCCATTTTAGCTAGAACCCTTTAAAGCTCTACCCAACAGGAAACAAAGAGAAAGAAGAAGAGGCCAGAGAGAAAGTCACAGTGAGCACTTAGAAGGAAAGATAACAGATAAAAGACCCGCCAGGCTCGGTCTCCCGCGCAGAGCTGTGATCCCAGAATAAAGACGGCCAGACAGCAGCAGCCCGTTTCTCAGTTCGCTTATCTAAACACTTTTCAGTTTTGGCTTTTTTTCTTCTCCAAATTCACAAACAATTGGATCCAAGCATTATTAGGATTTTGACATTTAAACAACAACAAAGTCTCCTTTCCCTTCTCCCATCTCGTTAAGAAGCCATTGGTTAGGCAATCAGTATAACCTGACAAGTAACACTCAGTGTTGCTCTAGAATTGTTGACCCAGAGACACAAGATTCTCTCTTTATCACCAGAACATAGCAGAATAGAGCGGCTAATTTGAAGAAGCCCAATACTTACAACAACTACCAAGGAATAAAACTGCCATCACATTGAAGAGCCAAACCAACCATATATGAATCTTTTTTTACAATTTTACAACTTGTTCAACTGTGTGGAAAGTAAAGGCTGACTGGTTAATCTATATGATGACCTCCTACCACAATGATACAAAAAATAGCAGTTTTGGAAGCGGGTTTCTGAAATCGATAGCTAGCTCATTTAAATCTAACAACAACGATAGAAACAAGATTGATGCTTCTTTAATTAGTCAAGACAAACAAAAACAACAACTTTTCAATGACGTACGATCCGGATCGCTCTCATCGAGAGCAAAAGCCGTGGACCAAGTATCAAATTGTCTATATGAATTCGAACTTGGATCGGTTCCTGATATTTGGTATTGTGCGAAGGATTTGATCTCTCCAAACGTTCAAGCTTCAATAAGGAAATCAGGCTTAACATTGTTGAATGCCTGTGTGGAGTTGGATACAGAGGATTCTTCGGCAAGATTTGCTTATTGTAATGATGCTATATTGAACTGTCATTTTACAAGAGATAAAGTTGATCCTGAATTCGATACTTTCTTATCCGTTATTAAAAAGCTTACAGATAGTGGAAGATTCATTCATCATTATCAAGAATCATTTAAAAAACCTTTAGTTCAATTCTTTGTTAATGCATTATCCGCGTCTGAGATTTCCAAAAACAAAAATGTCCTGAATTTACTAAATTTTGTAAATGAGAGCATAAAATCTGGTCTTTTAGATAGTGACCACTACCAGCAATCATCAAATAATGATCCAGAGCAATTATTAAGGGCATTGATCAAACTGAGCTTGAAAACTTCCGATGGAGAGATCTTGGAATTATGCTTATACTCTATTGACAGTGTAAGTATCCATAATAGTATCCCAGAGGCTTTGCACTATGAAGTTTTAGCAATATTGGCAGGATCAGCGACTTTGGACATGAGATTTTGTGATATTTGTTTTGAGATAAGTACGAGTTTGGTCAATGAAATCGGATTCCAGCCTGTATGTGGAAAATTGTTAGATATTGTTCAGTCAAAAGAATCTAAGAATGAAAAAAATATCACTGCTTCCGTTGGGGCCATTAAATTGATTGGTCTTTTTTCAACAAATTATGCTTCTCTTATGGAGTTTCAAGAAATTTTGAAAGCTATGTTGGTTGCTTTAAGCTGGAATAGAAATAGTTTGAACGTTGCGATCTTACAATTTGTGAACGATCGTTTATTAAGTGATAATGTATTAAATCAAGTGAGTTTCAAAACCTGGGACGTGGAAGAAATGTCTATTTTAGGTTTGCTGAAGGAAATTTCGTCCAAGATTGGGAAGCCAGACGAAGTGGAGCTATTCAAGTTGGTTTTAGTCCATCTACAAACTCTGGTTGAAACTTCCAGGTATCCAGGTAGTCATGAGAAATTGGTTAGATTTTTCATTGAGAATAGCAGATATTTATCAACAAAAACTAGTGTTTTCGTCCTCAAGTTTTTTAGTCTGGAAAATTTGTGCTCACCACTAAATGAAAATTGGATACAGAATTGTTCATTAGTTTTGGATACTTTTTATTTTGATACATTGAAGGATTTGACAGTAAGGCTTACTGCTCTTAAATTGATCAAGGATATTTATGATTCCTCTGTTCAAGTTTTCAGAAGCGATGAACAAGTGTTGTTCAAGTTGGGTGATTTTCTTTTCAAAAATATAGATACAGAAGAAAATACAGAAATATTAAAGACTTTAGGTACATATATGGTCAATATCGCTACTACTTTACCTATGGCTGTTTACCAAAGATTATTAGACGTTTTCATATTACCGGGCTTCAATTCTTCTAGAGAAAGGAAAAACAGTTTGACATCATTCACGTCATCAGACTCCAAAGTCGATTCAAAGAAACCATTCAAAAAGGACACTAAGAAGATTTTTGCAAAAGTTTTGGTAACAATATTTGCCGAAACGATGCTCCATGATGGTGAAAAAGCTGCAATGACATACGATACACTTATTAAAGTTGCTGATTGTTCATTGGCAAAGAAAAATGTTGATCTACTTTTGATTATCTCCAGATTTTTTGTCAGAATAAGAGCTTCCACTGATAAGCAAGTCTATTTATCCAACCCAACAGATATGGATGGTCTTTCTGCTGCTTTCTCCAGAAATTTGAACGTTCGTAATAAAAAGAAGGATGCTGAGTTAAGCAATTTGAGCCTTGATGACTCAGAGAAATGGACATATCCGGAGGAGATCAGTTATATCCCAAAGGAGAAATTGGATACACCCTCAGATAGCCTCACAATTTTTGATAGCAATTCATTCAAGCTGTCATTGAAACCAACTATCGACATTGAGAAATGGTTAAGTGTTGTGATACAAATCTTGGAGACCTGCCCACATTGGGAAATATATTCTTTCATCTGGTCTCATTTCTGTCCTCAATTGTCTAACATCAAACTTTTTGAAACTTGCGGTGAAGGTATTCGACAATTTAGATCTTTGGTTTGTGATCAATTAAGTTTAAAATTACCATCAACTCTAAAGTTGGCAGAAAATATTACAAGACATGATTTGCAAGTAGCTATTGTGAGAAATTTTACACCTTTGATTTCTTATCATGAATTATTTTCTAAACAAGATGAAGACCAAATTATCAGCGCATTACTCTTTGGTTTATCTGGTTGGGAGAAGACAGCAATTCCATGCATTCACATCTTGACTGTTTGCTGTTATGAAATCCCAATGTCCATCAAAAAATATTTACCTGTCATTTTAACAAAACTTCAAACCAGAATTTCCAGTGCATTTGCATCTGCTCACATTTTGGAATTCTTATTATCATTATCATATATTCCAACTTTGACTTCTAATTTCACTGTGGATGAATTCAAGAGGGCTTTTGGTATTACTTTTAAGTTGATCCAATATGCTCATGAGATCCAAGTGACCAAGAATGAGAACCATCAGGGGATCTTGAGCCACGGGGAAGAATTAGCTGCTGAAAACTCACCATCAACTGAAAATTTAGAAGTCACTCCAACTATATCTACCTATTTGCTTACTTTGTCATATGACGTTATTGCAAATTGGTATTTAAATATGAAAATTAATCAAAGAAGACAATTATCCTCTTTTATTATCAAAAATTTGATTTTATCCCAAAGTAATAGAGGATCAGATATCAACCTTCAAAATATGGCATTCTTGGATTTGATTTCAAGATTTACATACTCAGATCTGGAATCGAAATTCAGCCCTATCGCACCGCAAACGTTTTCTGATGATGAACCTGTTCTTCATTCCAAGTGGATTTATGGATCAAGTATCATTTCAATCGATACCCATTCCAAGACTGGTGAATCAATCATATCTACTAGAAGAGCCTCTGGCTCTACTGTTTTCAGAATCACACCGGATGAATCAATGATTCCTGTTTATACAAATCAACTTCATGCTAGAGAAGATGTTGACTCATTTTCACCGAACTTCATCCTGTTACAACTAGTCGTTCATTCAGACCCAACGAATACCTCCAAACCTATTTCAATACCTGATGATCCAGCAATCACAAGATCAATTACAAATTTTGATAGAATTCCAGTTGTTGAATTCCACAAAATTGGTTTATTATACATTGGCCCTAATCAAAGAACAGAGACCGAGATTTTATCGAATGGTTCAGGATCTATTGAATATCAAAAATTCTTATCCAACTTTGGCAGATTGATTCCACTGAAAGGATGTAAGAGTTTCTATGTTGGTGGACTTGATACAGAGAATGATGTTGATGGTGAATTTGCAATTGGTTGGAATGATAAAATTTTGCAATTGGTTTATCATACAACTACCTTGATGCCAAACCAAAAGGATGATCCAAATTTTTCTGCTAAGAAAAGACATATCGGTAACAATTATGTTAACATATTCTTTGATGAATCTGGCCTTGCATTCGATTTCAATATCATTAAGAGTCAATTTAACTTTTTGAACATTGTTATTCAACCGCATAGTGTTTCCTTCTCTAAGGATATCAAATCTACAGAAAATAAGATTCAAAAGTATAAAGTCAAGATCCATAGAAGATCTGGTGTTCCTGGGTTATTTGCAACTTGTCATTTCAAGATTGTCGACGAAGAAAATTTGTCAACTTTTGTTAGAACATTGTCCTTAATTGCTGATCAATTTGCTCAAATTTGGCATTCAAATGGGAATTATAGCTCCAGTTGGAGCCATAGAATGAAACAAATTAATATGATTAAAGATAAATCACTCAAATATCATGAAGATGCTAGATCTAAGCAGCAAACGGAAGATCCAAAAGGTTCGGAATCAAAGTCCACTACTACAGGTCAATCATTTTTGGATCAACTATCAAGTAGCTCATCAAATGGTGGTGTATCAAGAACAAATAGTGTTTCAAGACCAACACCAAATAACAGTAATCAAAACCAACTTGAATATCCTCAAGCTGAAGATAATCAAATTTTCAAAAACTTGGAATTTACATCATTCACAAGATGATACATAATTCAAACAAAGTTATTATTTATTTTTGTGTTTTATAATTCAATTAATTTTCCACATACAAATTATAAACTGGGGTTCAAATAACATTTTTTTGTTGTAGAAAGTTTATTTTCAGAAACTACCATGCAGCTGTAGATATTATGCCCATCAATTACTAGAATTTTATATAAGACAAGTGCCAGTTTTTTATAATACATAAACATTTCAGCGGCTAGATTTTTTTCAGAAACAAAGTAAAAGTAAGTTAAAAATTATATGTATAAGAGATAAAAATTCAATATATAAGAAAAGAATATGAGAAAGTAGCTTCAATTCGTTTATGAAACAACATTATGAAAGTGAATAGAAACATTTGTAATGTGATATGACATCAAAATGAGGGAGAAATATACATCACAAAAGATAATAAGACACACTATGGACAGGATGATTGAATAATGAATGAATAATGAATAGATAACTGTGCTCAGGCAGTTTCTTATTCCTCGTCATCAGAAGTAATAGCAGTTTCTGACAAGATAATCAACTTTTCGATAGATGCCAAATGTTTACCATAATTAGATTTTGAAATCTGTTTCAAAAATTGTTTAATTTTTTTGATAAGAATTTTCTTCTTTCTTCCCTTTGCAACATCAACTAATTTTTGAACGACATAATTAGCATATTGATCCTTCATCATCAGACCTAAAGGTGAGCGATCTTCCACAATCTTATCATCATCCTGGTCATTTTCTTTCAAAACTTCATCCAAGATTGATGATCGTTGGGCAACATCACCAAAAATTACACACTTTTCAACAACATTGGATGCGAATTTGTGCTTAGAGAAATCAACAACAGTTCCCAAAACAGCATCCACAATAACCTTTCTTTCTTCAGGTTTACCATGTTCAATGATGTGCTGAATAACATAATTACCGTATTGATCTTGAATCAAGAAATAAGTGTACTTGTTCAATTCAGACAGGATAAATTCTTGATCTTCAGGTTTAGAATATTCCAGCAACCTTTGAATCACGCGACAACCATATGGATGGGTTGATAGATGATAAATTTGGGTTCTCAATGAGTCCAAAATAAATTGAATCTTATCAATTGGGATTTTCTCAATAGCTTTTTGAATAACATGATTACCGTTTTGGTCTTTAATACAGCTCAAAATTGAATTTTTCAATTCAGAGACAATGGCAACTTGATTTTCCAATTTAACATATTCAATACCTTTTTGAACAACCCTACATCCATACATCTGCATAGATAAAAAGTTCACATTTCCTTTCATTTGTTCCAACAAGACATCCCTTTGAGTTTCAGACCCATGTTCGAAATACTTTTGTATAACATAATTCCCGAAGACATCAGTCATCAACTCTAAAGAAACTTCACGTATCTCATTGAAAATAACTTCTTTTTCTTCAAATGGACTATCAGCTAACTTTTGTTGGATGAACCTTGAACCATGTTGATCTTTTGAAAATTCAATAGCGTTACCGAAAATATCTTTAAGCTTGAAATTTTCTGAATTGTTACGAAATTCTTCCAAAATTGGGCTTCTGTAAATATGGTTCTTAGGACCTTTCCCATTACCGCTACCATTGGAACGAGTACCACTGGAAGTATGTGGGTTGTTCCCATTGTTTGGAGTAGCGGATTGTTTTGGAGAACGTCTCTTGTTGTTTGATAGATTCTGGACACTGTTGTTGTTGTTGTTGTTGTTGTTGCTATTATTATTATTGTTGTTGTTACTGTTGTTGCTGTTTGTTAACGGAACTTGGGAACCAGTCTGTGAGTCAAATTGACCATCATGCATGTTCATTTGTGGAGGTATATAACCATATGGAGAAAATGCTTGGGGGTAGATGAATGGTGTATTTCCATTGAAATTTGGCTGGGTTGGTTGAGGGTGTAATGGCATTCCAGGAATGAATGGTGGTGAAGTTTTAGAAGTATCATTTATTGCTGATGCATTTTCAGTTGCCGCATCAGAACCATTAGCTGCAGCTCCATTTTGTCCATTGATACCAACTGATTGTGGGTTCTGAGACTGATTGAAAGAATTTTGTGCATCCACAAATTGAGGTGGCATCATTGGCATAACTGGAAATGGTTGGTGGTTGAATGGGAATCCATATGGGAACATTTGTGGGTAATTTGGCTGAGGTGGGTTCACAGGGCCTTGGTTTGGTGTGAAAGTAGCAGCAGAAGCAGCAGAAGCAGGATTCCAAATATTATTTGTGGAGGCCCTTTCATTCATATCAAAATTCAAAGAATTGTGCTCAGATTGGTTCAAGTCAGATGAAATGGACATAGTACGACTATTACTAATAAAAGCTTGTGTTGGCGAAGTGTTGTTGGACATATAGCTATCAATTTTTTCGTTAACAGATGGTCGTGATGTAGACTGATTCAATGAATTATTTAAACTTTCATTCAATGAAGTTGGTGAACTTTCATGGAACGTTCTGTTAACCGCAATACCTTCCTGAGTTAAAAAACTCGTTCTTCTTGAAGAAGGAACACGAGCACTCGTGCTACCAATTGATAATGAGCCAATCCCACCACCTAATAATTCAACTTCTCGTGTTGCTTCAGCGACAGCAGCAAATTTTTCAAGAAAACGACCAGAACCAGCGCTACCCATGTGAGATGGAATACCACCGCTGATGGAGGCAGAACCAAAGGCATTGTTTTGAACTCTATTACCATTTGTAGCATTGTTGAGGTTATAAGCACCTAAAGATAAAGTACCTCTCTTGTAGCCAAAAGCGTTCCCGTAGTCACTATCAATATCAGAACCAGCACCACTAGCTGTTGAGTTTCTGCGACCATTGATTAGGTCAGTTGGTTGGTCAAAATTGTTACTCATGGATCCAATGTTGATACCACTATTGATGCTATTAGATGCACTCAAGTTTGAAATGATGCTTCCAATATCTTGGTCCATGTGATCAAAAGAGCTTAAACTCTTACTTGGGGGAACCGGTGGCTTGGATTGAGCTGATCCCAGTCTATCTAAAGATGAGTTGGATACACTATTACGGGCTGATTGTTGAAGATTGGTTGAAGAGGTATTTGAATCCCATTTGAGGAAATCGTCTGGTAATTGTGCGCCTTCTATTATGTATTGGTTAGCATACTCTTCCCCGAAGATTCTTGAATAGAAGTACCTCATGTTCTCGAGTTGTTCAAGAATTCAAATGGTTCAGAACCTAACAAGAATTGAGAAACACATTGAAATACTGTTAAAATTTATACATACCAGTCATTTTCTGAGATTGTTGAAATATGTACAAGGGAGAGATATAAAACTTCCGATAACTTGCCAAAAACACTCAAAGTTATAAAACAGGAACTATGGACAGGACTTTGAGAAGGATTGGAAGATAATAAGCACTCACGGCTGAGTCTTTTTATGGGAGCTTTGATACCTTTTGTTAGTTGATGCGCGTGTGAAACAACAAGATGGCCATAAGATGGTTCCTATCTGGTGGCATGTCACACAGTTTAGTGCAAAAAGGTCGTTTTTTGTGAACACCAAAAAATCAAAAACTGTGCGGAAATCAGCCGTATTGGGAAAGTTGGCACATTAGGAAATGGTTAGGAAGAAATGGCTCGCGGCCGCTCTGCCAAACTTCCCCTGTGAAATAAATCTAACCATATATATATAGTAAGAAGCTTCAATCTCGAGTCTTTTATGACCAGTTGTAGAACGAGGTGCTGAAGACCATGGCTATAAAGAAGAAAGTGGTGGATTTCCAGGATGCGAAAAAGATCCTAGATAGCATGTATCCGGACCTTGCACGCAAAGTGGTACCCAATCTAAATGAACTTAGGACCAACCTTTTGCACAAAAATCTAGGACCGAATGATCCAAAACAAGTGATACGGTCTACCTTGAAGCTGAAGCCTTTAGATGGCGCAGGTGAACTTGGAGATATTGGACTGGCAACTAGACAGACTCGACACCATATAAGCAAGGCGTTAGCTGCTCTGCCTAAACGAAAGGGGGATAGTATCGTTTCTAATGTTTTACTTTTCCGTTCAAGAAATCAGCTATTGGATAAATCAGATTTCGTGAAAATGGCACCTAAGGAAAGATCTTTGTTTGATTTGAGTACACTACCGAATGAAAGCTATGAATTTAGCGTCAGGGGTGGTAGAGTTCCAAATAATCTGGAATATAGAGCAGGTTATTATTTAATTTTCAGAACTAAAGAAGAAGCTGCAGCTTTTAGTGTTGATACATTGGGGAAACAATTAAATGGTGTGAATTTCCATACTGAAATGATTGACGTTAACTTTAATGAAGGAAACATATGCTTGAGTGCTTTCAATGAGAGTTGCATTATTGAAAATGGTGTGTTAACCTTACAAGAATCATTCCCAAGAAATCAATGTGTCTTGGTGAAAGGACTTCCAAGTTTTATTACAGCTAACACATTGTTGAAGATGCTATATGATTACGATTTGAGTGATCGTTCTGATGCTATAACTCCTATAAATATAGATCACCATTCTAGAGTGGGCAAATGGCTGATAAAATTCCAACACCCAACTGAGGCGTTAAGGTTTTTACGCAATTATCATGGGTTCCACCTTAACAACAATTCAGAATTTCCAAAAATTTACGTGGACTTGATAAGCTAAATTGCGCACATTAGGAAATGGCTCTCTTGTAAATACAACACAGTACCATGGTATACAAATATAATCATATAATACGCTTACGACTTTCACGTTTCTTATAATTTTAACATTTGTACTCTAAATAGTTGCAAATTATCTATTCATTCAAGTCTCCAAAACTTCTCCATCCTTCTCTAACCAACTCAAATTTCTTTACGGTTTCACCTGCCTTGATTTCATCTTTTTCCACAATCACATATTTTTCCCATTTCCCCTTCACTCTCCAAAGAATAACAATCGAAGACTCACTAGACCACCCCAACACACCACGGTCCTCAGCTTCATTATCTATTTCATCGTGTTTCAGGTGTATTGAGCAGAAGCTCCATGTGGAGTTGAAATATGTGGGTCTCACTATGCCCGGAAGAGTTTTTAAGATGTGTGATTTATTGACTTGTTGTTGACTATTTGTTATATTGAAAACGTGCAAAGTTTGCTTATCTGACAAAACAGCCAATTTGGAGCCATTTTGGGAGAATTCCATTGAATAGATTTCAGCACGATCAAGTCCGCGTCTAAATTCATATAACAGACTGCACGTTTGAGTAGAGTGTACTCTTATAATAGTTCCTGTTTCAGATGCTGACGCTAACATTGTCCCTGCCTTATTTAGAGCCAAGCAACGAATTTTCGATTTATGTGCCTTCACAATTGATATCAAGTTTCTTTCCTGTCCACTTGAAGATATGTCTACTATCTGAATTTGACCAACAACTCTAGCAGGAAATGCCAATATTTGTAGATTTGAAGCTTGATCTTGATAAGCACCTGGCGAAAGGGCTGAAACACCCAAAGGGTTCTCAAATGTTTCATATTGAGCAATATTCTTTGGCGGTGAGCTGAATCCATGGATATATATCTTATTACTCAATACCACCACAATTCTCGTCCTTGAAAGAAAAACATTTAGTACGGGGCTATAGAAATTTAGATTTAATGCATCTTTAGTTTTTAGATCATCCCATATAATTGTTTTATTCATAGGGAACCGAGGATTTTTCCCACCACCTATCAAAGCAAGATAATTCGTACGATAAAGCATTCGAATCAGTCCTATTCCTCCATTAGATCCGAATTCTCTCTTCACTTTCAAGTCCATTGGATCGGTGTTATAAACTCTGAAGCCATTCTCATAACCAACAGCGAAGCAGCTTTGGTCCTGGTTGAAGGAAGCACAAAGAAGCTTCGAGCTCCCAGAGCCATCTCCATCGTTGATCTCTCTTCTAGTGTTCATACTGAATGAGGAGACACACTTGATCAAAGAAGTGTTGCAATTGTCCAGAATCTGATTCCTGAATGTTTATATTTATGAACTTATCCCACTGTAGTTTTGTCCCATATTATTGTTCTTTCTGGTCGGGGCAGGGTCGTTAACTATGTGACCACTCAGGAACCGTAGGTAACTGGTATAGTTGGAACTTAAAGTACCCTGAGAAACCGTTATTACTATCAAAATGTTTCAGATTAACAAAGGTGAAATATTTGCTGATTTTGATGTTATTTGAAAGTCGTAATAGCACTGTTTATTGGCTTCAACTCGGAGCTCTTATCTGAGCATGCCCCTAAAGGAGTAATTTCCTAATTCAGCTATTTATTACCTAATTTAAAAAATATGACAAAAAAATTCAGTAGATGCTTCAAGAAGACCGAAGAAGGTTCAAAACGTCTTACGAGACTTGAACCCTTTCCGAATAAGCCTTAAGGATCTTTACTCATAAAAGGGCGTTCATTTACATTTCAACTGATAGTGTTCATGAAAAGAAATAGCCTTACCCAGCAAGACATAGACTCAAAAAGACCAAAGACTGTTGAGGAAGATATAACAATGACCGATCAAGAACCAAAGAAGGAGGATTTTTTCGCCCCAGTTGGTGATGCTGCCCAAGATATCGATGATGAAAGAGACCAAAACCAAGTTGTTAGCAATGACGGTATTCGTCAAACCGGTGCCCAAGATGCTGAAGGTCATCCAGTGCAAGAAATTCAATCATTATGTATGAACTGTCACCAAGATGGTACAACCAGACTTTTACTTACAAGTATCCCATACTTCAAAGAAGTCATTATTGTCTCTTTTGAGTGTCCACATTGCCACTTCAAAAACTCAGAAATACAACCAGCTTCTACTATCCAAGAAAAAGGTTCTAAATATGTTCTCAAAGTTGAAAATAAAGAAGATTTCAACAGACAAGTTGTTAAGTCAGAAACTGCCTCTTCAAAATTTGTTGAACTAGATCTTGAAATCCCTCCAAAAAGAGGTCAGTTGACCAATCTTGAAGGTTTATTAACAGAAATGGTTGATGACTTGAAAGCTGATCAACCGGCCAGAAAACAAGTTGATGAAAATATTTATAACAAGATTGAAGAATTCATACAGAAGGTTCAATCAGTTTTGAATGGTGATGAAGGTACCTTCCCACTAACTTTTGAACTAGATGATCCAGCTGGAAATTCTTGGATTGAGTTCATTCCAAATGAAGCTGCACACAAATGGTCACATACTGAATACGTCAGATCTGATGAACAAAATGTCTTTATAGGATTAATCACAGAAGATCAATTGGCCGATATTCGTGCTCAAAGAGCCGCAGAATTGGCTGACAAAAATCGTAATCCAACTTCCACCGGTTTCGTTTCTGATGCTACTGATATTGAAAATTTTGAAAATGAAGTTCAAACATTCTCAGCCACTTGTCCAACTTGTTATAAGCCATGTGAAACTCACATGAAAGTTGTTAATATTCCTCATTTCAAAGATGTTATCATCATGAGTACCGTTTGTCATGAATGTGGTTACAAATCTAATGAGGTTAAGACTGGTGGTGCCATTCCAGAAAAAGGTCGTCGTGTTACTTTGAAGGTCGATGAATCTGAAGATTTAGCTAGAGATATCTTGAAATCGGAAACTTGTGGTTTGAGTGTACCAGAATTGAACTTAGAACTGAACCCTGGTACTTTAGGTGGTCGTTTCACTACTATTGAAGGTTTGTTAACACAAGTTAAGGATGAATTACATAGCAGAGTTTTCACTCAAACATCTGATTCAATGGATGATACCGCTAAAGGACGCTGGACCACCTTCTTCACCAATTTGGAAGAAGCTATTGACGGTAAGAAAAAATTCACTGTTATAATGGAAGATCCACTAGCCGGTTCTTACATCCAAAACGTCTATGCTCCAGACGATGATCCAAATATGACCATTGAAGATTTCGACAGAACTTTCCAACAAAATGAAGATCTGGGTTTGAACGATATGGATGCTTAAGATCAAAATCTGTTCAATTTAGTTTATAGTATCGTCATCGTTGATTAGAATTGGTCGATTGTATTTAGATTAATAGACCAGTCTGAAAATACGCTCATAAATTATTTAACTCTAAAAAATCCCGTAATGTAGTATTTTGAATATATAAATACATATCCAACTCTATAAAATGTGTCGGCTATGAGGTCTGCCAGTTGTGACATTTGAATCATCCATGTACTCGTCTTCATGATCATTTCTTTCTTGTTCTTTCTCTCCCTGATTATCGAAATCATCTGTTTCATAATCATCATCTTCATCGTCATCTTGTTTGCCTCCTTTATTCTTCATGTTGTTTACACTTGCTTGATGTTCCACATGAACTTCTCTCATAACATCACCCCAATCCGATCTACTTAAAGATTCGGAAAGATCAGAAATGCTATCATACATACTACTCTCATCATTAACTTGAAGACTATTCTTAGGAGGGGACCAATAAGAGTTATCAGTAGTGAACCTGTTATCATCAGGTGTAACAATTGGTGATGCAATAGCTTCATTAGGAATTTCCAAAGATCCGGTGATTGTACGATTCTTTCTTGGTGTCGTGTCTTTCCTATAATTGAAATATTCTGGAACCAACCGTTCTCCAGCCTTTTTAGCCTTATAAGCTTTTAAGGATTCATTGTCGTTCTCAGTGACAACAATTGCCGGAGTATTGAAAGGATTCCCACCAGTCCCTTGAGAGGTAATAGAGCGCCTTTCGAATGGATTCTCAGAGGTAGAAGCAGTACTGAATATGCTTTCATTATAGTGCCCTCTGTTGTCATGACGATGCTTAAACTTCCAACGATAGGTAAACATTTCGAGTACAGCCAGCTGTTTCCTAGTTTCCAAACGTTTATCAACCTTCTTGGACACCAACAAACGATCCATGAAATCACTTAATGTCAAACAGTTTGATTCTTCAAATCTGGAATATAAAGGTATCTGAAGAATTATTCGGGCAAATGAAATGCCTGGTTCATTGTTCAGTTCCATATTCAAAATGGCTTCTTCGATAAAACGATCATACGCTTTTGTTCTCTCTCTCACTTTTTGAACGTCGAGGTTATTCAAGGTCTTATTGACTTCAGCAAAATTAACAAATACATCATATGGATCAGTTACATCTTCTGGAATCTCAAACCATTTCTTCTTTAATTCTGGAATGGTCCAGTTACCCTCATAGATCTTGAAAGAAAAATATCCATCTAGTGATCTAAGAAGCACTGGTAATTGTTCAGGACTTATGAAGCCTGTGCCATGTGGATCAAATGTTTGCCAGACCGTTTTAAAATTTCTAATTTCTTCTCTGTTAAGAGTTACCTTGGACCCATTGTCACTGTAAACATAACTGAAATTCTCGAAAATCAAGGAGATAAACATATTAACAAAAATATACATAGACAAAATGTTCCAAATGATAAACAAAATGTAAGCATATTGTTGACTCCCGCAGTCAGTTGTACTGAAACCTTCGCCTTGTGAGCAGAACGGCTCTTCTAATCCGAAATCACGCATGGTATAATTCCATGCTTCACCAAAACTTCCACGGAATAACAGCAACAATGACTTAGTGACCGTCCGCAAATTCAAGTTATCATTTGTATTAGCCCCAATCTTGGTCAAGCCAAAAATTTGGTTCAAAGCAATAGCGAAAACCAGGAACAGAATACCCCATGTGAAAATCAACGATATCAATGATGGAATACTAGCTGACGCAATCTTCAACAGATGACTCAATCTATTACTTGATGGAATTAAAACCGTAAATATACCCACCAAGAAAAGCTTGTTAAAATTAGCGAAAGTGGAGCTTCTAGAGACAAAGAAAGAGGCCAAAGATGTAGTAATAGCACCCGAAAACACGAACAATTGGTAAATATTCCATTTTACCTTGAAAAAAGTTTTGAACCCCATTGCCCATAACTTCATTAAAATGAAGGTCATGAAAATTGAGGAAGAGCAAATATAGACAGTATATCTGAAAGTATCTAGTGCATGAGGGCTCGGATACATCTCCAATAAAATGGCCAAGATATGAACCCACAAAACAAACTGGAGGAAAGTACTGACATACTTATTTCTTTCGACAGCATATTTGAAACAAAGTTTTCTAAACCCATTGAGGGATTTCATTTCAGGTCTTTTACGAGGATGATTTTGTGACAGTAACTTTTTGACTTCAGTCCACGATCTTTGTTGTAGTGTCATGAAAGCACTACCTGTTGTCTTTGAATAGTTACTAATAATAACAGAAACGAACAATGCAAGCACGAAAATAATACCCAAAAAGTTGAAAGCAATGATGAAGGCACCATCTCCCGGGGTCGACCAGAAACCAGCTGGTGAACCTCTTCCTGTACTGTTAACGATATTTTGAAGGAGGTCTGTCCATCCCTCCAATGAAAGAATTTCAAAAAGCGTCAAAAGTGAAGATGCAAACCTGTTAAACTCCAATTGAGGATCACTGTAGACTCTCGGGGATAGAACATCCCAATTAAACACCTCATTGGTGTACTCATTATAGCACTCACTTTGACTTAAGTCACCATCATTACAGACACCCAGTCTACCAGAGAAAAGATTCAACCCCCATATAGCGAACGGCAACAGCAACGTGAATGATAAGAATGCAGCGTTAAGAATTTTCCAGACACCGACAATCAAAACTTTATGAAAAATGTTCTTAGAAGTATCACTGATAGTCAACAATCTTAAGGCTCTTAAAGCCTTGAGACCTCTCACAATTCTGGAAAGACTGTCATCACCTCTCCAGATTGCAATAGCATTGACCCAAAGTGAGATCAAAACAATAAAATCAATGAAGTTCCATGAATTTTGGAAATATGCATTGGGTGTAAATATTAGACCATCCGCAATAACTTTTATCAAAAATTCAACCAGGAACAAAATAGCAAACGCTACCTCAAAGTCAAACGTCCAATTCCAAATACCTTGCCCGAAGCTGTTTTCCTTTTTATATAAAGGGGTGCTATAACATGCGATGATCACTAATGCCATGGTACTGACAGCAATAAGGGCCAGAAAAATACCATGTAAATACTTGTTGGGTTCAACACCATCATAACGTTTACCAACACTAGGTGGTGTAATCTTTTGACACAGCTTTCTTAGAGGTTGATTGGGGGAAAGGATATAGAATGCAGTGTTGAACCCCGGGTTCTCTTGTAAAAATTTCCGTCTCGCTTCAATAGTTTTATTGGTCTCAAGTTCAAAATTCCTTGGAAGTAAAGAGTAGTCACCATCATCTCCTAAGAACTTTTGTCTTTTGTTATAGAATGGGTTCTCACCGGCTTTAGAAGTCCAAAATAGGGAGACAATAAGTTTTTTGATCCAGCTGAACTCAAGTAATCTATGGTAGTGAATAGTCCAAAAGCG
Organism: Hansenula sp. yHMH451; assembly: GCA_030571095.1. Taxonomy (NCBI): domain Eukaryota; kingdom Fungi; phylum Ascomycota; class Saccharomycetes; order Phaffomycetales; family Wickerhamomycetaceae; genus Hansenula; species Hansenula sp. yHMH451. The sequence continues at coordinate 452,768 of JAJLXE010000006.1, forward strand.
GGCAATTCTAGACCTAGGTAACTCATGAACCTGATCATCTTGCCTCTCTTCCTGTAGTTCATCTTTCAGAAATTCTTGAATAGCGACCCCATTTAATAGAAGGTTCATCACCTGCTGTTGATTATCAGGTTCTTTGTTCTCACTTTTGAATAGTTTTGCCTTGAATTCTGACAGGAAGGTTTTCTCTGCGAAACTCTTTACCTTATTTGGAAAGTCAACAAGAACAAACTTCCGAACCTGTTCCTTTCTTTTCTCTTTCTCTGAAACTTCCAGACTATCTGCAATAATGGCAATAAAGATATTCAAAACGAGGGAATTTGATAACAAGAACCAGGCAATCAAGAAACAAGCACCGAAAGCACCAGCGGATTTATTTGGGGCATATTTGGTCATCCTATAAAGCACAGAGGTCCAATTTTCAGTCGAGGTAATGGTGTATAAAGCCACAAATGTGTTTGGTAAATTTTGAAGGGAAAATTGATCATCTTCAAGGTCATCTTTAGGAACGAACCCCTCAAAATATCTAGACATGATGATACTGGATAAGAACAATAGAAGAAAGTAGAAGAGGGCAAGATTGAAAATAATTGTGATGGTACTCCAAACTTGAGCCCACAATTTTCTGGCGAATTTGAACATTAAAACAACTCTGTAAAATCTGATAATCTGGAAAGCGCGCATCCAATCATATCCACGACCTAACCCAGAATGAACTTCAGGTATTATCATAACCGAGGTGATGATTGCAAGGGCTAAATCAACTAAATTTCTTCTATCTCTCAAAAAAGTCTTATAATTTGGATGGTATAGCAATAATCTGATGATGATTTCTGAAAGAAGAACCAGGGTGATGATACACTCACCAACATATGCCCTATGCATCTCACTTTTGGTAGTCTTCTCATCTGTACATGCTTGTAAAACCAAACCTATCAAGATGAATAGTTCGAAGATGAATTTAACTTTTAGGTAAACCTTCGAGATCGTCCTTTTTGGAAAGCCCCATCTTAATTTGAAATCAGTCATATTTTTTTCAACCTCATGCTTTTGTTCTTTGTCCCTTGTTGCTTTGAAAGAGGCACTGATAACAGCAATTAACAGATTGATCATCCATAAAAATAAGAAAAATATACCGAAAATGAAGAATAAGGATGCAGCCATAGTATCCGTGTTCATCACATAATACATGATATCGGTAAAGGTATTGGCACTCATGATAACAAAAACCATTTCTAGCGCATATAAAATATTGTCAAACCCAACTGTTCCACCATACGGATTATCACCAGTAACACATTTTGAATTCACTGGACACAGAAATCCTTTATATTTGTCTGTTACCGCTATACCATTAGCATCAACGTATGGCATTTTTCTCAAGGTTCCCGGTTCGAGATAGCCTCCGCAGTATTGCTCTTCATGATTATAGGTCTCTGTAGGATCACTTGGATTAGTCCATACACATGTTCTTCTTAACGATGATTTAAAACTCTGGACCCCAATAATAGCAAAAAGGACCCAGAAGTAAAGCAAGAATAAAACCATATCAAATAACTGGGGAGCCCCGTTTTTGATACTTTTTAAAATCAAAGCAATTCTATCTGTAACTTCAATCAATCTCAAAATTCTTAGGCATGCTAACGATCTGAATAACGGTATACCTTTTAAAGCACTGAATCTATTGATGCTGAAAAAAAAGTCTATCCAGAAACAGATAGTAGAAATGAAGTCGAGTCTATGCCAACTGCTTCTCAAAAATGCTCTTTGGATTGGAATGTCTTTGGATATATTGTTTTTGAACGTGACTGAGTGCTTTAAAACAGGTTTACCTTCCAACTCTAATGGGTCTCTTCCGCGGACACCAAATATAAACCCTTTAAACTTATCGAGTCTTAATATTTCGGATACCGGTGTGTAGTCCTTGTCAAGTGCTTTGAACATTTCTGAATCATCCCACAAACCAAATGCTATGACTTTTGAAGCTATCTCTATAGTATAAATGAAATTTATGGAAGCCAGTAACCAATCCACCCATGTAGCACCATATATAACGTAGCCGTGCATTTCGTACGGATTCCATTGACGATAGGAAAGAAACGCGGTTTGCAACAACAGCAAAAATCTCATCAAATGGTATGGCCATGTTTTCAAAAGCAAACGTGCAAGCTTCAATCTAAGAGGACTGGTGGGGGAGAATATTCTTACAGAATTCCCATAGAGTCTCAGCTGTTGTGTGTTTCCAATAGTAACACCCAATCCTTCCAAGGGAAATATATCTTCATCGTCACTAGATTCCAAGCCTGTTGGTGAAACAGGTGATCCAGGAGGTTTATTTCCATTATAACTAGTCTGTCTAATGACCTCCGGTCTTCTCACACTCTTTATTCTTGTTGTGAATTCATGGTAAACGTCTTCGATTGTCTTAGATGGCGAATGTGGTGACGATGGCTGAGGTGTTGGAGAAGCTGGCCTTAAGTTTGTATTCGAGATGTAACTAACATCGTCTGCAAATGCAACCTTTGTATGCTCTGGCTCAGGAGTTGCACTTTTCTTGGGTATGTCCAAAAGTTCGATAGCTTCATTAGATTCCGTAAGCTGTGTTGTAGAAGAGTTTCTTGAGGACCCTTGTTTGTTGACTGGCAGCCAAGCCCCCTCATGAGTCGGCGTACCTAACGCGGAAGCAAGATCAGCCTTCAAATCTCCAATATCAGCTTCTGTAAGTTCATTCATGAATGATATACTTGATTTATCACTTCTATCTTCATCTGAACTGAATCTTTTGGCCGATGTTGAAATTCTGTGCAATGGGCTTGATATAGGATTAAGCAAATTGGCAGATCTATCTGAGCTAACAGAACGAGGTCTTCTATGCAAAACTCTAGAAAATGGTGAGCGTGAGCGAGATGATGTCTTAGAGACTGGCTCTAATAAAGGTGTTCCAATAGCATCATCAAAGTCAACAGATATCAGGTCACTTGAAGCTCTGGTGGAAATATCATCTAGCATGGGGTCTGATGGAGGATCTATCTGCAATTGTGGTCTTCCTCTACTCTCTTGGGTCTGGTTCTCATCCTGCTCACCACTGATCAAGAAGGAAGGTATGCTCTCACGCCCCTTCATCTTCCTATAGAAGTATGGCTCTGTAGTTGGATCAGGAGGTATATTATTTGTTCGACTATAGTGATTAACGATTTGATTTCACCAAAAAAAAAGAAGGGAATCCTTTATTAAGAAAGCAACTCTGTGACCCAGCAAAAGCAAAATAAATAGTAAGATTATTGGATTTACCAAGGATATGAATGTAATATCAAAGATTCTTAGTTTGTATAAGTAGAAAAACACCAAACGAAGTCAAAAGTACACATTATAGGCCCTGATCTGTTTGATCCTGTACTAAAATTAAACAGTTTTTTTTGATAGCAGAACACAAATTCGCGAAACGGTATAGTGTTTAGTGACACGTAAATGAGACAGCCGCGTACCAAATTCCAAATAACTTTCAATAAGTACCTAAATCTTTCATTTAGGGTTATCTTGGCTTGTAAGTAAGTCTTGGGGTGGTCTTTTAGCAAATTTGAAGTTCAGGATAGGAGCTAAAGTGAGCATCGCCAAGGTATGAAGACTCAAATCTTCTGGCCTTCAGACTTACTTAAGATCTCTGATGAGGATGCTGAGCAGAGCACAATTGCACTAGGCCATAACATAGGAGATTCGATACTCGTTGTGCTTGCTACATTGCATTTCAGAAATATAGAACAGCTCATTGATGATGGCATACTGAACAAGTCAGGAGAGGTATACGTTTTGAACAGCCAGAACCCACAGCTTTCTGTTATCTGCTCAGTTGGCAAGATCAAATGGTGGAGTGGCCTATCCCTAACGTTAAAGAACGGGAGACTGAATGAAGCTTCATCCAGGATCATAATTTTTGATCCTCCAAACCCAACGATGATGCAATTCTTTTCATTGAAGCCCATATCTGTATCGCTGCCAGAAAGAGATTTTGATTTTGTTCCAGAAGTTCAAAACAAACAGATTTCAGAAATTAAACAACACACACATAAGAGATATCACTCGTTTCAGGAACTTCAATTCGAAGAGTCGATACGACTCATAAACAAATGTTGGAACGAACGTAAAGAGCTACTAATGGATATACCCAAAATGCAGAGAAACTGGGAAAGTCCCAAATCGTGGAATGTGTTCTTCCAAACGTTCTATAAGATACTGTTCATAACCTTCACATATTTAAGGAAAGTTCCCTTGACTCCAATCAAACAATTACTACTACATATAATACTCATACTGAGAAGTGTTGCAATGGTTGCAATTAGGTTTTTGAATGGTCGTATCTCGCCAGAATTTCCAAGTCTGGTTGAGCTATCCGCCACTGCACAGCAAATTGATTTGAGGCTTCAACAATTTTGTTATGCCCCTATCCAATATATGAGAACTACCAGAAGGATTGATTGGAATGATCCCACTCTATCGCATTTGAGAAGCCCAGTTGAAAATAGTTTGCCTATTGACCAATATCCTGAATATATTAGATTTTATAACACATTATGGTTGGTGATTAACGATGTTACGTTGGGGATAACTATTGGTGCATTTTTGATCGATAATCAGGAATTTTTAATTGAAAGATTCAATTCGGTTGTCTTTTCCAGAGTCTTATATGTTGATTTGAAAAAGATCAGTAGTTGGTTAATGAATTCACCAGGTGGTATTAAATTAAACACTGCATTATCAATTTTTTTCAGTGAATTGTTCACTTGGATAATTGAATTTTGGAAATTGACTTTGATCAATACTCTTCAACCAAGATTATCGGCAATTTTTTATACTATTGCCTTGAGTTCAACTTTTGGTGCTACATTGTCAATTGCAATATTCTCAGATTTCTTATCTGTGATCACTTTCCATGTTTATTGTTTTTATTTCGCGTCTGCCAGAATATTCAATTGGCAATTGGGTATTTTACAAAGCTTGTTCAACCTGTTTTGTGGTAGAAAGAGAAATATTTTGAGAAATAGAATCGATTCAAATGATTATGAGCTTGATCAATTGTTACTTGGTACTTTACTCTTCACAGTGTTGTTACTTTTACTACCCACTGTGTTTGCTTTCTACATAACTTTCACTATAACAAGTTTAATCATCATGGCTCTTGTGAGCTCTTTGGAATTGACAATGTCTTGTCTAAACCATTTCCCAATTTTTGTTATATTATTAAGAATCAAAGATCATAGAAGAACCCCAGGTGGTATTATATTCAAGAATAGTGATGGATATTTGAAAATCGAAGGGAAACCATTGAAAATTGACAAGATGTTTGGTCCATTCAAAAATGTTTTAACTAAATTGAAAAAATCCTATTTTTCTTTCAAAACGCTCCAGGCAATACTAACAGGCCATCCAATTAACGTTCAAAGAAATAAGTTTTACAAAATGTTATACTCTGCACTTCCAGCAGAACCTGCAGAGACATCTGAAGTTTGGAAAGTTATCGATGGTAATTAGTTAAGATATTCTATTACGATTTCATATATGGAAAGAGATTTACATAAGTGTATCAATCAATCACCAGTATAAAAAATAAACATAAATTCATGAATTTTACTATTTGGTCTATGTACAAAATGCTCTTCAAGTTCCTTAACAACAGACTCAACACCGCTCACTGCCGCTCACTCAACTCTCTTATTTCTTCTTGCTTGGCTCCTTCATTTTCTTTGGAGGACTTTTACCTCTACGTTTACGTCTAAAGTTATGAAATGTTAGTATAATCAATATGATTTTACCAAAAGTAATAATTACGTACGAAGCATTAATCTTTAATCTGTAAACTTCAGAAGCTTCCACCCATTCAATGTTTGGTTGTAAGCGTCTCAAATCTTTGATCTTTATGAAATCTGGATTACCATAGTATCTTTTCATGGAAGGGCCCTTTAATGGTGTCGACAAGATTTTAGAACCTGTACGGATATTTGTTGGGTTGAAATTTTCATTGAAGACGTTGCATCTCACCTTTAGCAATTCTAAAAGTCTAGCTCTTCCAGGAACAAGACTCATCTTCAAAAAGTCGACGTCTTCAGAAGTATCTTTTCAGTGATATCTTTCTCAAACGCTGTAATCCGAAATCATTTTGTCCTCAATTTTCATCAGTAAAAAGTTTCAGGGTAAAGAACCAATTCGCGATCGATCGATCAACCGCGACGAGGTACGCCCCTCAGAATTTCGATATAAATATATAATTACTCGTTAAGATAAGTGATTCAAGTTATCAAAACGTCTTGGGTATTACCTTACAGTAAGTCATGGTTTTACGCTATAAGAAACTTCCATTTATAAAAAAGATAAACAAGAATAAATTTTACATTAGATTATATGTTATTTTGTTGAAGTGATTACCAAGCAGTTTGAGCAGCACCTTCAGTAGCAGCCCAGTCAGCGTTAGCATCAGCAGATTCAGCAGCCCAGTCAGCGTCAGCTGGTTGAGCGGCCCAGTCTTGGGTTTCTTCGGTTTGTTCTTCGGTTTGTTCTTCTTCAGCTTCTTCTGGGGTTGGTTCAGCTTCTTCTGGGTCTCTGTAGAAGTATAAATCTGGCATGATGGTCCATGGTTCAGTTCTGTCTGGTAAAGAACCTCTCAAACGTAAGACTTCACGGGCAATCAAGTACCAGATTAAACCAATGGCGTGTTTACCTTTGTTGTTAGTTGGGATAGCAACATCAACAAATTCAGATGGAGAATCCAAATCAGTCAAAGCAATGACTGGGATGTTAACGTATGATGATTCTTTGATGGCTTGAGCATCAGTTCTTGGGTCAGTAACGATGATTAATCTTGGTTCTTTGAATGAACGGGTGATGTAATTGGTGAAGTTACCTGGGGTGAAACGACCAGCAATAGCGGTAGCACCAGTGTGAGCAGCAAATTTCAAAACAGCTCTTTGACCGAAAGTTCTTGATGAGACAGCAACAACATCAGCTGGGTTTGGGATAGCAGCAATAACTCTAGCGGCTAAAACAATTTTTTCCCAAGTTTTACCAATGTTGATAACGTTGACACCATCTGGTCTGGTTTTGTGAACGTATAATTCGTTGTGAACCTATAGAAAAATCTGTTAGTAAATTATTCATTGTGACGTGTAAAGTGTTGACGAAGAGAATATGTCGCAGTTCTATATGGAATGATATTTCTTGCCTGTCCTATTCAAAAGTAGTCTGTGGGATGTCTTCAAAGTATGTGACACTATATTGTAACTGAAAATTTTATTTCAAAGTGATAACAACTTGATCCGTTATTACAACGCTTAAAAGCTCTAGCCTCCTGATATATAGTTGTCTCCCTAGTCATTTTATCATGTTCCCTTAATTGTAATTCCACTAGTTTGTTTACTTTACGATTCTTTTCCCTGCTTCACATAGTTTTTGCAAACACTTCAATTCTCTTCCATCACACCTGTGGATAAGTAACATACTTGAACGTTCTTTGAACCTAAATGAACGTTAGCAGCTAACAATAATTTAGCATCTTCTGGAGTAAGATCAAAACTGGCTGGTAAAGACATCTTGATTGTTGTACTGTGTAACCCTTTGATTGATGTTGATGATGTTCAAATCTTGTATGTAATATAAGAATAAATATTTCAACTTTTGATGGGATTGAGTATTTGCAAGTGGGACTGCTAGTTTGAATATTTTAGAGTGAGCGTTGGAAGTTTTTTTTTGCCGTGCACAGCTAGAAGCTTGGTGTGTTAGAGGGCACGTCCGGGCAGAGTCTCTGCCTATTTCACCCTCCATGAGAGGAAGTTTCTGGTTTATGCACAGCGGTGGTCAACACTATTACACTGATCAAAATGACAGAATACTGAAAATTCTTTGGTTTCTGTTGGTGTCCGGATTTAAACCGAGTGAGGTGACATATCATGTGATACAATATTTAGGGCATTGGCGAAGCCCTAATTCGGAATTCTGTATAATCAGAAAAAAGAGGCGCTGATCAAAAAGATAAGAGATGTTTAGTGTGGATACTTCCAAGTTCTTGATTTATTGATTCGGCAAAGGTTAAGATCTGGCTATTTGACTTTGTATATAAAGAAACGAATTGACTGTTTTCTGAGAGTTTCAACGCTTCAATACAACAAAGGATATATCTCCACCCATCTCTACATCGTTATTCATGTTTCCAGAAGGGCATTAGGAGGCCTCTCAATTCTCATCTTTATTCTCTCCATCACCCTCAAGAGCTCCATCATGAATATCACAGTACCCAAGATACCGTTCAGTCTTGGACTGGCGCTCCCCACATTCAAAGATATTGTTTCACCAGAATACAAGAAACTGAGGAAAGCGACTACCGCTAGATATGGTCGATATACCTTAATCTCTACAGCAGCAATCATAGGACTCTTACCTTTACTCAAATATTTGAAATCATGGTATTTAAGAAGAGCCGCCTCGAAAAAGAATAGCATTACCGCCAGAAGAGAAAGTTGGCTGCATAGGCTGGTGTTTCACTCAGAAGTTCTTAAAATTGTGACGTTTTGGTTGGGGTTCAGTCTTGCCTTGAATTATATTGAAACTCATGATGACCTAATGTTCATCGCCAAAAGATTAGGAAGAGTTTCATGCGCTTGTCTACCAGCTTTATTGTTTATCACATTAAGACCCTCACCATTACCCAAGATGCTGTACTTATCTTTATTACCAATACATAAATGGTTATCAAGAATAGTGGTTTTGGAAGGTGCTATTCATACAATTATTTATCTATTATATTTCCAGAAAACCAACACTATGTTTAAGATTAAAAAAGCTACCAACATTTGGGGTATCGTCGCCATGGTCGCGTTTGGGCTATTAGGAGTTACTTCGTTACCTAAAATCAGACGGAAAAGCTTCAACACTTTCTACATTTTGCATTATATCATGACCTGGGTCTCCGTTGTTGCAGCTCATTATCACGCCAAGCCAGGTATCGGCTTATACACAGCATTGAATATTGCCATACTGGTTTATCAAATTATTTATAGAGTTCGTATCTCCAAAACAACTCGAATTTCAATGATCACAATATCACCAACCCTAGCATTAGTGGAATTCCCATTATCATCAATTCCGAAACAAACAATTTTGCCGGATTCTCACATTAGAATTAATAATAAGAATGGTTTCCTCAAGGATTTATTCTATAGAATCATTCCATTGGCACATCCATATACTGTTGCATCATTACCAAATGATCCAACTGTTAAACTAATCATCCGCAGGGGCGCCTTCCCATTACAGTCAAATAAAGATTATCACATAACAGGGGCTTTTGAGCCAAAATTGGATTTTATCAAAGAACAATCATTATTTGATAAACTGTTCTTGAAAAAAAGAAGCCCATTGTTAAGAGCTCCATTGAAATATTCAATTGAAGCCCAAAGAGTTATGATTGTTGTTGGTGGAAGTGGTATTTCATTTGGGATCCCGTTGTTAAGAATATTGAACTATAATGGGATTAGTGCAAGATTGATGTGGGTTTGTAAAGATATAAAGGACTTGAATTTAATAAATCATTTCAAAGGCGTTCAGGGGATGGAATGCTATATCACTGGTGACATCAACGAAGACGATATTAATATCGATTACTTAGAGGACGACAAAGATGCTAATCCTTTATTCCCAGTTAATTATGGTTCTCTACAAGAAGAAGATGAAATCGATTTCACAAACACATTCAACGAAACACAAAGAAAGAAATCCACCCAATCGTCTTCACCTTCAAGTTCAATAAAAGAACATGAAAATGTAAATATCGACATTTCCAATTCATGCGGGTATAACGTTCATACTGACTCTAAAAGTATTCCTGAAACATTGACCCCAGATCATCCAAACCTACCGGACTTTGTTGTTCCAGAATCTTTCAAGAACATTAAACTCCCTAAAAGTCTCAAAATTTTTTACGGCCGTCCAAATTTGGGTGCTGAGCACTATGATTGGTGTTTACAGTCACAATGTGTTGGGCCTACAATAAGAGCTGGACACAATATTTGTTGTAGAGATATTGGTGAGCATGATGTTGATAAATCTAAAATATGGGTCGTTGCAGCTGGACCAACTGGGTTGGTTGATCATGCTAAACAATGGGCTATTGATGGTGGATTGAGGTATCACATTGAAAGTTTTTCTGTATAATGAAAAGTGGACCCGTTAGCCATCGCTATGTTGGGAGTCGCGTATATTTGTTCAATAGTTTTAATAGTTAGTCAGTCATTTTTGAGTATCAAGGCCTTGTAGAGTCAAATTTTTATGACCTCCGCAAAAATCCGGGGTGATATGATTGACACAAAAACCAACATTCGCAATCAACAATAAAACAAGAGTCTCAAATATCTATATTAATTCCCATTCTGAAATGGAATTTTGGTCCGTTCACTGATCCAGGTTCTTTTGTTAATATATGAAGCTTGGTGTAATACACTCAACATTCGCTAACTCAACTTCAATAATATATACTAGCTTTCAAATTTTGCTTATACATTTCCCACACAGATCGATTTTCTTTAGATAAATCAACAAAGCCAACCAGTCTGATTTAGCACTCCATAATTCACACCATCTTATTACTGGTGATATCTGCATTCAACTAGAGCCATACATAGTTATCATGACCAAGAGCCCAAGACATGAAACTGTTTTAGATAGATTCATTCCAAAAAAGACTTCAAGATCTTCATATCGTATTTCCCATTCGCTACAAGGGTTTCGAGAATTGAATACAAGTGTTAGCGTTGGACTATCCGCTACAGTCAATGGGTTCCCAAGATTACCAAGAATGGCAAGTCAAGGTTTGTCATTTGGTGAACTAGAAGATTATTCATTATTGAATTTAGCGTCTACAAGCGCAGTTGATGGAATCACGGCGCTTAGATCACCTTCACCAAAATCGACCCTTTCTTTGGACGATATAGAACAGTCAAGTCATAAGAATGCTATAGCCAGTGCTTTAGATTTCAAATATCAAAAAAAGGTATTCAAATTCGCCCCAGGAGGTGATTTCAAAAGTAAAGATATATCTTATAATTATGGAGGTCGTTTTGCAGCTAGTTCTTCAGGTTCGTCCTTCCAAAGGAGCTTGTTCAGTGAAGATTTTGGATTGGCGGATGATGACTTGAATATGAGTGCTTCGATAAAGTCATCCAATAGCTCACCAAAATCACGTTTTAAGTCAATTAAAAAAAAAGTACCATTTGATGTTTTAAGTGCACCACGCTTGAGGAATGATTTCTATACAAATCTTATATCATGGTCACATCAATCCAGTAAGATTGCAGTAGGGTTGGGAAGTCAGGTTTGCCTTTGGTGTGGTACTGGAAGCTCAACATTTTCACCAATTTCAGACGTTGTTGATGATGATGAAGACGTTACAGAGTTAGATAACATCTCAGCGGTTTCATTTTCTGATGGCGATTATCTTCTGGTTGCAACAAGAATGGGTAAAATATTTTTGTATTCCCAGGCATTTGGTTTTTCATTGGGTGACTTAGATTTGGATACCAAAGGATTAAGTACAATAGCTTGGTTCCCTAACTCTTCAACAAAATTTGCTACAGGTGATCAGTTCGGACAGGTCATTATTATCGAAATTGATAGTACTGCTAGATTAAAGGTATTGAAAAGGATCAAATGTCAACAACAACAAGTTTGCGGTAAATTTACACCTAAATATTTCTCGATAATCTAATGAGATTCTATATTTACTAACTTTTCCTTCTATTGCGACAGGTATTGCAATTAGTGACGATGGAAAACAAATTACAGTAGGTGGTAATGATAACTGTTGTACTCTCAGGAATATTGAAGACGTATACAACCCAACCTTTCAATTCATGTTACCTCATCAGGCTGCTGTCAAGGCCATTGCTTATTGCCCCTGGTCTAAGTCTCTTTTAGCAACCGGCGGTGGCACCAGGGATAGAACAATAAGATTTTGGCATACCAAAACTGGTACTCTTTTGAAGTCCTTCAAAACAGAAGGCCAAATTACTTCTTTAGTTTGGTCAAGAAACAAGAAACAATTGGTTGCGACCTTTGGATTTTGCGAAGCATTCTCCAACCCTATTTTGATTGAGGTCTATTCTTACCCCAAAATGGAGAAGATTGTCCAAGTGGAAGATCAACCTGATTTGAGAATCCTTTCCTCTGTCTTATCACCAGATACAAGTTGCATATGCGTGGCATTGAATGATGAGACCGTTCGGTTCTATGAAATTTGGGATTCAGAGGATCAAAAGATTCTTGAAACCCAAGACTATGGTATTTTTGGTAGTGATATTATTGAGCTTACAGAAGGAATCTCCAAAAATGGAGGTTCCATCAGATGAACACAATAACGCTTTTGATTCTATGATGCATTAACAATGAAAATGGAGTAATAATATAAGCTGCACTTTGGCATGAATTCTTTGGTGCCTCGATTGTTGTATAATTCTCCATTTAATGTTTTGAGAATGAACAGCAATCAAGATGGAACTCCTTCATATTCATTTTCTGTAGAGCGCTGTAATATTTTCTTCCAATGTTTTCTATTATCTCTGATTGGAACTCTTTTCAATCTAAGTAGCAAGATACTAACAAAGATAGCAGTGCAAAATGTAGAAGCTGGAGCCAACATTTGAACGAAGTTTCTTTCACTTGAAACCTTTTGATAAGCACAATTAGCATATGGCCCTCCTGTTACCCAACAATCACTAACTGCAATAGAATTCATATCTATCCAAACAGAATTGTTCCCCTCCAGGTCACTTAAAATCCCCATTAGTGAGCTTTGTTGTAACGCAGTTCTTGGAACACTGAATTCATAACCATCAGGACAAACATCGCTAGCCGCAAAATAAGTACGTTTATCTTCCGAAACTTGCCATTCAAATGCTCTTGAAATTTTACGGCATGCAACTCGTTTAACAGAATAGCAATTTTCCACAGACCAACCTTGACTTGTCAATGCTGCACATTTGTAAGCCGATTTTGAGTTTCTTGAATTATCCGCATCATCATTAATCTCTTTCGCTGCTGTTTCTTGTAATGGCTGAGAGTTATTCCATGACCATAATGAATAGTTAAAAATTGATGAGATTTCTGAATTTTCCAATATTTGAGAATTTAAAATTGGTGAATAACCCCAATCGATCAAATTTCTTACTGATTGATTATTAAATTTTGTGCGATCATCATCATACGCAAACCTCCAGCTTGAGTTGGATCTATTAATATAATTGGCCCCTGTTGTAACGGCAGTTGTATCATTTATTGATGTGAATGAGCTGTTTAATGCTATTGGTGAGAATATCACGTTGTAATCATCATCTATATCATATGATGAGTTCGAAGGAAGATTATTATCCCAAACGGTGGTAATGAATCTCTTATGGTTCGTGAAAAGGAAATAAGATGCAGTTGGAAATCCATCTTTCGATTCCTCTTCGGAAGTCACAGTTTTGTTATTGTTCCTGTCGATTTCTAAATTGGAAGGGGTGTATAGTCTATTACCAAGAGAATTCTTGAGTAGTGCTGATAGTGTGTCATTTGCCGAGGGCGCCTGTGAAGATATGTTCCCACTTGATATTATGCCATGGATATTAAATATTAAAGTGATTAGGTTAGCTGATAAGTTGGTGTCTGTTTCATCGGCAAAATTCGAAATGACATCCAACAATCCTTTCAGTGATATTATACTATCACAAATATAGGTCTCCTCCCCATCCGAGTAGTAAACCTTGCTGCTATTATCAGAAGTTGACCAATTCCCAGAGAGATCAATGGGGCATAGTTGAAACTCTCCAATGTTACCATTATAATGAACATCAATCACCAAAGTCTGAACCCCAACGTTCAATATATTCCTCACGGAGCCCAAAGTTTCATTTATATAACCAACCCTATCAAATAACGTCTTGGACAAACTAGCACCAGTCATAGTCAACTGATCTATAGACACATTAGCTGCAACATCTCTTTGACTTCTAATGGCGATGACCCTGTTAGAAGACAATCCAGGCCAGTTCCCGTACGCCACAACAGAGTGGATGAGCGCTAGTAATTGAATGAAATGAATAAGCATACCACTAGAGCATAGTTCTCTATGAGAGGCTGGCAAAGATAAAAACGTCAAATACCTGTTAATATCAAATATTAACGTTTGTTATTTACTTTCAAAACTACTCCGACTAGAACCCTCGGATTTTACGACAATCAACATTTGATGAATCTCAATATTCACAAGCTCAGAAATTCATTTCCTTTAAAGAGAGAAACAATAGCTTGAAAAGTGTTACGCTCGGCTTGATATTAGTGGTTAAAGATGGCTGATGAAGAGGAAGAGCATCACGAGAGCCAAGACGCCTTCAACATTCAATCAGTGGTGGGCCAGAGAGATTTGGAGCATGAGATTACATTTTCATTAATGTTCAATTGGTTCATAGCATGGCCCGCTATGTTCCTATTATTTACATTTTTAACTATATCAATTTCCAAATATTACGTTACAGAGCCATTTATAGTGAGTCCACATAATTATATTTATGTGAAGTTGAAGGGAATTTGGAACTAACGAATGAATCACAGGATGAAATATTTCATATACCACAAACAGTACAGTATTACTATGGTGATTTCAAGACATGGGATCCAAAGATCACAACGCCGCCAGGTCTTTACTACTTGGGCTACATATGGGCTAAGATAATACAACTATCACATCTGCCTATCAATCCAGTTGGATTGGGGAACTTGCGTTATTTGAACACAATTGGTGGGTTGGTCGCTTTACCTATAGTATTAAATCCACTATTTATTCTGAATCCTATTGGATTTTGGCCAATAACAATTGCATTATTCCCAGTTTTGTCATCATTCTATACATTATACTACACGGATGTCTGGTCCACTGTGTTTATTATCACTTCATTAAGTTTTGCAATTGCCTTACCATATGGGGAAGTTAAAAGTGTTAGGATCTCAGCATTATTTGGATTACTAAGTGTTCTGTTTAGACAGACAAATATAATTTGGAATATATTTGTACTAGTGTTGGTTATTGAAAGGAGAGCAATGATCCAAAAAAATTTCAATAAATCGTTTTTAAACAATTGTATTAAATTCATTATTCAATTTTTTGAAGATTTCTACGACTTCAGTTTGCCATATTTGATCAATATTGGATTATTTGTCATATTTGTCATTTATAATAGAGGCATAACATTAGGTGATAAAGAAAACCATGTTGCTGGACTTCATATTGCACAAATCTTTTATTGTTTATCCTTCTTGACTGTGTTCACGACACCTTTATGGTTATCAGATGTTAGAATCAAGACATATTTACAAAGATACCGTCGCCTACCCATCATTATCATGATTGAATTCCTTGCTTTAGCAATCCTGATTAGATTTTTTACTGTGGTGCACCCATTTTTATTAGCAGATAACAGACATTATACTTTCTATATATGGAGGAAAATCATTAATTTAAGGTGGTATACGAAATATCTTTTGATTCCATTTTATCATTTTTCAATAAATGCAGTGACACAACAATTGAATGAAAATGCATTTTACTTTGATTCTATTTCACCATTACCTTTCAAGAATCCAGCAGATTTGCCCTTAAAACCAACAGGAATCTCCATAATAACATTATTGATATGTATGGTCTTAACAATTGTTCCTTCACCATTATTCGAACCAAGGTATTATATTTTGCCATATATCTTCTTCAGGTTATTTATCGCTGTTCCATATGAAACATTCATCGAAGGGGAACCACTCTCTGATATAACATTAAGAAGATTGAAATTAGAATTAAGTTTCTTTGTCGGTGTTAATCTATTAACAACGGTCATATTTGTATATTATACATTCCCTTGGGATTCTGAATCGTCATTACAAAGAATAATATGGTGAATACTTCATTTAATACAATGATTGATGAAACAGGAAAAGCATTAAAATTATGTAACAAATTGATGATATTTATTCGACATTATAAACGATAGTGTACAGAAATCTTTGATTTTTCACAAAGATGGGAATAATAATATATGAGCACCTAAATGCTTATTTAAAGGTTCTTCTAAAACTTAATTTGAAAGGGGTGTGTTAATGGTCAAGAAATGTGTGAGATGGAAGGGGAATGTGTCTTTATGAGAATTGTCTAATACAAATGGTTTCCATTTTGAATCCTTAAATGTTGACAGATTCAAATTCAGAAACTAAAGTTTCCTTGGCAATATCTTGTTCCGATTGATCAGCATCATCCTTGTCACCTTCATCTAATAATTCTTCTTCAGTTGTTTCTTTTGTTTCAATGTTATCAACAGTTTTCTTTGAAGGTTCTTCAGTGGTGGTTGACTTTTTATTAGATTCACCAGCAGTAATATCAGTAGAGACAATTCTATCATTAGCACTTGAACTTGCCTTTGGTAAGATATGAGAAGCTGGAGTTTCCTTCTTCGGCTGTATTTTATTTTCGGAAGTTGGAGCAGATGGTAAATCTTTTGACTGAGCTCTATGTTGGTTTATCATTCTTTGAGCCAATACTTGCAAATATGGAACTTCTCTATTGATTTTTTTATCGAAAAATGCAACCTCACCTTCACCAGCGAAAACATCTTCTTCTTCACGAATTATATAATTACCGTTTTCAAGATCTTTTGCAAAAACTAATAAGAAGTCACCCCAAGTTGGAGCCAATACGAACTTTGTATCAAAATCTCTACCAAATAGAATCACTTGACCCCAAGTACCCTTTTTAGCTGGGGATAAATCAACACCGATATGGTTTCCAGAATTATCAGTCACTAGTGGAACCCAACCTTGATGAGCATAAACAGGATGAATAGCACCTGGGGGACAAGAGAATTGTCTTGGAATATTAGATTTGAATTTCTTAGAATTATTTGAAGAGATTTTTCTCTCTAAGTCAGGATCTAAATTTTTATAATCAGCACCATCGACTGGTTTGAATCCTTTGTGAGTTTCATTTAATGAAGTGGTCGATTTGGTTTTATCAACTTCAGCTGACGATCCAGCTGGAGAGATTAAAGAGGCAGTGGCAGCCAAGTTTTGTTTAACTTGATGATCAAGATTTATTCTATCAGCAACCAATCTCCAAGTTTTAGTCATGTGGACAATTTCATCTAAACTCATCAGTTGTAATCCAAAAAATAGCCCACCAATACCTGTCAAACTATCCAAGTCTTCTTGACCATCATGAATACGTAGAGAGGCCCTAACAGGTGGAGGGAACACTACGCCCAAATCTTGTTCAGCTTTTGTGATATCATTTCTAGTACATGGGTCGGATAGAGAAGCATTCAAATCGGAATGATTTTCAGTGGTCCATGTTTCGATATGTCTCCAGGCCAAGATGGTTTCACTGACACCTTCAGTAGAGTGGTATATCCCAGCATCGTCGGTAGCATCGTCTTGGAAAGCATTAGCGTCGTTCAATTGAATGGTATTTGAATCGCCGTCATTTCCTCCAGCAACAGCGGTTCTAATATGATGGTTTGAAGAGTCGTAATCGGCGTATCTGTCCTCGGTGGAAAGAGCGTAGAATATTTGATTTAGCTTATCCTTGAACCCCATCGTCTCAATATAACTTATTCAATATCTTTTTTCACAGAACTTCTAGAGCTTCAATAGTTGGGATTCTTATGATGGTTTCAACTTTCAACGTGAATTTGAATTTGTGACGCGATTTTTTCGAGTGTTGAAATTGGAAGTCGCGAATTTGAGACGTGTGGTGAATTGAATCTGGAATCTCTGTGCTCTGTTTTTGAAACAAGTGTTAACTATTTGATATTCTTAGTTGAATTATATTTGTAAATGTGTAGTTAATATCTTGTTTTCTGTTGTTCTTCACCTATTTTTCATGACTTCTCTGGCTTAAGTCTGCCTAGCTTCCGGTTCGCAGGCTGAGGTCCTATAAATATCCTTGCTCAGTTGTGCTCAGACATTTTGATTTTTGACCCCAGAATCACCGGTTGGCATCTTTAGTAATCTACACCAGCTAAAGTAACGAAAAACAATCAGACTACTAAACAGATGCTGTACAGTCATTTAATGGACAAATAAACATCTCTCTGACATCATAATCACAACCAATCCACTATTGTGACACTTTCTTGCGGAACATCTCCCATAGTGTGAATCTCCTAACAGTGCGCGCACCGGAATCTCATTGCTTTACCGCTTTGGGCAAATTGTAAACAGCTCTCGAGACATAAAGAAAGAAGCATTTTGAGAGCCTGAAGAAATTTAAAGCGTTGGAATGGTCTTTAAGTGTTCTTGATACCTTCTTAAATACCAAAAACAGAACTATACACAATAATAAAGTCATAATGTCAAGCTCAGCCAACATCCAACCATTGCACAGAAATCAACCTCAAAACCAAGGTTTACAAAGAAAATTGTTCCAACGTAATTTTGGAGGGTATGTATCCTCATTTTGTGTGGTATTCTATGGAATTTGAACAACATTCCAAATAACTGCTACCCAATTTCCAATATTGGATGGAAAGGTACTAACAACCTGTGCCAATAGTGCCCAAGGTGCTACATTCGCCTCGCCAACTGATAACATGCTTTCACCATGTTCACAAAAATTGAATGCTCATAAGAATCGTTTCTTCGCAAAGTAAGTCATTTAATAAGGTTTATTAACTAAGAAGCTTATATACTAACAGTATAATAGCACAAAAGCTACTAAATTGAACTTCTCAAATTTGGAAGATGATAAATGAACAATATAATTAAACCCCATTTACAATATCATTTTTTTTTTTCGCTTCATATTTCATCTAAGTTTTTATCATATACCCTCATTTTGGACAATCTATAATACAATACTCATATTTCTGTCGGGATGAATTCATACCAAATCAAGCAACAAATCAGAAATGATATAACACAAAGTTTGTCTTATATAAGATTGCATCATTCGTTACAACATCAACTAGTTAATATATTTCATCTTTTTATCCTCTAATTAGTTACGAAGCTGCGAATTACATAGTAGATCTACTAAAAGATTGTATCTTAATAAATATGTCTTCTTTTTTTTATTCAATACTATGTGCAAGATGTCAGAATTAAAGTCTCGAATGTTCTGTCTTTTATGAATATTTGCTAGATGCTATATGTAAGAATCTCACTTACGAGAATCAGCAACAGTATTCAATAACAAGGCTTCGTTATCCAAAATAATTCTGTTTGGTGAATTTGATAAGATTTGAGCAATTTCTCTAGCAGTATCCAATCTCTTCAATTCAACATAATCTTTAGATTTTTTAATGGCTTCACCAATCAATTCAGCAGATTTGGCTTCACCTTGAGCTTTAACAATGGCCCCTTGTTTCTCTTGTCTGGCCTTATCAACAACAAATGCTGCTCTTTGAGCTTCTTGTTGAGCAATTTGTTTAGCTTCAACCGCATTAGTAAATTCTGGTGAAAATGTCATATAAGTAATTGAAACATCATCTAATAAAATGTTGAATTTTGAGGCCCTTCTAACCAAGTTTTCTCTGATTAATTTAGAGACTCTTTCTCTTTGTGTAATTAATTGAGAGGCGTTGAATTGAGCAACAACAGATTTCAAAACTTCATTAACAATTGATGGTAAAACCCTTTCATCATAATCAGTACCCAATGTTCTATATATCAATGGCAAAGCATTCACCTCCGGTCTAGATAGTACTCTGCATGTGATATTAACCATCTGTAAATCCTTAGTACCGGTTAATGAGGCAACATTTCTAGGTTTAGCTCTAACATCATAGATATATGGTGTTTGAAACCATGGAAGGGCAAAATGTGTACCTTCACTGTAAATTTGAGGTTGAACACCACCAAAACGGGAATATATGATGGCTCTATGACCACCATCAACATTAAACAATGATGAGTTCAATAAAAGCGCACCACCACCTAATAATACTAAACCACCAAACCCAGCAAATATACCACCTGGACCCCCTCTTGGGCCACCAGCTCCTCCGGCTCTACTTTGCACCTTACGCGCACGGTTCTGGATATCTCTGGCAAATGACTGCCAGTCTTGATTGGAACTCATATTGATTGAAATATTTGTAATTGTGTTTTGCAATGACCCTTTTCAAAATCGTTCAACAGATCTCAACTTCTTCAACTAGTGCCAATATCGTTCTATTGAAAATTAAAATTTGGTGAAGTTATCGAAATCCGACCCATATACCCCCCGGAAAATAAACTATGAAGGCAAAATTAAATCCACGTACAAATTTCATTTCCATTGTTTAATAGGACAATTGACCGCTTTGTTGTTTATAATTTACTATAAATCTATTGGATTCGAAGACTTTTCTCGCTTATAGTTCAATTATATACGCACTCTGGTAAGAATGGGCGTGGTGGATCCAAAAGATTTCACTCTACATGAGGCTGCAAGAGATGGGAAAATATTGACAGTTAAAGGATTAGTTGCTGAGAACCCAAAGCTAGTATTGGTCAAGGATTTGGACGAAAGAATCCCCTTGCACTGGGCTGCTGCCTTTGGTCATTTGGAAATTGCTTCAATCTTGTTGAATCCTACAAAATTTCAATCAAATTCAATACCAGCTGATCAAAAAATCAAGCCATTTGAAATTGAACTGGATGATTTTGCTGATGAAGCTGGTTGGACTCCATTACATATTGCATCTTCTGTTGGCAATTTAGAGTTATTACAATTGCTGATTGGGAATGATCCTAAGCCCGATGTTAATTTGCAAACTAATAATGGGTCCACTCCAGTTCATTTGGCAACCTCCAAGAAGCACTTGGATATAGTAAAAGAATTGGTTAAAAGCGGTGCCTCTGTTAGAATAAAAGATAAAAGATCACAATACCCATTACATAGAGCAGCCTCGGTTGGTTCGTTACCATTGGTAGAACTTTTGGTGAAAGATGGTAAGTCGCCAATAAATGCCAAGGACATTGGTGGGTGGACCCCTCTGCACCATGCTCTGTCTGAAGGGTTTGGTGATGTTGCTGTTCTTCTTGTCAAATTGGGAGCTGATTACCAGATTGAAGATTCAGATGGCTTGACACCTTTGAAGGTTTCTGTTGATGATAAAGTGGCACAATACTTTAAGGCCGAGCTCAAGGCCAACGGATATGAAATATGACAAACTAATCATGTAAAATTTAACCAATAAGGATTCATACTATTCTCCTAATATCAATAATAGCTAAATACAATATGATTAATGATACTATGTCTCTTCTTTTGTAGGCCATCTAGTAGCTCTATTGTTGCCCAACACCCACACACCAGCTGTTTGACTGGCCCGGTGCAAAAAAAATAAAAATGATCAAGACGTGAATTCAGAATTGGGATAAACTTTGAGAGGCTGCACAATTTTATTTGTTTCTATTAGTCACTAACTTTCCAAGATTTACAAAATATAACTATTAAGAAAAAGTCCTGTCTGTTGGTCCCTTGAACATCTCATATCCCTAGGGAATCTGGACTTATCGCACAGAGGGCTAGTGAATTTTTGATATTCGAGACAAGTTTCCCCCACAACCGTTAATACTTATACGTCTTCTGGACGATCGCTAAATAATTTCGACAAATAACTTTGGGAGCTAATTTTTTTTGAGGATCCTAGTACCATCTGGTGAAGGTTCATCAAGCGTTTTATTGGCAGTTCATTAAGCTAAGAGATCAAAGTTAAAGTTGCATGGTGTTTCTCAAATTGGTCTTATAGTATCCATTATAATTTAATACGTATCTTCAGAATAAGAAAAAGGACGAAATTCAAAAGATCTTTCAAGGTGTCATTTCAAATAACTTCACTCCCAGGACCTAGGTCGTCACCCATTTTATAGTCAAATCCAAAGTCATGGAGAGTCTACGAAGTATTTTTGTTACTCCCAATGAGATTTCATCGATACCTGGGGCTCAAAAACAGTCAACTTTAATGTCAATAGCTGTTGGTATTTTCGCTGCTGTTGGTGGGTTCATATATGGTTACGATACAGGTTTGATCAATAGTTTATCAGAAATGTCATACGTACGACATCAATTTGCTGCGAATGGATATAGCTTTACTGCAAAGGAGACTTCACTTATAACTGCAATTTTATCCTTGGGTACTTTTTTTGGCGCTTTATCAGCCCCATTATTATCAGATACAATAGGTCGTCGCTATACAATAATATGTTCCACCTTCGTTGTGTTCATGATTGGGAATATCTGTCAAGTTGCTTCAAGTGGGATCCCTCTATTATGTGTTGGTCGTTTCATAACGGGTCTTTCAGTTGGTATGATATCCGCTGTTGTTCCACTTTATCAGGCTGAAGCATCACCTAAGAATGTTCGTGGTGCAATCATTTCGACATATCAATGGGCAATCACTTGGGGACTTTTGGTCTCTAGTGCTGTTTCTCAAGGAACTCATAGTAAGCTTACATCTGCCTCATACCGAGTACCCATTGGTTTACAATTTTTATGGTCTTTAATTTTAGGATGTGGTATGCTCTTCCTACCCGAATCCCCAAGATTTTATGTCTTGAAAGATGATTTGAGCAGAGCTGCTCATTCACTTTCTGTACTACGGCGTGTTCCCACTGATGATCCTGGGTTAATCGAAGAATTAGTGGAAATGAAAGCAAGTCATGATTATGAAGATTCATTCGGTAGCAACTCACTTATGGACTGTTTCAGAGATGGTGAAGGACGTCCTCACCAGTTGAGAAGATTGGCCACATGTATTGTTCTACAAGCTATACAACAATGTTCTGGTATAAACTTCATTTTTTATTATGGTGTTAATTTTTTCTCAAGGACTGGTGTTTCCAAATCATACTTAATTTCATTCGTCACATATGCTGTTAATGTCTTCGCTACTATCCCTGGAATAATACTAGTTGAGATTATTGGTCGTAGAAGATTGTTAATAGGTGGTGGGCTAATGATGGGCTTATCAAACATTGTTATTGCTATTGTTGGTGTCACTACAAATTCTGTTGTTGCTAATAAGATTATGATTGCATTGGTCTGTTTATTCATCGCATCATTTGCAGCTTCTTGGGGCCCAGTTGTTTGGGTTTGTAGTGGTGAACTTTTCACATTAGGTGTTAGAGGTAAATCAGTTGCTATGACTGCAGCCACAAATTGGTTGGTCAACTTTGTATTTGCCTATGTTACTCCATACTTGGTTGATCCTGGAACTCATACGGCTGCGTTAGGGACTAAAATATTTTTCATTTGGGGTGGGTTCAATATCTTGGGTGCTATTTTTGTTTATTTTGTTGTTTTTGAGACCAAAGGTTTAAGTTTGGAAGAAATCAATGAGTTATACAGAAATTGTCCAAGCGCAAGAATTTCAAGAAAGTTCAAAGTAAAGGTTGATGTATCAAATACAGATCGTGGTGAATTAAATAACGACGAGCAAGAATATCACGGGAATGAGGCTACTACTATTCATTTACAAGGCCTTGAAGAAAAGAGAGGAAGCTCGTCTAATGGATCAAGTTATCCGGACTCCTCAGAAGGACAACATAATCCAATTTCGTCAACTGGCGCACTCCCGCAAAACACTGGCCAGCCCACGCATCCAAGCTATCAAGTTGACTTAAGTTATGGGTTAGGATTATCAGGTCAAAATCGTGGACCACCCTCATTAGCTTCTGCCACTTCGGATTCTGATGATGATAATGAAAGTGATAGAAGCAGCCAAGAAAATGTACAATATAGCACATTGTCTGAATATGTGTCAAGATTAAGCTCATTAAGTGAACGCCGTTCCTCGAATCAAACTGGAAATACTTCAACCACAACACCATTACCTAATTTGAGAGAACATACCACAACTATAAAAGCAGAAGCTAATGCAACCACTGAGAACGATCGTGATACCGGTGAGGTCTCGGACCAAAGCTCTACCAACTCGTCATTATTTGATTGATTTATTCATCAATGTTATCCATTGTCATATTTAAGAAACACACACAAAAATCATTTTTGCATAGGCCCGCTATATGAACTCGGGCAGGATCCCATATCAGTTAAACGTTACGATAATTTAATGAACATATTTATTACGATTTAACATGTCATACCGACGTAGCATCCTTCTTAATCGTAATAGATTTGGTAAATTGTTCGCGCGACAAAGTCAGCTAATTGGAATTCGGTTTAAGTCACTTGCTATTTGCATCTGTTCATTAAGTCATTAAGTGGCTAGTACATGTGGCCTTTTTGTTAACCGATGTGTCTATTCCATGATAGCCTCAATAATTATCTTCTTTCTGAATTTTATCTTTAGGCTGCTCTATTGATCTGTCAGATTTTGACGGTCCAATAATATACGAGAGTTCAGGTGATTTCAAAATTGAAATGTTTCACATACTCCTCAAATGAAGCTGAAAGAATCTTATATCGTAGAGCATAGACTGAAGTTTATGACCCACCTTTAATAATTACACAAATGCAACTATAATAGTACACTGCTTGGTCGGGTAAACAAAGGATCTCTGGCCGCTTACTTAATGAGACCGCGAATGTTTTGGGCGTATCGATTCTCAGTTATTTGTTCTATCGAGATTAATTTGAATTTTGAACAGGAAATATTGTTTTCAACATTATTATAAGGAGCCTCTATTGATCTTCCCGTCTCTTTCTTTGCTCCATAGATTAAGGGTGCGATTGAGTACTGCTTGTTTTACAGAAGAAGGAGATCGCCATTATAGTCTTGTTGAACACTTCATCATAGTTGATCATTTTGCTGTCATTTAAATTAAGCGCTGCGAAGGGTTGTTCAAGGATTATCTTGTAACATTTCGTGCGATTCAACAAATTGATCAATAATGAGCTCAAAAATCAATGGAGCTGAGGCAATTGAGGTTTCGGACGCAAAGCTTTTGTTTGGGACCAAGCCTGTTAAGCCTTCTAAAGAATTGATAAAGTCGGTTGTTGATCCAAGAGTGAAAGCCGCATCCAAAAGGAAGGATAGTAAGACCTTTGGTGATAAGCTGGTTTTTTATTTCTTTCATTTAATTTTGTTAACTATCTATGGATTCTATTCAATATTCAGATCACTGCAATATCTGAACAATAGAATCAGGATAAAATTTTTAAATCTTGCATATAACCCATCTAAAACTCCACAAATTATCAGGGATGATGTATTGAGATTGGCCAAGATACCAAAAAGAATTAGCGCTATATTAAATTTGAAGTCGGAGGAAGAAGAAGGTGGTGGGTTCTATGGGCTATTGAATGATGCTTCCGAGCTGACCACTTGGACTTTAGCTGCTGGTATCTCAAATTTATCTATCTACGAATATGAAGGTTCATTGAAGAATAATGTTGAAGATTTAAGAATTGCTATTTTTAAAAAATTAAGAGATTACTTTGGACCGAACTCTATTCCAAAATTTGTTGTCAAAATTCCTCATTTGAACATAAAATACTTCGGTGTTAATCATGACGATGATGATGAATATAAAAATGGTGAAATTGACATTGAGGTTAGTTTGTTATCAGTGGAAGATGGTAAACCTACAATCGTTGAGTTGACCAAAACAATGGCTGAATTGGCGAAAAAAAAAGAAATCTCCTCCAAGAATATTACAGTTGACCTCATTGATGGTGAGCTAACTGAATTGGTTGGTATTGAACCTGATTTAATTATTTTATTCACGCCAACGTTGAATCTACAAGGCTATCCACCTTGGCATATTAGATTGAGCGAATTTTATTGGGAAGCTGATAATGAAGACGTCACATATGCTATTTTCTTAAGAGCATTACAAAAATACTCAACTTGCAAGATCAATGTTGGTAAATGAAGGAGATAAAGTATTTAATTTAATTATATTTGGGGGTGGTTTTAAAGTCAGGGAATCGTTTGTTGCTATCATAATCATAATCTGTTTTACTTTGCATTGCTATGGGTCCGTTCTATACATATCTATATCAGATATACACTATCATTAGCTACTTTTCAACTCAACTCATGTTGTAGTATACCACCATCAGTAGTCACGTGATTCGATTTGTGTGTTTTACCCGTCCTGTTAGCCTCCGCGAATATGAACTTTTCCTAGTAATCAAAGAATTCCACCAGCGATTTTCAGAAAAATTAACACGTCCACCCCTTCTGAATCGATTTGATTTAAAGGGAATTTTTGAACACTCTTGAGTATTTACTTTTGTTTCAACTTTCATTGATCAAAGATATTCATAACATAGAAGGTAAGTCATCTTTTATCGAAGTCACATATCACTGTTCAATAGAAGCTTAAAAATGAACCACCCAATCAGTTTGCAGAGGAAAGATATTAGATCTGGGAATTCTTGTTGATTTGATTTATCGATCTATTTCAAGTTTGTTATCACGTTGAAATTTTCCAATGAAATCATTCAAATAAACTTACAATCTATCAGTTGATATACTAAAAACGTTTCATATATAACTATACACCACTTGGACTTGAAGCATATCGATTGAAGTCGTGTATTGTTTAACGGATTTATCTGTGTTTTGATTTAAAGATTAAAGAACCTAGCCCCTAATGGCGCGTAATGAAATATTTCTACAAAGGACTAAATGGAACCAAGGAATCATCTAAATGAGCTACTATTTCATACAGTTACATGCCAATTGAACTGCTCAATTGATTATGGAGACATGTTGGACGTTCGATGTCATTGTTTCTATCGTTTGTGGCGTTCACGCCTCCTTGGGGTAGAGTTGAAATAATTCATTATATTGGGCAATGGTTATCTTAAGCGATTTATTGCAGAAGGGTTTTATGTGATTTTGTTTATGGAGCTCAGTTATACTAACAACATTTATTTTTAGATGGGTCTTTCTATTTCAAAATTATTACAAGGCCTTTTTGGTCGCAAAGAAATGCGTATTTTGATGGTTGGTTTAGATGCTGCTGGTAAGACCACCATTTTATATAAATTGAAATTAGGTGAAATTGTTACTACAATCCCAACCATTGGTTTCAACGTTGAAACTGTTGAATACAAGAACATTTCATTCACTGTCTGGGATGTCGGTGGACAAGATAAAATCCGTCCATTATGGAGACATTATTTCCAAAACACTCAAGGTATTATTTTTGTTGTTGATTCTAACGATAGAGATCGTATTTCCGAAGCTCGTGAAGAATTACAAAGAATGCTTAATGAAGATGAATTGCGTGATGCCTTATTATTAGTTTTCGCTAACAAACAAGATTTACCAAATGCTATGAACGCTGCTGAAATCACAGAAAAATTGGGCTTGCACTCAATCCGTCAACGTCCATGGTATATTCAAGCCACTTGTGCTACTTCAGGTGATGGTTTATACGAAGGTTTAGAATGGTTAAGTACTAACTTAAAGAACTCTGCTTAGATATAGTTTTTAACAAAATTTGTTATTAAATATATTATTTAAAGATTTCACTTACTGTTTTAAAAGAAAAAAAAGATTATATTATTAGAAAGGAAAACAAGATTTTGAACTAAAATAAACAATGGAATTGAAGAAATTACAAATTACTTGGTTGGTCTTTAATTCTTATTATTCATTAAAAATTTTTATCATAAAGTCATTATAATTATTTTTTTTTACTTTCTACTGAAAAGCCATTTTATAAAGATCTCTCGTGTGTTGTACTAAATTAAGTTGTTTGAAACAATAATTCTGTTGTAGAGGCAGAGTAGATAATTTGAAGCGAGAAATCAATTGACCAGTGGTGTTCAACCATGTTCAATGAAACTTTGTGAGGATACTATTTGGTATAATCCCTCAAGTTGCGACAACTCTAGGGCTCCCACTCGACACTTCTGTATATCCATGGACCTGAGTCCGGTGTCCATCTGTCTCCTTGGTGATACATAGTACATGAATCTACGATAAATCGAAAGCTCTTGATCTCTATTGTTCATCTTTTGCGCCTAACAAAAGAATGAACGGCGCGTTTGTAAACCCTACCTCAGTCACATGATTTAGGGCTAACTTGGTTTACATCTTAACACCACTTTAAATGCTGTCTTTACCGCATATTTCATACGGTACGCACAACACCATACTAAACCATTCCGCGAATTTCCAAAAACAAATTTGCAAATTTTATAAAAATCAAAAAAAAACTGGCCGCTGTGGTCAGAACCAGACGAACATTGAAAAAATTACCACCAAACACTCTTTGAAAAAAGCATCAATTTTGTTACACTTTGAAGAGAAGTACCTTTGGATATCAGTCAACAGAAAGTTCAACAAATCAAAATGGTATGTGGATGAGAGCATAGTATATGAGAGAAACCATGTATATTAGAGAATATCAAGAGAGAAGAGCAAGAAGGGACTAGAAAATACCGTCTATTGGGTGTATTAAAGAAGGATCAGTCTAAGAGACATAAATTTGAAGAATAGAAGTGGAAGCCCAAAAGTATAAGAATGAGAATAAGCATAAAGAAAGATTATTGATTATACCATAATGAGAAAGGAATAGCATCAAGTGTTCGATAAATATGGAAAGGAACTCAAAATAATGCCAAAGGCAAAAGTACCAGTAGACAATAAATTATAGGAGGAGTTTTACCTGGAAGGATGAGTATGGACCAATATAAAAAACAAGGGATAAACACACGAAGAAACATAACCGTATTGGTGAACATTAATCCAGATTTCTCTTTCTATTCTCTGATAACTTGGAAGATCTCATATAAAGTATTCAAATAAGCTCAATTTTACTAACAAGATTTTATAGGCCGGTGTTAAAGCTTACGAATTAAGAACTAAATCAAAAGAACAATTACAAGAACAACTTGTTTCTTTGAAACAAGAACTTGCTAACTTGAAAGTTCAAAAATTAACCAGACCATCATTACCAAAAATTCACACTGTTCGTAAAGATATTGCTCGTGTTTTAACTATTATCAACTTGAACCAACGTGAAAATGTTAGAGCTTTCTACGCTGGTAAAAAATACCAACCAAAAGATTTAAGAGCTAAGAAAACTAGAGCTATTAGACGTCAATTGACTAAATTTGAAGCTAAACAAGTTACTCCAAAACAAAAGAAGAAACAAATTGCTTTCCCACAAAGAAAATTTGCTATTAAAGCTTAAGTTAAATTTTAAATCTTCAATTTATGTAAAATGTTGTTTAATATAATATGAAAATAGGGGAAATGAATGTTTTGTTAAAATAAAAATATAAAAAATGCTTTAATTTGTAAATATTCAAAACACAAATCAAAAGAAGACAATTCGTTAGCGTAGATGACCTAAACTACAATATTTATAAGGTTACTTATTAATTATCATTCATTTGATCATGAGGATATTATTACTATCAAATTTCAGGCTTAAGCATCTTGCATTGTAACGTCTTGGTTCTTATTCCGTTGTCTAAATTCAAGAATTTGTTGTCTTAATTCTTCATTTGGTATAACATCTTCTAATTTTAATGGTTGTCTGCTAAATGGATCTGTCGAATCACTTAATAAATGTGCTTTAATTGTTGATCTATCAATGTTGACTTTAGAATTTGGTAATGTGACTGGATCCTTCATTATAGTGTACATCAATGGATCTAAAAATTCATCAGGGACTTCACCTAACTCTTGTTCTTCTTCTTCCTCTTCTAATCTTTTGGCTTCAGCTTTGTTTGCAAACGAAACGAACTTATCAACAAATTCACCAGATGCCATGTTTTTATTAATCAATATATCTTCAGCTCTTTTGAATAATTCTCTCTTGAATGATCTTGAGTCTTGAGAAACCGCAAGAATAAATTCAGATTCATTTGATAAATTGATGAAAACTTTTGCAATATTAACCAATAATTGTCTTGGATTGAATTGATAATTTTGTGGATTCTTGACCTTTAAGTTTAAACATCTAGGTCCAACTAATGATTCAAGATTATAATCCAACATACTAGCTAATCTACCAACAATTTCACTTTTAGTGAAAGCTCTTGGGACCTCTTGTGTAAATAATCCAAATAAGTCAATACCTTTGTTCGCCAATCCAACAAATGATTTAGCTTGATTCTCAGCACTATTAAATCTTGATTGTAGTTCCTCCACAGTACCTTCAATATTTGTGATTCCTCTCATTCTATTTTCTAATTCGGTTTGTACTGTATGAACTTCACCCAATTGTCTCAATGCCTCATCTAACAAAAATGTTAAATCATTCAACATTCTTGCAATAAATCTAATGAAGAACTCCTCATTGTTATCACTTTGCCATTTTAATTGATTTTGATATAACGGATTTTTCCAAATTTGTTCCAATATCGAAGAAATATGGTAACGAGCATTAAATTTATCATAAAATTGTGAGGAAGAACCAGTTTTCTCAACGACAACATAAAAGTCCAAAAGTGCATATAACAAGTTTTTATTAACCAACTCATTTGTATCAAAAATGTCAGCCATAAATCCAGGTCTATTGTCTTGTGTTGGCAATGAACCCATGAATAATACTTCTGTTAGACGACCTTTCAAATGAGGATTACCAATTAATTCTGGGCAACGTAAAAATGTAACTGCAAATTCAACAAATGTTTGTAACCTTGGATTTAATAACAATGGATTAGCAACAAATCTTGAAATGTAATGACAATAATTGACAATACCTTCAATTAAATATTCTGGATAATATTTAAAAGGTGATGGTGCATTCTGTCTAAAGTAATCAGTACTATCAACATTTTCAAACCCAATAACATCAGGAACTAAAGGCAACTTCAACTCAGCATGAGGATATTTATGATTTGGATCGACCAGTCTAATTAAGAAGGCACTAGCACCTGTTATAAATTCAAAAATTTCCAGTTGTAATTCTCTATGAGTGAAAAATGAGACTAAAGCATCTTTTTGAGATTTTAAATTGGCAACTCTTTTCTCTAATCTTGCTAATTGACTTTGAGCGAAGAATTGCATTGTGCTTGGTGTGGAAGCTTGTGCTCTTAATTTTTCCAATGATTGTTCAGCTTGTTTAATAGTAGTTTTCAATTTAGATTCGGTTGAAGTAACACCACCAATACCGTACTGCAAATAAGCCATAGTTAAAAAGAAACAATCAGAGATAAAATTTGGTTTAAGATCTTCTGATGTTTTACGGTTTTGGAAATATTCAGATGCTTCTGCTGTAGTGGAGTTAATTCTTGTTTCTTCTGTTATATCAATCAATGATGTTTTACTGAAATAATCAATATCAATACGATCAATTTTACTAAAACCTGGATCCAAAAATGGTTGTGATAAACGAATCAATACTAATGCTATATTTGTAACAAATGCATTGGATGATAATTTTGAAAAATCAGCATGATCACCTCTTCTTAAGTGATTTTTATTGATGACTGTTGCGAAATATTTCAATAACCCAATTCTTGATTGCTCTGAACCTCTGATAAGATTGTTGGTGATGAAGAACAATCTATCAATCAAGACTTTATGTTCAGCTTGTAAAGATTCACCGATTTGCTTGATTTTCAAGGCAGATTTCTCTGTAGTTCTATCAAAATTATTTTGTGCTACCGTTTCTTGAATTGGAGATAATCTGAAAATTGGACCAAGGATTGATGTGGTTTCAAATGTTGATGGTTCCAACGATTCATTAATTTCGAATCCATCAATCTCTGTGAAGACTTTAGCAACTGCCTTTTGACTAAGGAATAACTGTAAAATGTTTAGAATTAGTGGATATTGTGAATTGTTTAAGTCTAATTTTGGAATCAACTTGGTCAAACTTGGAATGAAGATATTTAAAAATTCCAAAATTGTGCCCTCTTCATTCGATCTATTGATAATTTGAACAAGAAAGTCACTATAACTGTTTTCATTACTAATAATGTCTTTCAGGAACACATTAACGTCTCCGTTAATGAACATATCAGGGATTTGGAACGAGACAAGCCCGTAACTTGAGGAAAGTCTATCGATCTCAGCCAAAAGCGAATACTTTTGTTCCTTCAATGGATCCTTTTGCGTGATGATTCTTCTCTCTTGTTGGGTCTTGGTCCAAGAATCTTTCAAATATCTGAATGGGTTTTGCACTCCAATTTCTGATAATCTTTCAATAATCACACGATCAGTGAGTTCGATGTTTAGGGTAGGGTCTTGATCTTCTTCAACTAGTTCAGTGAAAGTTTGTTCTAAAAAAATCACATCACCATTTGCCCTCTCATTATCCAAGGTGATGTTCAAGACATGTTCAAAAGTCTTCTTGATCCACGATGAGATGGTTTCCTCTTGTGATGCCTCTTGCTTTTGTCTCTTTGCTTGTAATGCAGCTTCACTTAATGATGGTGTAGTCTTTGTTACTTGTGGAGGTTGAGATAGATTTTGAGTGGAGCTTGTAGTTGGTGTTACAGGGTTTGAAGGCTTAGCTGTCGATGCTGCCAAAGTCGTTGGGCTTGAGCTTGGGCTCGTCTGTTGACTATTATCCAATCTTGCCAGTCTCTTTGCTCTTATCTGTTGCACGGTTTTGTTAGTAAAAAAGTACATGGGAGTAATACTTCGACATCTCTTCAATACTCACTTCATCAGCAGACATTTCTGTAGTTGGATCGGATCTTATCCTGGTAAATCAGCAATATCACCTTATCGAATGCAGTTGAATTAGCCACCTGGGGTCAAATCAGCACGCTTTTCCTTAAATCAGCTATAAAGGAACGCAAAGAACTTCGTGAAAGCTGGTGATATCTCTTTGTGATCAGCTAGCGCCCTGAAATAGCACAATAACAGCTCAATGAAACTTCTGTTAGCACCAATTGCAACTGATTTTGCCCTTTAAAAGCGTCAATTCCAAAGTAAAAACTATATGAATTTCCCATCAGAAGGAAAATCAAAGAAAGATATTCACGTGACCAAAGGAAAAGTTTCGCGAAACTTTGCCGAATTTTTAATTTTCATTGTTGATTTCAGAAAAGTTTGACCAAATTTCCACCAATGGACCCACAATTGAGCACTGAGCTGGAAAGACACATTGGCATTGTTCCCGTTCATTGTCGCTGTGCTTAGGCTTGCTAGACCCGTTTATTTCGAGTAATCTGTGTTCGACACTGAATTGATAGGATGGTGAGTTTATGCTGCAGCTGATGGAGTGGGCTTTTTTTTTGATCTAATCTAGACCGTTTTTTACTAACGAGATAAATTACTCTCAGGCAGAACATAAGGAAGTTGACACCACAACAAAAGTTGAAAAACTGGACAAAGAGGGGGCTCCAAGTCTACCAAAGAATCCTCAATTGAACTCCCAGAGTATTCCATCTTATGGCTCAGAACAACAGCACAATCATCCACAAATTCAACAAAAACCATCAAAACAGGCACATCAATCACCATCTTTCCAATCAAATGGATATTCCCCATCGCTAAACTCTCCAGCTCAACCAATTGTCACTCAAGCTTTGAAAAATGCTCTTTATAGTGCTAAGGATAGAATGTTCATTTTGACTTTGGAACAAGATTTGCTTCAATTCATTTCTTCAAACACTGATTCCTATCTACTAAGACCAATGAATTCATATTATAGATTATTGACACATCAAACAGCTGAATATTATTCATTGGGCCACAGTCTACACAATGATGGTAATTCGATCTTGGTGTTCAAGAACTTCGGTGTTGATATAAATCAACCAAGATCATTATCCTCGATTCCTTATGATTTCTCGTTACCAATCCATACTTTACATCCTCAATTCCATGCTGCTCATTTGCAACATCATCAAACTGCTGGATTTATACCTGCTGGTGGTAGTCCACAATTTGGCTATATACCTACACATGCTCAAGCTGGTCAACAATTTGGTTATCCTGTCCCACCTCCACCTCATTTACCAAACATCCCACAGCCACCTTATTCTTCTCACGGTGGATCAACAACAAATAATAGAAGTCCTGTATCGACTTCATCTGGGACTCCAATCACTGACAATGTGAAGAAAGATACCCCAAATACTACTCAATTCAAATTGATGAAACGTACAAGTGATGAAAAGGAGAATGATGATGAAGATCAAAATGATGAAAAAAAGAAAAATATCGAGGATGAGAGTGAGGAAAAGGAGTCAACAGTTACATCTAATGTTGAAGAGCTTGTTGCTTTGGAATCTTTAAGAGCTTCAAGAGAATCAGAATATCAAAGGGCCAGGGAACGTATTTTCCAAGCTGAAGATGATGAAGAAGAGGAGGAGGAACTCGATGATGAAAATGCTAATGCTAATGTCATTGGGTATCCTTCAAATAGTCCAGATATTCCAAGGATAATACCGCAACAACAACCATTATATGCAGCTCCTCAACAACCTCATTTACAACATCTACAGCAACCTCAGCAACAAATTCCACAATACTCATACTCTTCTCAAGGTACTGGACCGTTCCCTATGGGCCAACCATACTATTATCCAATTTCTTATCCTCCAGGTATTTTACCCCCACAAGGAATACCACAATACGGTGCCGAAGGTTCGACTCAAGGAGGATACATTCCAAACCAATTTTTCTATCCACCACAACATCAACAACATTCACAATATAGAAGACATAAAAATTATAATCCAAATTATAGAAAGAATTACAATAATAATAATAGTCATTATAATAATAACCATAATAATCATGGTTATAACAATGGCAATTATAACAGTAATAATGATAATGGGTATGTTGGTGGATATAACAATAAACAAGAGAATCAAGAAGAATTATCTAATGAATTGGTTACCAAATTACGAATTGATGAGAGTGATGATAAAACTGAAGAGAAGCAGTGAACTGTCAAAGACGGACCCATGGGAAACGAAAGAAACATTCAGACAAATGTATTAATTTAGGGACATCCAAACGTTAATGAATAATGATATTGTATAAAAAATTAGGAATCAACGTTTATTAATATTTTTCTGATAAATCAACTTTTTGTATTTATTAATCAATCAGCAGTCTAGTAAGAAGTAAAAAAAAATCACACACAACAATCTGCACACATAAAAACGATGGATATATTATATATATTCAGGTATCAATCATCAATGGGTTCAAATCTATTTACTCTTCACAATATCAACCCCCCAGTTCAAACTTAAGTGAGTTACTTTATCATCATCAACGAATTTTGATTGAGCAGAATAAGAACCTCTTGCCAATAATCCTGATGGAGCTTCAGTTTCTGGTAAGATGACCTCATAGAATGGTTTTTCCTTTGTATTTGGAGCATAAGAACCTAATGGATCTTCCACTTTATCAACTCTTATACCAGCTTTTTTAATAGCTTGTAAATATTTTATACCAGTAACAATTTCATGTTGAACTTTAAATTTAATCTTTAATTTATAGATTGATTTTTCTTTAATTTTGAAATAATTTTTAGTTAAATTTTCCAATGTTTTATTATTTGTTAAATCAACAACTATTGGATTCTCACCATCAATTAATAATGACATTTCCAAGATTACAACCCTTCTTTTGTCATTTGGATCAACTGGTAAAGCTTCACCTCCTAATAAACCTAAAGATTTTTTCCATTTTTGTAAAGATTCATCCTCAGCATCTAATTTGGCATATTCATCAACAGTTTTCTTAGCTGATGGAACATATCCACTATCAGCTTCAGCAGTCAAATCGTCTCCTTGTTGATTGGACATTATTTTATTGTATAAGTTTGGGGATTATCAATGTGTTATGATGCGGATTGAATTCTCACTTTGTAAAGAACAAATCTCTTTCAGGGGTGAGTCTTATTATTGATAATTTAGCAGAATTGGACAACAAACCGAAGCTATGGAAGAAGACTATCAATTGAGATTCAGGTACCAAGATTCAAATAATACTATCTTTTTGCCCAATTATTATACAGCGGAATTGCTTCAATTGGATCAGTTTTTTAGTAGTAAACTTCTAATGCGATGGAAATATGCCCTAATTGGTATGAAGTAAGCGTCACAAGTTCTAAAATGCAGTCTTCCTGTCAATTGGTTGAAACTAAAAGTTGTTATTATTTTCATTGTTTCGAATTTGAATGGAATGTTTTCATTTTCGTGACGTCTTTTGATCTGGAATTTCCAATAGGGTAAATATCAACCATTTATATATATATTAATTATAATTTTTATAATTAATTTAATTCACAACGTTTATTGAAGAATTAGTGGTGAATTGAACGGTGTATAACATGTCTCCATTATAGGTTGTACTCTTCTCATTGAGGAAGTGATGGAATGTTGTAGCATCTCTTTAGTGGTTCAAGACCCTTATCTGATGATTATGTCTCGGTATTAACCGAAGAGAATAAAATAACTTCAACACATTTCCAATTTTCATCATTACAATCCAACTATTTCCAATCCAGCAAAATGTCGTATAGATTACCAGATATTTCCCAGTGGAATGACCTGTCCCAAAATGATCAGGACCTCGTCTTGATCCATCTTTTCGAGGAGTCAACTACTTTGATCCAATATCTCAAGCCTTATCTTGTGTCCGAGGAGGAATTCTCATCATATTTGGATCTTATTGAAAAATCAAGAAGTGCATTTCTCAAGCTTGTTGAAGAGTTAGGGCCTGGTGTTGTTAACGACTATAGAGTCCATGATATAATTGCCTGTCATCCAAGACTTGGTGTTCCAAAGACAGTTAAATTAAGTGAGCATTCAAGTACTGAGCAAAAATCATTACAATCTGATGATGAAACCATTGAAAATTTCATCAAATTGAATGAAGATTATGAAAAAACATATCCTGGTTTAAGATTTGTTTTGTTTGTTAATGGAAGACCAAAAGATCAAGTGATCAAATACTTTAATGAAAGAATTGAAAGAAATGATTATGTATTAGAGGTTATTGATGCCCTAAATGCAATGTGTGATATTGCTATAGATAGATACAAAAAATTAACTTCGAAAATATAGTATTACTATAGAACCATTCAAATCAAACATGTATATTAAATTGCAATAAAAGATAATATAATTAATAATAATAATAATAATAAAAAAAAATCAACACAATAAATTGGGATAAAACTGAATCAATCACACATTAATTTTACATAACGTCGCCTAATCATAAAACATTTTGTATTTCTCCATAATTTCAACAAGAAACTTAAAAACCAATCTCATAAGAAATAATCAGGGGTTTTTCTAGTAACTGTTGGTTCACCTGGCCTTACACTTGGATCATATTGTAAAAATTGTCTTGAATGTTGTTCATCAACTTCCATGATTGCAGCTTGATTACCACATCTATAACAATAATTTGGAGCTGAGAAAATTGTAACAACAGACTCTTGATGTGACCAAGAATAACCCTCCATAACCAATTGATGTGCTCTTGCAATCAATGATAATCCATTGGTATGATTGAACTGTTCACTAATATCTTGACCAAAAGTGAAACCAGCACCTCTTGGACTTATACCCCATCCACCACGATCATCTGGATCCGACCATAACAAATCACACATTGGACCTTCATGAGGAACTTCTTGAATTCTATTCAGTTCACGAACTTGATCTATGGTTTCGATCATTGGAGATAACCCACCATGTAAACAGAAGATTTTATTATCAACTAATGCAGTTATTGGGAAATAATCAAATAAATCGGTAAATAATTTCCAAACATTTGCAGAACCATATTTTCTTAAACATTCATCATAAAACCCATAAACTTGAGTAATTTGTCTGGATTCATGGTTCCCTCTTAAAATGGTGATTCTATTTGGATATCTAACCTTCATAGCAACTAAATAACTAACAGTTTCCACTGAATAATAACCACGATCAACATAATCACCCATAAACAAATAATTTGTATCAGGACATGGACCACCAATCTTGAATAATTCCATCAAATCATGGAATTGACCATGAACATCACCACAGATTGTGACTGGAACATTAACTGGTTGAACGTTTTCTTCAAATTGTAAAACATCTATAGCCATTTTACATAATCGACGAACATTTTCTTCACTCAATGGTTGACATTTACTTAAATGTTCAATCCATTCATCCAATTGATTAATATTTTGATTTGAAAGTTCAGGAGGTGGGCCTTCTTTTGGTTGGAATGGATGACTGAATGAATAGTCCCCTGTAGAATTGGCTTCTTCTTCTTCAAGACTTGTATCCAATTCTACAGCGTCTTCCATTTGAACATCAGTATCTAAATCCATCATTGACGATATTTTGTTCTATGTTCTTCTTGTTGCTTTCTATTTTGTGTTGTTTATTATATATTGAAACTATTGTATTGATTGTTTCAATTGTATATGACTTATGAAATGTATTATTAATATTATGAGATGGTGATGATGATTATAAGAATAATGATGTGATAAAATGACAAATGAAATTAAAAATGAGTAAATTTTGTGTTTTTTCGTTCTTTTTTGTATTAGTTTCCCTTGATATGCTCTTTCTTGTATTGGTTTCCACCCTTTGTACTTAATTGTAATTCAAGATTTTTCGTTATCTTGACAATAAATACCAAATGGAAATTTAAAGGGTTATGAAATTAGGATATTAATAGGATGGAGCAATGCCACTCAGTTACAACACCGTTCGTCGTGTGTTAATATTCGTGATACTCGGATGTGAAGGTGCGCTCCGCTATTGGTGGCTTTCTCCCAGTTGAGTTCCCGCTTCTTTCAAAAACAATAGTGTTTAATTGACTTGCAAAGATCGAAAACAGTGTCAAAATTGTTGAAATGCCACTTGATTTCACTTTTGTTGATTTTGTTGATTTTGTTTTTCGCTTTCGTCGCTTGTCGTCTCAGCAGGGTTACACCAGTGAATTTAATTAATTATTCGCGGAATAGTATGAAGAAATGGGAGAATATGACAGTTTTGTGGTATATAAGAGAGTTATTTGGTGTATTAATTAAATGGTTTGAATCTACTACGTTTCCAGATATTTTATAGACCTTAATTTCGTGTTTCACTTCTTATTTTCAGCTAATAAAGCCAATTTTCAGTTTCCCGATTAGAGAATATTACAACATCACTCCAAATATAAAACGAGCTGAAGATTGGATTCTAAAGAGAATTCATGAGTAATAGTCATTATTAATTGAGTAGCAACTATGGTAGTTGAATAGTAATACAGTGTACCTTTACGCTCGTTTACTCGATTTTCGACTACCTCATTTGGCAATTGATCGGCCAAGAACTCTCATATTGTGTCAAATCAAAACATTATGTCCAACAATAACCACCAAACAAAATTTCAACTTCAAGAAGACTCTGAGGCAACGAATCAAGTTATAGACCAAAGAAGCAGAACATGTCGTCTCCCCCTCCAATCACCTCTTCCAGCTCAAACAACACAGCTCTGGTAACGTTACCAATTCAGCTACAACCCTGGAAGCCAACGTTATTATCATATACAGCCTCTTTAGGCTCAATTGCCGGAGGATATCCATTAGATTCTGTGAAGAGTCGAATGCAAACTCATGGATTCACCTCAATCACGAAAACATTAATCAATACAGTTCAAAATGAAGGTTTCAAAGGTTTATTCCGGGGGATTTACTCGCCAATTTTCACAATAGCAATATCAAGATCCTTGAACGTTTCTGTTTTTTCAATTGTTAAACCATATACTTCAAAATTATCATTAGGTTTAGATCCGACATTGAATTCAAATGTATTCCCACCTTTGTTGAAGATCATTGCTAATAATTTTCCAGTTTCATTTACTGCAGGTTATTGTGCTGGATTTGTAACAAGTTTATGGGCATGTCCATTTGAATTTGTTAAGTTATTTTCACAAATTAGTTATTTAGAGAATAAATCCAAAATAGGGAATTTGAATGCCCTAGGACAAATTATAAAATCAACTCCAAATCGTCTAGAAGGGTTAACAAGATTATATACTGGTTATAAATTCCAGCTCCTAAGAGATACTTTCGGAGCTGCTATTTATTTCACTTCTTATGAATCTTTCAAATTAGCTTTGAATTCATTATTTATATCGCAAACTAATAATGAAACACAATCAAGTTGGTTCATATTACAAAATTTTTCAAATAACTGGTTATCAATAGCACTTGCAGGTGGATTAAGTGGTTCTTTATGTTGGGTTTCGATCTTTCCTTTTGATACTTTGAAAAGTTTAAAACAAAAAGCCCTAATCTCTACCATTGTCCACAAAGACCAGAAGACAATTGAAACTTTATCATTAAGACATAATCTATATAGAGGTGTTGGTGCATCAATTTTAAGGTCTTTCTTTACAAGTATGTTGTTTTTTTCAACTTATGAATATTTGATGAAAATAGTGGCATAGATGGACCAACATGAATATACTTCTTAACCAAGACCAATAGTATGACAGCACCCTTTTTCAAGTTATATCTGTAGAGTTTCAAATTAGATAGGGGCATTTGATTTTAAGATCATAGGATTTACACCCTGATCGGTATACCCATTAATCAAAAGGCGCACATTATTCCTTTTCTCTCTTTCCACCCGAGGAGAAGAGTAAGAATTATCCAACAACCTGTCAGATAATGAATTTCAGTGAAGAATAATACGCATGCTATTCCAAATCATGAATAAAGTGAAACTGATGCTTATTATACTGGTCGGGGCAGCATGCAAATGGCCAATTCGGACAGAATTTTAGCATCTTTTTCAGGTAAATTTCAAGCATTTTGATGAATACTAGTAATCAATGATTCTGAGTACTCAAATATCCAATACATTAGGGGTTTATTCTGTTTAGCAAATTTTGTCCTTGTAAATGAGTTATTCCACTGATAAACTATTCTCATCACTAAGCATACACCGAATCATTATGTAATACAAAGCTGCATATTAGCACTGCATTCAAACTACGTTTAACAATAAATATCAAACTGGACGCATAATTAATTAAATTTGTAAATATGTAGAAATAACATCGATCCTTCAGTTGAAAGGAGTAACTCTGGTACCAAAAATACTAAGATATATATATATATATAAAACACACACACATGATAAATTATATATATTGAATTGTTTTAAAAATTATTCCTGAAACTGTGCTTGAATAATCTATTTCAAACTTCAAAATTGAAAAGGTTTAAAGAGACCTAGAAAAAAAAAAGTTACTTCCAGCTTCTACTCAATCCAGAAGAATTAGAACCTCGTTTTCTCTAAATTATGGATATAGAGTATTCAAATATAAAACGGGTTTTTACTTAAAGTAATTAGCTTCCATTTGTCAAACAGTTTACTATAAGAGTGCTCTTACCGAAGATAACTCTGTATATCCGACAATGTCCAAAATTGACCGATGGTGTATATCTAAACTTTTATTATATTTATCTACAGCTTTGATGGATGGATAGTCGGGCGGAAATGGATCGTACGTTGCTTAAGGGCGTTGATATATCTTTTTGATTGATTCTTGGCTCTCTATGCTTAATCAATGAAAGTTAAATTATATTTGATGTTTGATATAGATCAAAGCTGATTTAAAGCAGAGAATTGGTTGTTGGAAAATACTACCAGGGATAGGGTGCTTGAAACCCAGTGATAATTCAAAAGAGCCAGCTCTCAATCTTTTCCCAAAGAGTCGGATCATTCCCTTTACCTTCTGCTTCTCGTTGCTCCAAATAGTTTAGTTCATGTTGTTCAATTTCATCAAGACCAGTGAAAAGATCAACTTCCTCTGGTTTTTTGAACTTTGTTCTTTTAATCAACTTGTATGCCAAAAACAAACCAAAATCAAAAATAATCATGAAATAATTGGTTAAAAATGATTCAACACTCCATCTTCCAGGCATGAATGTTGTATATCCAATACACCCGACCATACAAGTGATCATTGACAGGGCAAATATAGCAGTATAAGGCTGATACCACCCTTTATAAACAAACAGTGACCTATCAATCCCCTGAACTTTACAAGCTCTATAGAAACACAAAAAGGTGATACACATGAACCCATAGTTTATAATCTGCGAGCTGGTTAAGATATTGACCAACCAATCCAATACTTTGGCACTTGATGAACCTAGTTGCAATAATGATAATAGTGAAAAACAAAATGTCACCATGACACAGAAGATAGGAACACCGGATTTGTTACAGTACTTCAAAAACTTTGGGGCCAAACCATTATTTGCTAACGCTAATAAAGCTCTTGATGAACAATAGACATATGAATTACCTGCAGAGAAGGCAGAAGTAACACAGATTGCATTAACAAGATGTGGGAGTACTTTTATTTTCAAATTGTTCATAGCAATGACATATGGCGAAAAGGCAGCATTTGAAGAACTCATACCTGCCATTTTGAGTAATGTTGAATCATTGGAAGCAACTAAAATACCAACACATAAAGATCCAACAACATAAAAGATCAACAACCTATAAACAACAGTTCTAAAACACTTGGCCATGACTTTGCGGGTTTCTTGTCCAGCTTCACCCGCAACCATTGATAAGTATTCAGGACCAACAATAACGAAACATGCCTTAATTAATGAAGCCATGAACCCATGAAATCTACCCATAGAACCTGTTGTAATGTATTCAACCATTGGACCTGGATTGTTCCAATAACGGAAACCAAAAGGATCATGTTGAGGATTCCCACCAACCATAACGACAAAAGTGAAAATGATTAATCCAAAAGCTAACATGACTTTAAATAATG
Organism: Hansenula sp. yHMH451; assembly: GCA_030571095.1. Taxonomy (NCBI): domain Eukaryota; kingdom Fungi; phylum Ascomycota; class Saccharomycetes; order Phaffomycetales; family Wickerhamomycetaceae; genus Hansenula; species Hansenula sp. yHMH451. Next base: position 495,472 of record JAJLXE010000006.1, read on the forward strand.
AAAGATAAAATTCACATTCACCAAAATATTTGACAGCAAAGAGGTTTAATAAAGTATAAAGAAAGATCTGTAATGCAAAGGCAATTGCTGGTGAATAATCATCTCTCCAATAATGAACCATACTGTTAACAGCTGTTATTTCAAAAGGAACACTAATACTAGCCAACAACCAATAATTTATACCAATAACAAACTCAAAAGCTTCATCAACACATCGTCCACCCATTTGAATAAATGGAGCAGTGACTGGTAGATAACAAACAATCTCACCAATCGATGCAATAACACAAAACAATACAAGAGACCAGATACAAAATGTCAGAAATAAACTCAACGGACCACCATATAAAAGAGCAGTTGAGATAGTGATGAAGATTGATGTTCCAATGGATCCACCCATAGCAATAAGATTAATAGTTCTTGAATTTAAAGATCTATGAACACCAGAGATTTGAATTTCATTGGTCACACCTTGAGCTTCATCAGAAATCGATCCATTATCAAAATCCGATAAAATTTTGAGCTCTATTGGCTTTTTTTCATTTTCAATATCCACAAGGGGGGGTCTGTTATAACTAGACGACGCCATCTTAATCTATTATTGATTTTGTTATTTGTTCTGAACAAATTAAAACTGAAAATGTATTCTTGTTTAATTTTGAAAATTATGAATATATTTTATGAAGAACCTCAAGGTTTTTCTTACTTTACTAGCTTTTTTGATTTAATTATGAATTAATGCCTTACAAATCCGTATATATTTATAACAATTGTTCATCCCGTTATCCATTATTTGGTAATTTTACAATAGGGTGATATACACAAGTCAATGCGAGAATCTATGGCTGAAATTAGTTGTAGCTTCGTGTGATGTATCTTGATTCGATAATTAGTGATTATCATGGCAGGTTATAACATTGCCCTTATCATCTTATCATTTGAACTTCATGATTAATGATAACTGGAGGGTTTGGAGTCTTGCTTGAAGTCAAGCACAAGTCAACATGTCAAAGTCAGATAGCATTGTTGAGTGAACCAAACATTTCTCGCTATACGTAGCATCATATTCTGTCAGTTGTTACAGCTGATCCTTTGGAGATTAGATAAGAGCCCACCTGTCTCGATTCTCGAGAATCAACTTTCGGGCAGTCACCTAGATAACCTTATTCTAAAACATTAATAGTAACTTGTAACTATCTTAACGGACAATTTCCGTACCGTCTATATTTTGACCTGAGAATTCACCACTTGAAGAACTTTCAAGATGAAGCAAAGATGAAATCACAGATCTGATTCTAAAGTACTAGCACTATGAGGTTTGGAAGGTAATCACCCACTCAAGTCAAATATACATACCCAGTTGCTTGTGTAGTCACTTCTTACCCCCCTAATTTGCTGGTTCATAGGTGAAGTCAATTCGCTTATCAATGTTAATAACGCGTGCGCCATATCTTAGCGGGAATTCCGTGGTGACTTTCCTTGACTAATAACATCGTTCAGTTTGACACTTTATAGAGAGCTCCACAAAAACGCTAATAGATCGATAATACCTTTCTAGTTCTGAGATATTCAAAATTTGTTAGAGAGAAAGGTTCCTGGTTGCTCTTGAATTGAAAGGTATCGATCGATGTGAAGTTGTGATACAGCCTGAAGCTCCGTTACAAAATGTGTCAAGTTTGAGCTATTAAGAGCCCGCTATGAGTGTAGCTTGAAACGGTATACTGCGCTGACTACACCTATTTCTAACTTGGATCTCATCTCATATCAACAATCTAATATTAAAGGTATATAAATATCATCTGCATTGGCGGCCTCCAATCTATTGAACAAGATAAACTCTTCCTTCATATGGAGTCAAAGTGCTCTCTTTAACATCATCAACATTTGAATGGATCAACTTGAAATCACCTTCAATCAAAGGTTTGAAATCGACATTTTCATTTGCAAAATTCAAGACAACATAAGCCTTCTTTTCATCAGTACTCTTAGTATAAGTGAATAATTTTTGATTTTCATAATCCAAAATATCAAAAGTACCATGAATGAATAGATCCTTATATAACTGTCTAACCTTGATAGATCTTTGCCAGAAAGAAAGGATAGAATTTGGATCATTAGTTTGTGCCTTAATGTTGATCTCTGGGTAGTTATCATTAACACGAGTCCATGGAGTACCAGTAGTGAACCCACCATTTGGAGAGTCATCCCATTGAACTGGTGATCTGGCATGGTCTCTTGCTAATAGGGCAATATTATCCAAAAGTTCTTTAGCTTTAGCCTCATCACCTGGATATTTCTTTTGAAATTCAGCCCAATAGTTAATAGTGTTTATATCTTTATATTCACTAATATCCCAAGATCTTGGGACATTTGACATACCGATTTCTTGACCTTGATAGATAAATAAGGTCCCAGTTAAAGTGGTTTCTAATAATGATAACAATTTTGCTGATTTATAGTGTAAGATCTTATTGGAAGTGTTACCAAATCTTGAAACTGAACGAGGTTGATCGTGATTTTCAATGAAAACAGTAGACCAGGCATCAGTACCTTTAATAAAATCACTTTGAGAGGCAATAGCATCTTTGAAATCTTTTAAGGTAAAACCTTTGTAGCGAAATCTATCAGAGTCACCACAACCAACCTCAACAACGTCAAATAAGAAAATCATATTAAGTTCTTTTTCTTTAGCAGAAACATATTTCAAAGCATCTTCTCTTGAACAATGGCAGACTTCACCAACGGTCATTGCATCATATTTCGAGGTGACCTTATCAAACATCTCTTTATGATATTCATGAATTCTTGGACCATTGATATGTAAGGAATCGGATGGTTGCCATTCTTGGTCTGGGAAAACAATTGGGGCATCTTCAAAACCCTTCTTGGAGTACATTGAAGCGACATCAATTCTGAACCCATCAATACCCTTTTTGAACCAGAATTCCAATGCTGATTCATAGATAGCATTTCTGGCTACTTCACTTTCCCAATTCAAATCTGGTTGAGACTTGGCAAACAAACACAAGTAATATTCATCAGTAGCTTCATCATATTCCCAAGCTGGACCAGAGAAATAAGATAACCAGTTGTTTGGTGGATGTCTGTTACCTTGCTCATCATATCTTGGTTTTTTCCAGATGTACCAATCTCTCTTTGAGTTTGTTTTGGAAGATCTTGATTCCTTGAACCAGGCATGTTCTGAAGATGTATGATTGATAACCAGATCCAAGATCAATTTCAAACCTCTCTTGTGGACTTCTTCAATCAATTTGTTCATATCATCCATTGTCCCGTACTTGTGATAGATGGCTTCATAGTTGGCAATATCATAACCCATATCATCTTGAGGAGAATCATAGTGAGGAGACAGCCAAACAACTGAGGCTCCAAGATTCTTGATGTGGTCTAAAGTTGAAATGATACCTGGAATATCACCAACACCATCACCGTTAGAATCTTTGTAGGAAGCTGGCCAAATTTGGTAGATGGTAGAATCTTTCCACCATGGGTAAGTTGGAATCGTCATGTTGTTAGTTGAGCTGTGTTGTATATCTTTGGAGTTATCCGTATTGGCCATTTTGTGATCTTTGTCGTTATTAAAGCACATAGGGTGGTTTATATACTATTCGAAGATTCCCGTCAGTTTCCAAATTCAATGAGAACCATTTTGGTTAGCGGCGCTCATCATCACTCCCCTGAGACCACCGCTTTAGAATTTCAATGTCTAAAGGATTATTTCTTACGGGTTGTTGATATCCCCAGCTTTTCAGTTTTGGCATCAAAGATTTATTATGTGAAAAAATCCGGGGTCAAGAGAGACAAGAGCGCCAAAATAAACAATACACACCAAAAGCGAAAGACACGCCAAAAGTCTTTGCGAAAATTATTCCGACGTGCATTTTCGCAAAAATAAAGTTGCATGTCTCAAAGAGGCAGCTGCTTGAAAATTGCGAAAAGACAACTGTTGCAGGAGGAAACTTGACAGAAATGACCGAGCTGGGCTGCTAAAATTCAGTGAAATATGTCTGAGAAAAGATTGCTATGAAGGTGTATAATTGATGACCGTATTGGATTCTTATTATATTCATGACTCTATAGTGTTTGGAGAGCCGGTGCATTTCGTAAATCTTACTGTCGTATATCAATGACTGGTTTTTCGTGGAGACGTCAAACTGTCAAAACCTCCATTGAAATTTCGGGAGTCATATCTCCAAGGGCTGAAACCTGGAGATCAACAAGAAATAAACTATTTATTGGGGTGAAGAAGGGGCGAGTGTCTTGGAATCTTGGTTGTCCGCTCGGGCTGGACAAATTCCACTGGGTAGTTGAAGCGAGAACTGCTTCAATTTTCGAATGAAATACTCCATCGATTCCTGTTGGCCGCAATCACATCACTATGGTAGTGAATGGCTATGTGAAGTTCCAAGAGCCTGTGTTTTCTACTTAAGGTTGCACTGTATAGTCTATTTTTCAAAACCAGGAAACTTTTTTTATGTTCCCAATTCAATCCAGAGTGTGAGTTCTCTTGCCTCTCTGGCAAAACCTCTCATGACTCAACGACAAAGTACCCCAGAACAAAGCAATATGATCACTACACCACTCCCAGATACTTAGACATTGCTCCATCAAGAGCCAGATCCACTGACTAACTGGAGATCACTACTATTCCTGCTTTGGAAACCATGTTGCGCCCAAAGCGGCTCTAGCTCGACCTGCATTTGCGTAGCCTAAACAAGTGCATCTACTCTAAAACAGTCATGGATAAACACATAAACACCCAGCCAAATTTCGATATGGTCATAGTTACAAGAAACAAACTTTCATGTTTCTCGAGAATTAAAACGGACCAGCTGTGCCCCACTAGATTCCAAAACCAAAAGTGTCGAAAGTCTTACATATGACGTATAATGGGCTAGATTATGGAATATCTCCATAATGTTGCATTGTCGCAACTAAATCGAGATAACGAACCATTTTCATGGTAGTTGTTCCAGGTGCTGGGGAAATAAACTCATCAGGAAAATTCAGGCATATAAATATTCCTCTCTTCCCAACTTGAAAATATGCTTGATCACCACCATTTTTCATCTATATATATCTAGTGTATGCAAACATAGACTATTATACGATGTCGACAGAATACGTGGAAGATGTTAATCGTCCTAACGAAAAACAAGTTAATGGACTAGCTAAAAAGGATTCCAATATCTCAGATGTTGGCGATAATCTTTCCTTAAAGGATGATCAGGTTGAAGACTATCTAGCAAAATTCTTGGATATCTCAACAAATGCTAACGACAATGAAAGCTCTGAAAAAGCTATGACCTTAAGAGAAGGTTTAAGAACTTTCCCTAAAGCTGCCATGTGGTCAATTGTATTATCAAGTTCTATTATTATGGAAGGGTATGATACTAATTTAATTAACTCGTTCTTTGCCTTCCCAGCTTTCACTAAAAAATTCGGTGAATATTATCCGGATTTAGATGAATATCAAGTCCCTGCAAAATGGCAAACTGCTTTATCTATGGCAGTCTATTGTGGTGAATTGATTGGGTTATTTATTGCTGGTATTATTGCCGATAGATTAGGTTATAGAAAAACCTTGATTGGTGCATTAGGCTCTATTATTGGACTTATTTTCATTGTGTTTTTTGCAATTAATATTGAAATGTTATTATCTGGTGAAATCTTACTTGGTGTTGCCTGGGGTATGCTACAAACTTTGGTTATTACTTACGCAACTGACGTTTGTCCCTTAATCTTGAGAGTTTATCTAACCACTTATATCAATGCTTGTTGGGTTATCGGTCAATTAATTTCTTCAGGTGTCTTACGTGGGTTCTTGGACTCCACAGAGGAGAATTCATATAGAATCCCATTTGCTATTCAATGGGTTTGGCCTGTTCCAATTATGATTGGTATCTATTTTGCTCCAGAATCTCCTTGGTGGTTGACAAGAAAGGGGAAAGCTACTCAAGCTAAGAGAAATATCAAGAGACTATTAACTGTGAATAAAAACACACCCGATGCAGATGTATTAGCTGATGCTATGTTTAACAAGATGCAATTGACAATTCAAGAGGAAAATCTCGTTTCAAAAGAGGTTGGTTACATTGATTGTTTCAAGGGAGAAAATTTTAGAAGAACTAGAATTGCTGGGTTAATTTGGCTATTCCAAAATATTACAGGTTCTGCCTTTATGGGTTACTCTACATACTTTTACAAACAAGCGGGCCTTGATGATAGTATGTCTTTCACTTTCTCCATCATTCAATATGTTCTTGGTTTGATTGGTACGTTGGTTTCATGGACCTTATCTCAGAAGCTTGGTCGTTTTGATATTTTCTTTGGTGGATTGGTTATTCAGCTTTGTGTACTTATTACCGTTGGTGGCTTAGGGTTTGCAAGTTCAACAGGATCCTCGTGGGCTACTGGTTCATTATTATTAGTGTTTACTTTTGTTTACAACTCCACTGTTGGCCCAATTACATACTGTGCCGTTGCTGAAGTCCCATCTGTGAAGTTAAGAAATAAAACTGTGATCATTGCAAGAAACATTTACAATGTGGCTGGTATTATCAGTGGTATCATTACCCCATATATGTTGAACCCAACTGCTTGGAATTGGAAAGCTAAGACTGGTTTGTTCTGGGCAGGCTTCACTTTGATCGGTGCCATTTGGACCTGGTTTGAATTCCCAGAAACTAAAGGGCGTACGTTTGCTGAATTAGACAAACTTTTCAGAGATAGAGTTCCTGCTAGAAAATTCAAGACCACTGAAGTTGAATCTTTCAATGCTCAAGAAATGGTTGATAAGATGGATGAAGATGAAATCAGAAACATTGTGGAGGCTAGCAAGGATAAAATATTTGAATCCAAAGCCTAAATATATACATGTATAGAACGACTAACGGTAATTGAATAATTCGCTATTTTGAAAGGAACTTGAGGTAGCTACTAGCCATATATTAATTATCTTCATAGTGAACAGGCACCGGACTTGAACGGACTCTTCGTGCGCGAACAAGATTTCGGAACTATAGTGAAATAATTTTTCCAGAAATGAGGTTTTTCCATTCCTATTGTTTTCATTTAACCAAAGGGGTTCCCACTTTTTTTGCCTATTGCGATTGGTTGAAGTGCATGCTAATAGGCTAAGTAAGTATCTAATCAGTGATCAGAGGTGCATAAGCTGGTCGGTGAGATCAATTTTGTGCGTCGGAGCTAAAAATCTGCTTCTTACAGGAAGCTATAGTTCTAAATTGTTCTATTGTCCCAAAGTTCTAACTGCCAGTTCCACTATAAGGGTGTTAGTCGACCGAATTGATTGAACGGTTCAAAGGAATATTTCTATTTAGTTTTATTCTCGTGTCGGCATGGTGATTTTCCTTGAAACCACTGTGAAAGTTGATGATAAGAAATGGATATACTTTTATATGCGTACTCTTTTTTAGATGTTTCGAAGAACCTACAACACCACTATAACAGTAAATGAATTATTTATTACAAGAGAAATCATGAAATCATGAAAAAGAAAACGCGTCAAGCAGCTTTGGACAAAATTTATGGCATTCAAGAGCAAATCATAAAGTTTTTATAAGCTCTTATGTAAACCAGTTACCTCAAAACCAAATAAAATTTAGCAGCAGTGATAGAGATAGATGTCTTTGAAAAAAATTGTGAAAATCAGGTAAAAGCGAAAAAAAGCCAGCAAATCAAGCCTTTTCAACCTTTTCAACTTGATCAGCTTCAACAATACCTTTGATACCTTCTTCACCAATTCTATCAATGATTTGTTGGGTGTTGAATGATTGAACTTCAGTTGTTTTGAATTTTCTAGCACTGACACCATCAGTGAAAAGTCTATCCAACTCAGCATAAGTTTTCCCTTTAGTTTCTGGGAACTCAAACCAAGTCCAAACCATGGCGATTAAGGTGAAACCAGCCCAGAACAAACCTGTCTTGGCCTTCCAATTCCAAGCAGTTGGGTTCAACATGTATGGAGTGATGATGGCAATGACGATACCAGCAATGTTGTAAACATTTCTGGCAATAATGACAGTCTTGTTTCTTAATCTGACAGATGGGACTTCAGCAACGGCACAGTAGGTGATTGGGCCAACTGTTAAATCATAAATGAAAGTGAACACTAATAATAGGGAACCAATGGCCCAAGAGGCACCAGTTGAGCTTGAGAAACCTAATGCACCAGTGATGACCAAAACAGTGAATTGACCAACAAGACCACCGAAGAAAATGGTGAAACGACCAAGTTTTTGAGATAAGAACCAAGAACCAATAGTACCAATCAAACCTAAAACATATTGAATGATAGAGAATGTGAAAGACATGCTGTCAGCTAAACCGGCTTGTTTATAGAAATAAGTTGAATAACCCATGAAGGCAGAACCTGTGATATTTTGGAATAACCAGATACAAGCAGCAATTCTTGTTCTTCTAAAATTCTCACCTTTGAAACAATCAAGATAAGTGACACCAAACTATTCCATTACACATAGTATAAAGATGCTAATAGAATTATTATGTGTGTCTATTTGTCTTGTGGAATATTCCCCTCTGGGTTGTTTGATTGGATGAAGCTAAATTTTTGGTGACGCGTAAGAAAATTATTGGTAGCTTTATGGAATTATATGGAGCCAATAAACTTTTTTTGGTAAAAGAATCTTGGAAACAAAAGCTAAACTACCTATCAAGAGTATGTGACTCGTATAAAGATGACTTTTTTGTTGACTCTTTGGTGTGGGATAGTCTGGGGTAAATTTTAATTTTTTAGGTGTGCGCTTAATGCATGACCCAGATGTGTCTGGATTTTGCTGAAAACCCTGAGGCAGTCAGATTTTGTGTAAGGCTGAAGCTCGAAGGGTGAATATTGAAATCATATATAGATGTTTGCCACGAAGTGGATACATAATGGTGTTTGGTTGAGGCTAAACGAGCTGTTCTTCAATAAACAGTGTTTGAAGAATCACAGGAATGATGATGGGTCTCCCTTCCTGAAAAGCCAGATAACCAATCCCATCAATATCCTGACTCCTAGGTAATTCTCGTCAGGTTTTTGTCCCGCTATGATTATTAGCCTTTAATGATTTAGGCTGGATTTCCAGCGACTCTATTGTTCCGAAAGTTTTGGTGTTTCGCATCAATTCTCGCATTTTTAAGCTTGAAACTTGAAGTTGCTCGCTAGATTATGCTCTCCATAAGTGAAACAATACAAAAAGACGAGATGGAGGTAGATCACTTCACTCCGGGGGTGGTCATTGAATTAGCATCAGTGCATGTTCAAATATCTTAACATGATTAAATAAATAACTACGTGATCAGTTTGTCCATATGTTCGCATCAATAGATTATATTTCAACACTTTAGGTTTTGCTATAATGCATAAACAGCCGGTCGTGGCTACACTCAAGTTACACAAAGCGCTCTTCAAATGCTCAAGACCTTAAACTACGACGTAAAACATAGTATAGTTCCTGTCAGGACCCAGGACCAGGCATCTCAACTTAGCCCACTGAGCATTGACTACAAACCAGCCTGATTCAAACCTCACCCGCACACACAGAAGGAGAATAAGGTGAATCCGAATAATAAATTTCTTGGAAGTTTGAAGTTTGAGTAAATCTCTGTCCAACTCTATGTGTTTTCTCCAATTTCGCAATTATTTTCCTGTAAAACCCACTTTTGCGCCAAATATACAAACTTGTCCCTTTTGGGAACTCGCTACAACTATCGCGCCAACTTTTATTTTTGCGAAATGATTATCGGCAACTTTCGCCAAAACAGTTTTTTCGCAAATTCAAAAATAGCCTATCCCCCAAACTGACCCACATGAAGACAAACCCCAGATTTTCACCAACTATGCAAACTTCAAAGATTTACTCGAAAACCAACGAATGAACTGGTTCCAAGTGGGTTCAAAAGAGGGAAAGTGGTGGAATAATCACTATCACATCAACAACCTTGGATACCCGTGGAAGATTATTGTCAACCTGCTGGGTTAATCTTCAAGATTAGTGGAAAGATACACGGCTCAATTGACTTCAGACCTTTTACAACAATCATTGTCCTTTGAAATACAGTGCAAGATACATATAGCACTCCTTTATCTACTTTCAGGAATCACCGTCTTTTTATTAATCAACCAGCATATTGAAACACAATCCCCACAGGGTATTTAAACACACAAAGTTTCCCGATTCTCCATCTTTTCATTTAGTTCTCCTTGAGAAAAGTTATAACAGAAGAATATAGAATAGATAACTAAGAACATGACTATTTCAACTTACCCATGGTGGAAAGACTCCACTGTCTATCAAATCTGGCCAGCTTCCTATAAAGATTCCAATGGTGATGGTGTTGGTGATATTCCAGGTATTATCTCAACTTTAGATCACGTCAAGAATCTAGGTGCTTCAGTTGTTTGGTTATCACCTCATTACGATTCTCCACAGGATGATATGGGTTATGACATCTCCAACTATGAAGCCATCTATCACAAGTACGGAACAATGGATGATATGAACCAATTAATTGAAGAAGTCCACAAGAGAGGCATGAAATTGATCTTGGATTTGGTTATTAACCATACTTCTTCAGAACACGCTTGGTTTAAAGAATCTGCCTCTTCAAAGACTAACCCAAAGAGAGATTGGTACATCTGGAAAAAGCCACGTTATGATGAAGTTGGTCAAAGAAAACCACCAACCAATTGGATGTCCCATTTTTCAGGTCCAGCTTGGAAATATGATGAAACCACCGATGAATACTATTTGTGTTTATTTGCTAAAACTCAACCTGATTTGAACTGGGAAAATGAAGAAGCTAGAAAAGCTATTTACAAATCTGCTTTGACTTTCTGGTTTGAAAAGGGTATCGATGGGTTTAGAATTGATACCGCCGGTATGTACTCCAAGGATCAAAGATTTGAGGATGCACCAGTTGTTTTCCCAGATCAAGAATGGCAACCATGTAACAAGGAAACTACCAATGGTCCAAGAATCCATGAATTCCATAAGGAAATGTTCAGTAAGGTTACATCAAACTATGACGTTATGACTGTTGGTGAAGTTGGTCATTGTTCTAAAGAGGAAGCTTTGAAATATGTCTCTGAGAAAGAGAAAGAAATGAACATGATGTTTTTATTCGATGTTGTTGATGTCGGTTCAAACAAACAAGATAGATTCCGTTATGATGGATTCAGTTTGAAAGATTTCAAAGATGCGGTATTCAATCAAAGTGATTTTATCAAAGGTACTGATGCTTGGTCAACTGTTTTTATTGAAAATCACGATCAACCACGTTCAGTTACAAGATTTGGTAACACTTCAAACAAGTTATTATGGGCAAAATCTGCTAAGTTATTAGCATTATTACAAACCACTTTAACTGGTACTTTATACATTTATCAAGGTCAAGAAATTGGTATGACTAACGTTCCAAGATCCTGGGACATTAGTGAATATAAAGATATTAATACCATCAACTACTGGGCTCAATATAAAGAGAAGTATCCAAATGCCCCAGAAGCTTATGAAAAATTATTAGATTTGATCAATCTATTAGCAAGAGATAACGCTAGATCTCCAGTTCAATGGGATGATTCTGCTCATGGTGGGTTCACTACAGGTGAGCCATGGACAAGAGTTAATGACAACTATCCAGAAATTAATGTTAAGGCTCAAACAAATGATCCAACTTCAGTCTTATCATTCTATCAAAACTCAATCAAAATCAGACAATTACACAAGGAACTTTTTGTCCATGGTGGGTTTGAAATTTTGGATTATGACAATGAAAAGACTTTCACCTATGTCAAGACTTCAGAAGATCAAAAGGCTTATGTTGTGTTGAATTTTTCCAATGAAGATGTTGAATTCAAACCTTCAGTCTCCGGTGATTTCAAACTAATCAACTCAAATGTTAAGGATATTAAAGAATCCACCTTGACTCCGTATGAAGGTAGAGTTTATCTTGTTGAATAAGTTTTGTTGATGGATTTATGAACTTCACAAGCTGGCTTGGATAACAACAAATGAAAAGAAAGAAAAATGTTAATGAATTTTGGTTACGCTCAGATTAGTCAAAGACCTTGAGGTTTATAATTGCGTATTATTATATACTTTATAAAATGATATTATTGATTACTAGTAAGGAGCTTTAGTCGAAACGTAGTGCATTGCAAGATACATCCAATAGGCCAGTTGAATAAAATCATTATTATTGTCTTGGTCTTTTTTAAGAATGATGAAAGATTTGAATAAGACATAATAAGTTGAAGATAATCATCATTATAGGGAATAATTTCATTAATTAATCTCATTATAATTGTATATTGTATAATTCTCTCTCAATATTTCTAATTGAGAACAATTGTATTAGATCGAAACTAATTACATAAACATAACATCATATATAACACACGTTTTGACTTATTTACTCATGATGATTATCAAATCTCACTAATTTGTGTAGATTCATATTGTAAGGAAGGTGAGGGTAATGAATAATAAGCCGTGAATTGGCTATATGGCGATAAACCAGTCTTCAACACTTCATCGTTATAGTTTCCTGCCTTTGAATCCACGTTTGCTTGTGATAAATCATAACTAGATCCTTGGTCTATCAGATTATCATCTGAGGGCTGTTGTTGTTGTTGTTGGTCTTCCAACAATAATTCATCAATAGGATCTGGCTGTCTAAATGTCAATCTTCTAGTCTCAATCATTGACTCAATCTTATGATATAACTTGACAGGGACCTGGACATCAGGGTCCTTGAACCTTACAATCATTTGGAAAATAGTATTCATTTGATCAAATGCCCTAGTTGTTTCTAGTGCTTGTGTAGACATTAATGTGAAAGAATATAACGAGTCAGCAATTTCCAACAATTTATTGCAAACACCAGGAGCACCATTTGATTCAAAGGCAAACTCTGGAAGATCCTTTGTACTTGCTAAGAAATCATGCGCAATTTTCATTGGAAACTTAACACTGAAACAATTATCCATTGATTCGTTTTTTCTAATGATGAAGTTCTCAGAAGATACTAACCAACCAAGACTTTGGAACCAAGATTTAGAAAGTTGAATATTCAGCTTCTGTGAATCATTTGAAATCTTGTATTGATGTCTTGCCTTTTCCAATTTTGTTTGCATTTGTCCAATCCATTGTCTCTTCATATCTGTGGACTGATTTTGCAGATAATCTTGAAACATTGATAAATCAGCTCCAAAATTATCATTCGCCTTATCACTATCCCTAATATATAATTTGCGACTAATCTCTTGAAAGAATCTTTTTTCAGTAGCAGAAAACACTTCGACTAACTCAATGAATCCAAATAATAATTCTGGATATTCTTCATCTTGTAGTGATGGCATCTCTACAGTTGGATCCAACAACACTGGCAAATTTTCATGGAAACAAGTATATCTTTCAGTGACCAATAGCAAGTAATAAATTTTTTTACATCTGTGAACCTCTGCGCTTGATTTCCCGTGATATGTTTCTGGATCATGTAAACCTAACATCTGGGCCATTGATATAGCTTCTCTTAAGTAAACAATTCCTCTCTTAGAACCGTTTTGAATGTTTCCATAATACATATGAAGAAAGAAGCTCGAGAGTAAGGAGTCAATTGAAGGATCCATTTTATCATCAAACAAAAATCGCACTCTTTTAGCCTCATTAGCATAAGCTTCTGGGGAGAGTGCGTTATCAACACTAATGACACCATTGGATGATTTCAAAAACTTCACTTGAACAGCTATGGTAGCAGACACCGAGCAGCACAAGGCGTAAAATGGAGCATTATTTTCATTCAACACAATACTACCGTCAGAAGTGGACTGTCCATTGTTATCCATAATTTTAGAAACCAAATGTGCAGTTGACAGCACAGGCCACAACCCATAGTACCAAGTTTGGTAGATTTGCAAATAAGGCAATAACTTCTCTAAGGGAATATCACAGGTAATTAGGGGTGTGTTTGGGCCGAATGGTAGTTGAGGTGGTAAATTGATTTGGTAATTTGTGAATGGATTATTGTGATAATTCGTCAAGGCATAGTGTTGTCCCTGGGTTGGAGCAGCATTTGTGTCATTGTTGTTATTATTAAAGACATTGTTGTTGTTATTGTTCACCAGGTTCACGATGTTTTCCCTTGTCTTTTGTTGGATTCTTTTAGGTCCAGATTTATGGCGTACTCTAACGTTGGTGCACTCTATATTGTGATTAATACAATTGGTACATCCTTGGGATGGACTTGTCGATAGATCGCAACGGACTCTTCTAACAGCACAGGCATCACAAGGTCTTGTATTTGATCTTTTCTTGGTTGACCCAGCCTTTCCGGTACCGTTGTCTGAGAGCTGTTGTTGGGCTGAATTGGACCCGTTTCTGTGATTCAAGTTGACCGGGGTAGATCCTATTGGTGACATGGCTAGCTGTGCTTCTCACAAGGTTTGCATTCTCTACTTGCTCAAGGATCTGAGGAAGTTGTTCGTGTTAATGGAATTGAATGTTTATACCAATTAGCTCTTTCTGACCAAGTATTTAAATGTGAAAAGCTCAAGAAACGACGAGGAACTACAAAAAAGTCATCAAATCTTTAGTTTTATATTTGATCTTTCTGGGGAACGATCGTGCAGATTGGCATGATGCACCTCTCCCGCTTTTGCCTAATGTAGTAAGAAGTTGCACGCCAAATGAAAAATAGCGCCAAAAATGGCCAAAAACAGTAATTTGATTACATAATACAAATACACAGTATCTTAATCAGCAATGTTTTAAACTTTTAATCTAGATCTTTGGCCGAGTGGTTTAAGGCGTTCGACTCAAGATCGAATATCGTAAGATGCAGGAGTTCGAATCTCCTAGGATCCATTATTTTTTGAATTTCCCCTTAAGTGCCCCTACCGATTCGGTTTTAAACTTAACCATTAAACAATCATTTCCCTGTAAAAAGAACACAGTTTTCTTGCGGTAGTGATACTCCTGTTGAGAGAAACACCACTCAGGGCCTCTTCAGTCACCTATTGCAATTTTTTTTTCTAGCTAGCTGATAAATCTCTTTGATCACAATCGGTATGTTATAGCTCCTTCCAAAATTCCCAATGTTTCAGATCTTGAAAAGACCGATAAAATTAAGGGAAGATGTTTGAACTTTCTCCTGCATGGTACATCACTAGGTCTACATTATACATCTTAAGTGAGTTTATCTTTACAAAATATACTGTAATCCATCTTCCAATTGACAGGAGCTTTTTGACTCTCAGTTGTCTCTTCAAAATGGGTGTATTTCAAACGGTTCACGGGCTTCATACCGATCACAGCATGTCAACTTGAATCAGAGTTGAAGGAGCGCTCCATTGGTAAGATAGAGAAGTAGCTCATGTTCACTTTGCAATCATCAATCATCGTAAGGGCATGAGAGATTAATTTGTTCTATACGTCTCGACATTTTGACACCATACCGTACACCCAAGCTATTTAACTGCAAGCTTGGAAGCTCTACCGAGTACCAATCGAAGTAATGAACCCTCAAACACGATGACTTCTATTCTTGTCAGGTTATTTCATGATAATTGAGCCCATTTCACAGGAATAAAGTAACAAATGGACAGGATAAATCCTGAGTGAAGGAGTGAATAGTGGCCGTACCTCATACTTTTAGCTTATCAAGAGATGATCTATACCACTATGGCTTCAATCGATCAGCACCTGCCACATTCCAAACTATAGGACCGTTCATCCAAGAAATCTCAACTCTTAAACGCAGACATTGGCGACCGTGACTTATATGTTTCAAGGCAGCTCGGACCTTTAATTAACCCCATGGATCGTTTATGCTTAGATCGTAAGTTTTTTAAGATGATGAGATAAGTACACAGATGAGAATTATCATGAATCTTTTGAGATTAGTAGGCCTCTTCAATCCAATCGATGGAATGTATTAAGAATATTTCATTGAACATCAATCTCAATGAACTCTCCAATCAAACACTCACAAACACCGCATCTTTTCCATTCAATCAAAAATGTTGAATCGGGTCGGTTGATTGTTCAAATCGGGCGACTTGACAGCTACCACCAAGAGCGGCGGATTCGACCCATCAGCATTAGCGCGTTCACGTGAAATTGGCACATATACAACAATAATATTAAATTATCACACAAAGTTTGTTTCTCAGGACTCCAACAGTTTTGATTGAGTGCTACAGTAGTGATCCGTGGGATTTTGGAGATAGTACATATTTAATTTTGGAGATTTATATAATGTCGAGGATTCCTCTCTGTTATTTTATACTCAATTGACCTCAATTGTCTTCTCATATTTGCAAATATACTAGAAACTTGAAACAATGCCATCCCATTTCGATACTTTACAACTACATGCTGGTCAGGAGGTTGAAAAACCACACAATGCCAGAGCTGTTCCAATTTATGCCACAACATCATATGTTTTCAATGATTCAGAACATGGTGCTAATTTATTTGGATTAAGAGAAAAGGGGTTTATCTATTCAAGATTAAACAATCCAACTACTGATGTTTTCGAACAAAGAATAGCAGCTTTAGAAAATGGTGCTGCTGCCATTGCTGTTTCCTCGGGTCAAGCTGCTCAATTCACTGCGCTGGCTGGGTTAGCTCACGCAGGTGATAACATTGTTTCCACCTCATACTTATATGGGGGTACTTATAATCAATTTAAAGTTGCCTTCAAGAGATTTGGAATTGAAACAAGATTTGTTAATGATGGGGATGCCCCAGAAGATTTTGAAAAATTATTTGATTCTAGAACAAAAGCTGTTTATTTAGAATCAATTGGTAATCCAAAATATAACATTCCTGATTTTGAAAAAATTGCAGAAGTTGCCCACAAACATGGTATTCCAGTTGTTGTCGATAACACTTTTGGTGCCGGTGGTTATTTTGTTAAACCAATTGATCATGGTGCCGATATCGTTGTCCATTCAGCAACCAAATGGATTGGTGGCCATGGTAACACCATTGCTGGTGTTGTTATTGATTCTGGTAAATTCCCATGGAAGGATTATCCAGAAAAATTTCCACAATTTTCCCAACCTTCAGAAGGTTATCATGGGCTAGTCTTCAATGAAGCATTTGAAAATTTGGCCTTCATTGGTCATGCCAGAGTGGAAATCTTGAGAGATATTGGTCCTTCTATCAATCCATTTGCCTCATTTTTATTATTACAAGGTCTTGAAACATTATCGCTAAGAGTAGAAAGACAAGCTTCAAACACTTTGAAATTGGCTAAATATTTGAGTGAATCACCATATGTTTCATGGGTTTCATATCCAGGTTTGGAAAACCATCCATATCATGAAAATGCAAAAAAATATTTAACAAATGGGTTTGGTGCCGTTTTATCATTTGGTGTTAAAGCATTAGCTGAAAAACCAACTGATGTTTTCAAGGCTTCAGGTCCCCAAGTTGTTGATAATTTAAAACTTGCATCTAATTTGGCAAATGTTGGTGATTCAAAGACATTAGTTATTGCACCATATTATACAACTCATGAACAATTAAGTCATGAAGAAAAATTAGCCTCCGGTGTTAGTGAAGATTTAATTAGAGTTTCCACAGGTACTGAATTTATCGATGATATTATTGCTGATTTTGAACAATCTTTCAAAACTGTTTTCCCAAACTGAACAATTAAAGATCTATAGTACATTATATAGTTGATTGAGTTAAACATTGATTGAGTTAAGCAATATAGATTTTATTACGACGAACTACAAATATTACTAAGCCCATAAAACAAATTGTAAGCCCTCTCAGCTGTCCGTAGTTGTGGATGATTTCAAATACACACGAGCACATTTCAATCACCATTATCAAATCCCGCGATCAGTATATAACCCAATTGTATTGTCAATACAAATTTTTTTTTCTCAAACGGTTATTTCCTATACCTTGAGGCTCGGTTCTATTTCTCCAACCCCGGTTAAAATTATCAGCTCATTTCTAAAAGATCGACGAGTATTGGAGAATCTGAAAGGTATAAAGTTCTTGAGATATCTCAAATCAATCACTTTTACCTATTTACTAGTTCATTCAACTGATGTATAGGTGATATTGATCCAATTGGATTTGACGTTGATGGTAGCTCAAATTGTTCAATACTCAAGGATTCCTAGTAAGTACATGAATTTCCCAGCAGTCTATGGATAGAAATTGCTTACATAGCGCCCAGTATTTTGATCTTTGAATGGAAACACTCTAGCGCTTTCTAGCCATCCCTATTACGAACATGAACCACATTCTGATGAGAAACTCCTCCAATACCACACCAATAACTCATATATAGCATTCCTCCATAGTGGAAGCAATATACTAGAGTGGCCCAACCCAGTAAATTCACGTGACAGAATATTACCGCATCAGGGTGAGTGTTTTAACTAGGAGGAGCCAAAAGGAGGAGAAGATAAACTTTGGCTCTAAACGCTTAACCGTTAAAATAGTTCCACATTGTACCCCTCGAGCAAACTGTTGAAGATGGAAATATGTGTCAAAAAAGTATGAACGTCTTGAAATGTTGATGGGGTAAAATGTCAAACAATGAATCAGCAACAACTCACACAGTTTAACATAAAACCAACTGTGAGCTCACTCGCTCACCATGTCCACACACTGAATCGAAATTGCCACCAGGCCAAAAAGGAAAAAATCAACCACACATGAATTTGCAAGTAAAAATTTCGAAGACGTCTCACCCGAAAAAAAAAACACCATTTGTCCTCAAATTATTGATTTTCCATATATACAAAAATTCTAGATAAGATCGTACAAGAACCAGCTGTGATGCGACGAGTTAGTCATAGCAAAGAGATGTTTGCTTCCTTAGTTACCAGTTCAAGGTTTCAAATTCAACGTCTTTTCTTTATGTCTCAATTCAAACTGCTCAAACGGTCGACTCCCGGGTTTCCATCAAGATATAAACACAAGTTACTCAAGTTACCAAAGATGTTGATGTCTTTTTGGTCATTCGAAATCAAGGTTTTAAAATAAAACTAGTCTCGAAGTTCCATATATATTCTAGATACCCATTGGACTTTCTTCACCTATTTTCTATATTTCTAAGGTGACTAGTCTCATATACTTGCGATTTATTGATGGTGCGCACTGGATAGTTTCTATTCATTGGCCAGTCACAAGCTCACATCATATCTCTGGCTTCAACTTGCATATGTCCCGAGACTGGGTTTTAAAATTTGTGTGTGGAAATTTTTGATTCAAAAAATTTTCTCTCAAATATTCACGGATTTTACAACAAAGAGAAATTACTCGCCAATAAACATGCTCCATTGATCTTAGTGGTTATAAAGATGAAATCTATTTGAGTATCAGAGGGCTGATATATGGATTTGAGTCATCTCCACCCACTATTCACACCTGATTAAGAGTTACAATTAAGTACGTCGACTAAGCCCTTAGCCCTAATCATTGAATTGTTGTCTTCACTTTGCCTACATGTCCGCTTCTTGTGCGTTTTGTTTCCTCGCAGTTAAGTGAGTTTTTGTACGTTGAGTTATTATTTGTAGACACATTATGAGAAGTAAAAGCTATGGTTGAAGAATAACCTGGGGATATCATATGAAAATGACCATTTAGTCCTGTGATGGAGTTAAATTGATCTCAAACCAGATCGAGCACAGTTTTAGTGGCTACATTTAATTAAAAGTGATCATTTTTCTTCATCACTGTAGAGAAGCTTTTTGAGTTTCAACGTCCCGCGTTACCGGGATCCAGCCTGTGGATAGGCAGAGCTAGGCAGAAGTCCGCCTAAAATTTTACTAAGTGACCTCCGGGGCTTAACTAGCCTCTGCCTACACGGTATTCCATTCTAGGGTCCAACACATCATAGATATCATGACAGCTGGCCCCTTTGATCGTGGGTCATTCACACAAGGCCATTTGGCCTAGGTGATCACCATGATGATTGTGCCACTATTGAAGCAATAGGATCCTGGAGCCTTCACCGGTGAACCAAGCTGGTCACGAAGCTTCTTGCTTAGATTTTTTTTTTGTGTCAAAAGCTGCGAGAGGCTGATATTAGCTCCGAGTTCGATTATAGGTATCAATTTTGATTGCATTCGATGAAATGAGCGAATGATTGTTGTTAATTAATATATCAAATGATGGAGAAGTATCATAAGAATAACTATTGCTACGGATTCCTGGAATTTCTTGGATATAGTTAGTTATCAGCTTCAGGTTGAGAGTCTGGTGATGGGTTTTCAATGGAGCTCGCTTAATCAGTGTGTATCACCTTATACATATCGTCGTTTAATCCAGAACTCCACCATCAATACTGAACCTACTGAATCTGAATAGTTAAATACATGTTCTTTAAACACTCGATACCATTCAAAGGTTTGTCGAGACCTCAAAGTTATCTATTCAATCAGTTTATCGATGGCTTCTCCTTAATCGGAAGGCCCTGTGTCTGGTGTCCGGAGATCTAGTGAGAGACCTGAGACCAGACCCCTAAGATCCAGGTACATTTTAAAATGTTGAGCATTTTGTTTATACTTGTGGCTAAATTGACACCTTTTATGATTGATATTTCTTAAGCTTTTAGCCTCTTAGATCGAGTTCTCAGAGTGAAAAAAGGTGTATTCCCGGGAAAGGAGGACAGGTGTGCGTGCGCGGAACGCTGATGGAAAAGATAACAACTGGCTTTGAAGAGTGGAAAATAAAGAATAAAAGGTGGAAAAGAGTAGAAAAAGTTCCCAAAAAGCTTGTTAATATTTTCTCATAGAGTGTAGCAATGCTGATATATTTTTCTTCTCCAAATTCCTCTCATATCAGGTCCATTATTCACCCTTTCTGGGTTCCACAGTCGTATATGCCATTGCCAGGTGCATGGGACAAGACGCGTTTCTTTTGGCCGATGCTGGACATTTTGGATTTTGGGACTGAAGAATTTCCAACTCATCTCGAGCTTTCCAGGTTCCCAATTGATGGTTTTATAAATATGGAATGAATCCCATCCACAGTGGAACTTCTTTGAATTATAGAGCCTACTCTTATTCATATTGTTTTGATACTGTTTTGCTACAACACTCACCTCGTTGTGGTTTATCTATTCGATCAGACACATTTGTCCCTATTTAACACTATTTAAATAAGTCCCCTCATGTCTTGGACGACAGCACCAGATTATACTCACCTAAATAATCAAAATCCACTAAATAACACCAATTTATTTAATCAAAATTTCAATTTTAATACTGGTTCAACTACTCCTTTATCAACTGGGTCTACATCTTCAAATTTAAACCAAAAAAACTTGTTCCAAGAGCTAAGTTCTAAACTTGTTAATAACTCTGGCTCTTTGGGTACAAATTCTCAGCTAAATTTGAATTATAGCGCACCTTCAACGGTTTCATCTGTCTCATCAGAATCTACAAGTGATTTTAAACCTGTGAACAATCAAATAACTGGAACTATGGGCACCCAAATTGATAATTATTTCGCCAATGAAGATAACAACAATGTTTCTTCTCAATTTTGGAATTATTCCGGTGCTTCAAGCCAAGATGGACATCAAATTAGTACCCAAAAATCACTACAAAATTATCAAGATGAACATCAGTTAAAATTGGGTAATAACACTAAAGAAGAGGAAAATTTCTTTCAAAATCAACTTTCACAATCTGTTCAAACACCAGACCTTTGGAATAACAACAACTATCAATTCCAAAACAACGCACATTTGAACACTTCTTATTCAAGTTTAAACCATTCAAATAGTGATCAAAGCCTATTTGAGTTGATGAAATTGCCTGGCTTAGCAAATTCTTCCAACAATAGCAACAGCCAAAACAATATCTCTATCCCTACCCCAATTAATAACACCCAATTCAACAACATCAACACCCAAACAAACACAAATGGATTGAGCTACACAGCATCAACGACTCCTTTACCATCGACTCCGTTGTCAAGCAAGTCTCCTGAACAAATGGGCTTTACCAACCTGTCCCAGTTCCAACAAGCTCCACAAGCTGCTCAACAAGGGGTTCATCAAGTTCATCAACACCAACAGCCACAACAACCACAACTACCACAACACCAACAGTTTGGCCAACAAGCTTCTGTTGGATCCACTAGTGCTACTGCAACTGTTGCTGCTGATGTCTTGAATAATAACACCCAAAATTTATTACAAAATTATCAACAGCAACAGGCTTATTTGGAACAACTACAACAACAACATCAACAATTATTACAAAACCCATTATTTATTCAACAACAAGCGCAACTAGTTTCTCAACAATTACAACAATTACAATTACAATTGACAATCCAAAAACAACAAATTGAGTCAAATAATTATCAGTTGGTTAATTTACAAAATTCAAATAATAAAGAAATTCCACTAACAGAAGAAAATTTGATTAAATTACAAAACACTCCAAAAGATGATCAAACTTCAATTCTCATTCCAAGTCAACAAAAAACTCCATCGACTTCTTCCCAAGATGCCGATAAACAAGCAAATGTCAACACTGAGTTATACAAGACTGAATTATGTTCAACTTTCAACAAGACTGGTTCATGTCCTTATGGTAACAAGTGTCAATTTGCTCATGGCGGGAATGAATTGAAAGTTGTCAATCGTGGCTCGAAATATAGATCTAAACCATGTGCTAATTGGGCAAAGACAGGGTCTTGCCGTTACGGGAATAGATGTTGTTTCAAACATGGGAATTAAGTCATATTGTCATTTTTGGTTTTTGTTAATTTGTTTGGGAGAGGATTTCTTATAGAATTGTTGGTCATACAAACTGCTGTACTACTACACATCATCATCATTGTCATGAGTTTAAAATTATATGTCTAAGAATTAATCCAAAATTTGCATATATAAATTATAATTATAATATCAAATTTCACACTTGAGTTTTCGTTTTATTTGGGGTGTTCAAATGTGTGACGTTTTCAAAATTACTTCTTTTTTATCTCCTATTTATTTGTTTAATGACTTATTTATATATTCAATGTGTATCTGCCTTTTTTTCATGAGCTTAATGGAAATGATTTATGTTACAATTTTCAACAATTATTTGTATTTAATAATCCGCGTTCCATAAATATAATAATTTGGGGCTCCAATCACAAAACATATCTCGCTGGAATAATAGGATAGGCATTGGTCAAAAAAAAGTATTAGGAAATCATTAATAATGCCAAAATAATTAAAGCCCAACTGGCTAAATCAACCGGCTAAATACCACCTGGGATCCAATATATCGTGTTGTCTACTATACAGTTATAATTACTAAGCTTAGATCGTCAGCATTGAACATCTTAAGAATCTTTCTTCGGCTTATAAAAAGGCTGAAATATTCCACAGTTCCACAATTCAATTTGTTTTAACCAGCGAGTTATCAATTTAGAATATCAAGATGGTCACTGCTTATAATCTCAAGGGAACCAATCTTTTCAAGCCAATCAAAGTTGGCCAATCCCAACTTCTTCATAGGGTCGCACTAGCGCCTTTAACAAGAGGTCGTAATAATGATGATTATGTCCCAAGTGATTTGGTTAAAACTTATTATAATCAACGTTCCAAAAGAGCTGGTACTTTGATCATTTCAGAAGCCGTGATGATCTCTGCTAGATCTGCTGGTAGATATCAACCTCCAGGTATCTTCAACAAACAACATTATGATCAATGGAAAGAAATTGTTGAGAATGTTCATGTCAACAAATCAATCTTCTTCTTACAATTATGGGCCTTGGGTTTATTTGCTGACCCAGCCATCTTGAAACAAAAGGGCTTGAATTATTTGGCTCCAAGTGATAATGTCTACATCAACGATCAAAATGAAGCCGAAGCTAAAGCAGCAGGACTCCCATCTCATGGTTTAACTACGGAGGAGGTTCAAGAGTATATCGAGGAATTTGTCACCGCTGGTAAGAAGGCAATTGAACTTGGAGCTGATGCTGTCGAAATCCATGGTGCTAATGGGTATCTTGTTTTCCAATTTCTTTATGGGAAACTAAATAAGAGAACTGATCAATATGGTGGCTCGATTGAAAATAGAGCTAGATTTGCTTTGGAAATCGTCGATAAATTAGGTGAAGCTATTGGATATGATAAAGTTGCATTAAGATTGTCTCCATATTTCGAACTAAGGGATTTTTCATCAGATTTCTACGAACCTGATATCATCCCGGTTTATGCTTATTTGATTAGTGAATTAGAAAGAAGAAGAGCCAAAGGTCAAGAAATTGCTTATTTACACCTGGTGGAGCCAAGACCTGACCTAACAGAAAAATCATCTCATTATAATAACGATTGGGTCTACCAAATTTATCAAGGTGTTATCGTTAGAGCTAGTGGGTATGCTGATGATCCTGAAAAGGCAAGAAGAGATGTTCAAAGTGATGATAGAACTATAATTGCCTATGGTCGTCATTTTATCGCAAACCCAGATTTACCAGATAGATTGGAAAATGACTGGCCTTCAAATGATTACCATAGGGAAACTTTTTATGTTGGTGGTGAACTTGGCTATACTGATTATCCAGTTCATGATGCTAAATGAACAGTTGACAGTTGACATTTTTACATGGGGGCTCATGTCTCAGTGTTTGACTACAACAAAATAAGCATGTGAAATGATAGAATAGAACGTGACCTGTGTATACTGTTAAAATAGAAGCAAGTTATATGACTTCGATGTATCTTGATCAAGGCATCGAGAGGTGCAACGAGAAACGACACGACATGATTACAGATTAAAGAATATTCTCCTCAAAGTAGAAAGTAAATTATCTAACGTATATCCGGCTTATTCCTAATTCGTCGAGGCTTTTCTCTTGCTTTATCACGTCAGTTACCACCATATATCATGTTTGACACATAGAATCACCGGTATTTGATATTTTGTATTATTATTTTGTTAATAATTGCTAAGCTTCTTCGGTTCCCGGTGAACCAGAATCATAGCTTGGCTGTAGCCAACATACAAAAAACACACCATAAATCAAAAGATCCGTCGATTATTAGAGCTTTCGAATGAACTATCACCAACACCAATTGGAGCTCCTCAAGCCCACATCAGAACAACAGATAACCCATGAGCTCCCCAAGTAAAAATTTTATTGTGGCTCAAAAGCGGACCTCAAATCTCGAGCTTGAAACTCAAATTTGTGCTGCTTCCTCCGAACATCAATCAGTGCAGAAGACCATATTAATCCCAAAAAAGGATTCAGATATAATGGGAAATTTACGAACGGCTTCAACCGTTTTCGAAACGTTTCATAGAGTATATAAAGTCTATTGATTATCACCTACACCCCACTGATGAGTTCGTGATTCCTTTTAGATGTCATTACAAGGTTTCATAATGTCAGATAAGTCAATAGCCAAGTCGGAGGCAGACCTGCAGGTTAATCAGATAAATGAGAAATACAAGAACTTGAGTATTCCTGAAGACTTAGCTCAAGACTTGACTGAAGAAGATTATGAATTTTTACAAATCAAGCGAGTTCCTCAAAGATGGTATCAGTGGTTTGCCAAAACGGATACCAAAGATGAAAAGAAACTAATCATAAAACTTGATCTTCTTATCCTTATTTACTTGTTCCTATCATCGTTTGTTAAAACACTAGATTCTTCAGCTGTTACATATGCCTATGTTTCCGGTATGAAAGAAGATCTAAAGATGTATGGCAATCAGTTGACATATCAATCATCATGTTACATGGCTGGATTCATCGTTGGACAAATTCCATTAACTATGCTTGCTACCAAATTACCTATTCATCTATATTTGCCAATCATGGATTCTGTCTGGGCTGTTTTCACACTAGCATTATTCAAAATCACAAATTACCATCAATTATATGCTCTAAGATTCTGCATTGGTCTTTTGGGGAGTTTTTTTTTCCCAACTTGTCAATATATCTTGGGATCTTGGTACACAAAGAATGAATTGACAAAGAGATCTGCCCTATACTTCTGTGCCTCGCAAGTTGGTGGGATGGCTGCTGGTTACATCCAAGCTGCAGCATATAAGCATCTGAATGGATTACATGGCTTGAAAGGTTGGCAATGGCTTTATATCTTGGCTTTCATTATCACAATTCCAATCTCGTTATATGGTATTTTCACATTGCCTGGATTACCGGAAAATTGCCATTCAAAGATTCTAAGTGCCAAAGAGGTTAAATTGGCAAGATTGAGAATGATTAGAGAAGGGAGATCATCTGATGATAGTTTCAATTTACAAACTATTTCACAAATTTTGAAAGGTTGGAAATTTTGGGTTCTTGTTATATTTGCAATTTTCTTTTCTCAAGCTGATGGGATTAGTTCCAACAGTGGATTATCATTATGGTTGAAAGCTGAGAATTATTCAGTTTATCAGGTCAACACTATAACAACCGTGATCCCAGCGGTTACTATATTCTTTTCTTTATTGAATGGTATCATTGTGGATAGTTGGAAAGATTCACATCCATATATCATTGCCTATGTCGCAGTGTTAAATTTAGTTTCAGGGATACTGTTGACCATCTGGAATATAAGTAAAGGTGGTATTATGTTTGCGTTTTTCCTTTCAGGTACAGCCGATAGTATTGCTGCTGTTTTATATTCTTGGGCTAATATCATTTGTTCTGAGAATGCTCAAGAACGTGCATTAACTTTGAGTACGATGAACACATTGGGTAATACTTTTGGTGTTTGGGTCCCATTGTTTGTTTGGAAGACCGTTGATGCTCCAAGATATTTGAAAGGGTACGCTTATAATGTTGGTCTTGATGCCATGATGTTGATACTTCTGGTCCCATTGACAATACTTTATAGAAGAAGTTTGGCAGTAGATACAAAGTCAGATGAAGAAGTTGAATCCCTCGAATAGATTTACACACTTTATTATAATAAAGCCCATTAACAAAGATTATTTATTCCAATAAACCTAATAACTAATACAATATCTTCTGTATGAAACCAACCCTGAACTTTTGTAAATCGTAACAACATTAAAAACTTTTGTGAATATGCAAGACAAATGGGACGTAATACTGAACCATATATTATTTCTCACACCAACTTTTCGACCTCTTTATCTCTCAGATTTCTAACTAGATCTCTATAGTTGTTTCTAATCTTTAGGCTTTGACCATATCTGGAACCGCGATTGAAGTTTGTGGTTTTGTACAGATTGATGCTTTTAACTCTTTCACGATTCAAAGATCTATCCTCATCATGGAAAATTGGGTTATCAAAGTTAATCAAACTTGGCTTTGGTTTATATGCCTTTTGGAGATGATGAATGGTGGCTTTGTTTAATGACTTGCACGTTAAAGTGAGATTATATGTAGTAGATTTATCACAAAATTTGACTAAATCTGTGGAAACGACCTCTATAGGTAATTTGTCTAGCATCTTTGTGTAGTATATTTGTTGAATGCAAGTATTAATGTGTGACTCTAGATAGCTATTGGACAAGAGAAGAAGAACAGTCTTCAGTTATACAACAGAACGGCGGAGAGCATATTGAAAAGATTTTTTATGACTTTCAGTGAAGGCGATGAGCTCTGCAAAAGTCTCGAGAAACACAAACAGTTCTGATTCTCGGGTGTTTATACACAAAAAGATTTCTAAAGTTTTTCGTTCTCGGAGATGTTTAGATCGAATCGATAACTTTCATTTAGCGTGTTTGTGAGGGAAAAGTGTAGATGAAAACACCACAAGAGAAGAACAAGATGTAATAAAATGTACATATTTATTGAACCATCACTTTGAAGCTTTCCTATAAACAACAGAAGCTTTACAAAAGCTCAAAACCAGAATTCGATGGCCACAGGAAAGCGTGTATATACCGTGAATCACAATGTCCGCGAACAAGATTTGGGGAAATGACATAAACCCAACCGTTGCACAACGAAACAAAGACACAGAGATAATAAACGAGGACTTATAGGACGGTGTGATGATAAGGATACATATAAGCTAGGAGAAGACTTCTTAGAGCCGGGGATCGTGTTCAAGCTGGTCAAGTTTCTTAATCTTGATTTCGAGCTGAGTTCTATGGAAGAAATGGATCATAAGGATATGAACCACAGGAGATCTGATCATAATTGATATAAATGCAACATATATTGATTAATTATTAAGTGAGGGATGTTTCAAAAACACCCAGTGATTAGTTATTAGCTGTTTCGTTAGAAAAAGTCGACATTATATAGATGGAATGATATTGTTTTGAATTTGTGAGGTGACTTTTTGTTGTTATCTGATGGTGATGCATTGGCTAATGATGCAGTGGTTAATGTGAGAATTGGAAAAAAGAAGCCTTGTTACCGATCCATCCGTGTTCAGGGAGATAGTTTTCTTGTTCTTCAATAGTCAGCTTCTCCCATTGGGTGCGTTTCATTTTGTTTCTGGCGATATAATAGACTTTTGTGAGGACAAGCAAGATGACAAGAATAATGATTATGATGAATAGAAACAATGAACCCCCTTTCAAAGTTGGAAACTGGCTGGTTTTATAAATGACTTTCGAAATCATGTTTCCTGCGTCGACAAACATCATGAATAAGGCTGCTGAGATTGCACGTTTCCCTACAGAACCTGAATTTCTTGAAACCCAAGCTTGCAGAATAGCGATAATATTTGGAGCGCCCAAGGCCAGGATCACAACAGCATAGGACCCCCACTTATCAGTCATCGATCTACTCCAGAAGGTCATAACTGCCGTCAAAGGTAATTGCCAAAGAGCGAAAAAGACCAATGACACTAAGGAACGTTCTTTCAATTTTTCTGATATTTTGGTAACAGGAGTTATAAAAATCATCAAAATGACTCTCCAAATTGTGGTGAAGCTATAAAGTGCAATTTCTTGATGAATAGCAGTCCATTGTCTTAGGGTTAAAAGTAGGTAAGTTTCATAAGTGCTATATGGAATAAATGCCACTAAGCCAATGAAATATAATGGATATAAATCAACGTCAATCAAGGATTTAATGATCTCCCTGATTGAAGGAAAACTTTTATTATTACTTGTTCCCTTTGATGGGTCATCTCTTAAAACGCTATTGATTTGAATTTCTTTCTCATTTTCGGTTAAAACGTCACGTTGCCATTTTCTCTTTTGAGACAATGAAGGTGGTAAGAAAAATGCACAAATAACTGTTCCAACTAATGTGACCAGCCCTTCAATTAAGAACATAAATTTCCAACCTTCCATAATCCAACGGTTGGGGGTCAATTCAATCCTAACGAATGCCCAGATCAAATAACCGGTGAAGATTTCAGCCAAACTTCTTAACAACCAAAGACAAGCTAATCTCATTGCTAATTGGTCGGCAGTATAAAAATATGATAAGTATAGGACGACACTTGGAATGAAACCAGCACCAACAGCACCAATTGCGGCTCTTAATCCAATAGCGACTTCTGTTGAATTGATTGCAGCACACCAACAACCTATAACGCAATAGACCACAAGGATAACAGGTAGCCAAATATCAGGTCCAATTTTCTTTGCAATTAATACAGAAGGAATGGCAAAGACAATTTGACAAGCAGTCTCAGCCCATTGAATGACCTGAAGATCAGTGGCAACAGTGAGTGCAGGGCCCACGGAAGGGGAGCTACTACCGGTGTATCTTCTGGTACCTTTATATCCACTTTTATCATTGTAGTTGTAATAACTAGAGTCTGAATCATAAAAATAGATATTCATACCAACATCATATGGCATATTGCCTCTAACAGCATCTGATAAGTTACTTTTGTTGATAAAGAATCCAAACCACATGAACGAAATTACCAACATTACAGTGAGGTTTAACTTTGTAAGTAATTTGTTTTCTTCTCGTTTTGTCCATCTTAATTGAGAGTTGTAATAAACAACATTTTCATATTTGTTTCTGGAATAAGTGTTGAACCAGAATTCTGAAGCATTGGGATCTAAAAATGGATTTTTCCTGTCAGCTTTTTCAGTATCATAATTGTAACCTTCTTGCTTTGATATTTGATGGTCTGTGTTGACCGTGGATTGATCATTTGAAACACGGTGATCAGCTGTATTGAACAATCTCGACATGGTGTTGTACAAAATTTTAGTATATGTATATTACGGAGTGCATATATGGGTTGTGAAGGTGGACATCTCATCTTATATAAACATTTCTTGACACTCGTGCTCATAAATTGTTACGACATGATTGTTTCTGTTGAAATTAGAATCGTATATGATAGATGCGAGATGAACAATGTTGTGGTGTAGAACTTGTACTGTTTTTAGATTATTCAACGTGGAGATAACCAAACCAATTTGCGCATTTGTACACTAATGTGGTTAAGCTCGAGATTGCGAAGCACTATGAAGTAATGCCATCAGGGTCCCTGACAACAAAATCGTGGACACTGCCAAAAATGTCGAGATTTTAAATCCCTTTATGATGGATGATGAGTGCATTTACGAGGAACAGGATATCTGCCTATTAGGGGCTAGGGGAATTTTATTAAAAGATGCTTTTAGAAGGCTTAGCAACTCTGAATATCTTTGATCGTCAAAGAGTCACAGAGTCATTCGGCACACAGCTTTATATATCATTTTTCTACAACGACTAAGTGAGATTTCTCAAACAACAAATTCTACAGAAACTTAAGATGACTACCCCAAATTCCTGACACATTCAAGACTTTGGAATTTGGAGATTGCTAAAACTGAAATTGAAGATCGGTTTTGGCGGTGTTGAAGATTTAAAGAATTGATGGCAGAAAAACGGGTCTCCAGACCCTGCATAAGGCGCAATATTTGTAAGCGGGAAAGTTGAACAATTCAAGATGATTTTAATAGAAAGTTATGTATGAGAGGGTGAGAGAAGAGATCAAGTTAAAGTCCTTTTGCACTTTGTAGGAATCACATTTGCACTGTTCTACACAAGGAGGAATGTTATGGGCATTAAAAAAAGGTCACATGCATTGATTGTTAGTTATATGAGCAAGATAACAGTGCTCTTCTGTATTAAGATATTAGATTGATGTGATCATTGGAAATTCCTTGTATATGGAAATGAAAAGTCATAATTGTGAAATATTAGGGTGTTATAGGATTTGGTTAATGGGAAAATTGAAAGAAAGAAGCCTTGTTACCAATCCAGCCATTTTCAGGGAGAAAGTTTTCTTGTTCTTCAAAGTTCAGTTTTTTCCATTGTGTGCGTTTCATTCTGTTCCTGATGAGATAATAAACCTTTGTGAGAACTAACAGGACAATAAGAATAAGAAGAATAATGAATAAGTTCAAAGAACCAGTCTTTAAAGTTGGAAGTTGATCTGAGCGGTAAACGATTTTTGAAATCATATATCCAGCATCAACAAACATCATGAATAAAGCTGCTGAGATTGCACGCTTATCAACTGAACCCGCATTTCTTGAAACCCAAGCTTGCAGAATAGCGATAATATTTGGAGCGCCCAAGGCCAGGATCACAACAGCATAGGACCCCCACTTATCAGTCATCGATCTGCTCCAAAAGGTCATAACTGCCACTAGAGCCAACTGCCAAATTGCAAAGAAAATCAATGAAACTATGGAGCGCTCTTTTAATCTTTCTGATATTTTGGTAACAGGAGTTATGAAAGTAATCAAAACAACTCTCCATATCGTTAGAATCCCATATTTGGAGAAATTTCCATCTAATGCACTCCACCGGGATAAAACAAAAAATAGATAGGTTTCGTAGGCGTTATAAGGAATAAATGCAATCAATCCGATGGCATACAATGGGTATAAATCAACATCAATAATGGATTTCAGGACCTCACCAATAGGGATCCAAGAGAAGTTATTAGAGGCACCTTTCCCTGGGTCATCTCTTAATATGCTATTAATTTGAATGTCACTTTCATTATTGCCCAAGGCCCCAAATTGCCATCTTTTTGGAGCTGATAATGAAGATGGTAAAAAGAAGGAACAAATTATAGCGCCCGTGAAAGTGATAAGACCTTCAACTAGAAAGGAAAGTCTCCAGCCTTCCAGAATTCTCCCTGAAACGTCTATACTAACAAAGGCCCAGATTAGGAAACCTGTACAGACCTCTGCCACAGTTCTGATTAACCAAAGACATGCTAACCTCATTGCCAGTTGATCTGCTGTATAGAAATATGAGAGGTAAAGGACGGTACTTGGAATAAATCCAGCACCTACACCACCCATAACAGCTCTTAATCCAATAGCAGTGGCTGTTGAGTTGATAGCAGCATTACAACAACCCAAAACACAATATGTGATTAAGATAATAGGTAACCAAATATGTGGTCCAATTCTCTTTGCAATCATCACTGAGGGAATAGAAAATACAATTTGACAAGCTCTTTCAGCCCACTCAATCTTTAAAAGGTCATTTGTTGGAGTTAATGCAGGGCCATAAGAGGGACAATCCGAAATATAGTATTCATATTTTGAATAAAAATCCATCTCGTCCCAATAAAGTATATTCGCAAACATTTTGTAAGAATAAATTTTCATATCAGTATCATATGGCATATTCGCTCTAACTGCATCTAAGAAGTTTGATTTGTTCATGAAAAACCCCAACCACATGAAACCAACAGCCATCATCACAGTGACATTCAATTTTGTTAATACACTATTCTCTTCCCTCTCTGTCCATTTCAAATGTGGATCAAAACCAGAGATATTTTCATACTCTGCGTTGGAATATGTATTGGTCCAGAACTCAGCAGCACCAGGATCCAAGAATGGATTGATTCTCTTAGAACTGAATGTTTCATCCATCTCATTGTTTTCTTCTTCTTTCAAAATCTGAACGTTGACCGATTCCTCGTGGCTGGTGATGGGTAAAGCCATTATTTGGATTGATTTATTACCTTCAAACCTAGTGGAGTAGCAAGGAAATGAGAAGCATGTTTCATGTTATATATATATGAGAAATCGTAAATTCATTTGAGGTCCTATTGAACTACTACTGCACTAGTAGTTTATTCCCAATATTAGAATTATTATTTAGTTGTTGAATTATATGCGCATTGTATTAAAAAAAAGCTGTATGCTGTTTTTAGATATTCAAATTTTCTGAGCTATACAGATTTCAAGTTATAGGGGTTTAGGGGGTTGGAGAACCTTTGGCATAAACCTTTGACCTGAATTGGCTATAGTTTGGAGACGTTGCACTAGCGTCAGTCGTTTTGGGATTGTAAGCAGATTGAGTTCGATAAATGAATCCGCCAACATATTTCCATAATATTTAGACCTTCAAGCTTAGGGCCAGTGTTGGTAGGAATTACTGTGCTCAATTCCTATCAAAAACACGGGGCTCCCACTCTTGAGGCCTTGCATAATGAATATTTGATGCTTGAGATCAAGAAGAATTCATGATCTTGTGTCCCTGTTTCCTGTGGTTTGTTGACATCTGTATCTTATCTGGACTGACTGCTCAAGTAATGTGTAAATTTTGTAAATCGATCGTACGGTGAAGTACGAATTCAAGATGAAGATCAAGTAATGACAAATGTACAAAATTGATTCAAATGGTCAAGTCAGCAAGAACTTGGTGAAACAATGGTCTCATTGAAACCCGACGTTTTAAACAAAGTATCTAAAGACTCTACGTCAACAATAATTCTCGGTTCACCAAATGACTTACCCATCTATATCACAGCTTTTGCAGGTTCTTCACTAGATAATAATCAAGAAGGTGAGATTCCATTGGCTCTTGCGCCCGGCAAAAGTAACACCATACAGATGATTCCATGCTTGACGCAAATCCTACTGTCAAGGCTTATGCAAGCCCAAAATAATCCAATTGTGGATCAGTTTTTACAGATTGTGGTTTGTGATCATGTTCATCAATGTGATGATACTATCAGAAAAGCTGAAGCTGAAGCTAGATGGAAAAATAACAGCTATCGTTTTCACTGTTGATGTTACACAAGCTGGTAAATTAACTTGAAAGAGAATCTCGTAGCTTAACAACTCTTTTAGATGCTGGGAGATTTAAGGAATCTGACGCATTGACTTGGGATATTATTAATCAACTAAGATGACCCACTAAGCTGAAAACAGTTATTGAAGAGATTCAAACAACCGAAGGTACAATTTTAGCAATTGAGAGCGGAGTAGAGGGGATAATTATATCTAATCATGGTGGGAGGCAGTTGGAGACAGCTAGATCTTCGCTAGAAATCCTCACAGAGATTGTACCAGAGTTGAAAAGAAAGGGACCATACGATAAGGTTGATTTGTACATCGATAGCGGAATACGAAGAGCGTCTGATATCGTAAAAGCTTCAGCATTAGGCGCAAAAGCTGTTGGGATAGGAAGGCCGTTCCTCAATACTCTTCAAACGTACCTTGAAAACGGTCTTGATAAAGTGATCTAAGTATGAAGTATTAAGGGATGAGCTTGAAATTGCTCTGAAATTACTCGGTATCAAAGATGTTCGAAAATTGAACGAAAGTCATGTTGATGCTTCCAATGTCTCTTTTAATAGAATTTCTTAGTTCAAATTTGATCTTAAACGGACATCGACATTGTTTTGTAGATTGTGTCAGTTCCTTGCGACGGATTGAGATTCCCGCAATGTGGAGCCGCGCGCACATCAAGCCATAGGGGAAATACACTTCAGAGGTGACATGAAAATAAATATTATTACTGACTCATGACTTGTATCCATGATAAGGAACTTGTGCCAGAACTTTGTTATAAAACCCTCCTGACTTTCAGCTTGCTTATATACCATCTCAATCAATAAACAAAACTTCCCATAGACCAAGCTAGTTGAAAGTAAAAAACATGTCCACAGTTACAATTCGTCCAGTTGTTAAGGAAGACCATGATGAATGGTTTAGACTCTGGAAGTTATATTTGATTTTTTACAAGGCTAGTATTACAGATGAGGTTAGTGAAGCCACCTTCCAGAGAATTCTGGATCCAGATGTGAAGATGTGGGCAGCACTTGCCGTCACTGAAGATGGTAAACCAATTGGCCTTGTCAACTATTTCAGTCATATTCAAACTTGGGATATCAAAGATAAAATCTTATTGAATGATCTATATGTTGATGAAAACGCAAGAGTGAAAGGTGTTGGTAGAAAGTTGATCGAGTATGTCTTTGACAGAGCTGACGAATTGGACGCTCCTGAGGTTTATTGGAATACAGATAGAACGAACCATAGAGCCCAGTTGCTATACACCAAGATTGGTGTTGAAAAGGGCAAAAACACTTATAAGAGAATTTTATAACCACTACATGGGACAGTTACTTTAATAGATACGATTTATATCTAAGACGTGATGTTGCAATGTATGTATAATTCAAGCTCTGAATCTTTTCTTCCCAAGATTTGCAGATTCAGATTTTCCTTGTGACAACCTCCATTCATTTTGATCTTTAGCGAATTTATTAAATAGTGGAACAATTTTTTCATTCTTTCTCTTTTGATTCTGGGCTGGATTACTATTCACTTCGAAAAATTCTGGTGAAGTCTCAACCAACCATTGTGGTTCAATTTGAGTCACATGTACCAAATATTCCTTTGTAGTGTTCAAGATAGAGTTATAAACAACATATTGAGGACTATTACGCACAGAGCTGGAGGGATGGATATACACCTGGGTCTCCTCAGCTAGTGTCTTATAACCTTCTTGTTGATCCCTTTTGGCAACGTTTTTGAAGAATCCAGAACACAAGGCTTTTCTAACAGCATTGGTATTAGAGCCACAACTTATTATTGGATATCTGAATCTTTTAAAGATTTGAACCAATTGTTTTCTAACATCTTGTGCCCTTTTCAAGCTTCTCTCTTGAATGAAATTCTCCTGGCACCACTGTCTTGAATAATCATTATTGACCCATGCATTATAAACGTTCAGATATGTTAAATGATCACCATGAGGATGATGAAATCTGGCTTTTTTCTTATCAGCCAATTCTTGTTGCTGTTTAGGTCTATGGAAAATATTTGGAGTTGATAGAACCGCAAAAATTGTGATCATTTCATCTGAGCACTTATAGTGAATTGACTCAATCAATGTTTTCGATATTGTTGGGTCTGCTGGTATATTAACTAAATTCCTACCGATCGTAGTGATTCTTGATTGGTCATCCACAGCTTTAAGATAATACAATTCATTCAATGAAAGTAAAATTGAATCTGTGGATGGTGGATCCATGAACTGAAAATTCAACAAATCGTTAATGCCTATGGCCTTCAACATTAAAATAACATTACTCAGATTTTGTCTTTGAATTTCAGGAACTGTGTTAGGTAGCATTTCATTCTTATAAGCAAGCTCTGTATATAATCTGAAACACTTACCAGGACCAGTTCTACCAGCTCTACCGGCTCTTTGGTTTGCCTGTGCCTGCGAAATTGGTCTCACAGTAAGAGAATCCATACCCAACTTTGGATCATAAGCATTAATCTTGGAAAACCCGGGATCTATCACATAGAAGATACCATCAATCGTTAGTGAGGTTTCAGCAATATTTGTAGCAAGAATAACTTTTCTAGAGCCTTTTGGAGTTGGTTCGAAAATTCGTGATTGGATTTCCGATGGAAGGGCAGAATAGACTGGAAGCACAATAAGTTCTGGCACAGAAGGACCCAATGCTTTCATTCTTTCGCTTAATACCTGAGCTGAGGTTTCAATTTCGTCCTGACCAGTTAAGAAAACTAGAATGTCACCTTCTGGTTCCGAAACATGAATTTGAACAACAGAATCTAGAGCAGCTGCTAAGTAATCTAGTTCCGGTTCTTTAGTGTACATAATATCAACGGGGTATGTTCTACCTGGGATTTCAACAATAGGACAATTATTGAAATAACCGGAAAATTTTCCAGCATCCAAAGTAGCAGATGTAACAATAATTTTAAGATCTGGTCTTCTGGAAGCAGCTTCTTTAAGCAATGCGAATAGAACATCAGTAGCTATGGTTCTTTCATGTGCTTCATCAAGCATGATGACCGAATAGCTGGTCATATCAGGATCAATTAAGGCCTCACGCTGCAACATACCATCAGTCATATACTTGATCTTTGTATTTGGAGAAGAAGTGTCATCAAATCTGACAGTGTAACCAACTTCTTGACCAACCCTACATCCCACTTCTTCGGCAACTCTTCTAGCAACAGATTGTGCTGCAACACGACGTGGTTGTGTACATCCAATAACACCAGCTCTGGAAAATCCATCTTCATGAAGATATTGAGTAAGTTGGGTTGTTTTACCTGAACCTGTTTCACCAACAATAACAATGAATTGGTTGTCTCTCACAGCTTGCATTAATGTTGATCTCATACGGAAAACTGGTAATGACTCCCGTTGTTCCTTCATACTCAAATTTGTTCTCTTACCATAGGAAACATTTTTATCTTTCCTAGGTTGCCATTCATCAGCTCTCTCTTCTTCATTGCCTGCTTCCTCCGCAATTGGATCATCTTTTTTAGATTTAACATTTCTCTCTTTCAATTTAGCTTCCCTTTTCTCCTTCATGTCTTTAATCTTTTGCTCTCTTCTCTCTTTAGCTAATGCTGATCCACTCATTGCCTGTCTGTTCAATGATCCTTCAGGTAATTTCACCACTTTAGCAGGCGCTAATTTGTCAGTCTCTATGTTCATACCTCCTAAAAATGGCGGAACAGAATGTTTCAATTCAACGTCAATCTCCTGAGCTGCTTTTGGACCATCTTCATCACCTTCGATCTCATGGTCTTCCTTATCTAGATCTGGATAATCTTTAGCGGAAACTGCACCTGCTGCAATAAGTTGACGAATCTCCCATTTCTCTGGAGAAGTCATTCTTCTTTTCACATTGGCCGTCGTGCTGACGTGCAATTCTCTCCCTCTATGTTCATTATTATTGAAAGGTTGGATTGATTCACCTGTTATTTGATCCACATCTCTCATTGATAGCCCTACCCTGTTACCTTCCACTTTTGTAACTTTAGCGTACACTTCTTGGTCTCTTTTGAGCACATCTGATGGATGATTTATTCTTGATTTATCAATTGCTGAAATATGAACAAGACCATCAACCCTTCCTTTAACACCATGCAACCTAACAAATGCACCAAAATTTGTTAGATTCATCACTCTTCCACTGTATATCTTATCTCTAATAACTTCTTCATCCATAGGACCTCTTTCTCTATAATTTGAGATTCTCTCAAGTCTAGACGGGCTCCTCGATCTGTTGCGTGAAAGTGGAATTTTGACCCCGTCATCTTTTTCTTTCTTGAAATCTTTCCATTCATGTAACAAGCTCTCACCGTCGTAGTCTTCTTCTTTCTTAATGTTATTATAGTCATTGGGTAGAGATAGAATATTGTTAAGTTGTGGGTCTAGTTCTTTCTTCGGTATTATCAGCTCTTGCTCTTCTTCTTTCTTCACAGTCTCTAATGATGCATTTTTCAAATCATCTAATGATGAATAGATAGAACTGGTAAAGTCAGAAGAGAACTCTGCTCCCATATCTTCGAGCGATGACTTAAAGTCATCTAACGAGTTCGAATCATTGTGCAAGTTAACCACGAAATCAGCGACCTCTTCTTCTTCAACGCCCGCCTCTTTCAGTATACGACTCTTTATGTCTGATAGAGACGTTGGGGACATCAGTAAATAGAAAGCGCAGTTTTGATGTTTCGGTGACAAGTTGTTTACTTCTTACAACTATTAAGGAATTGACAGTGAAGTTTTGTTTCGTATGATGCTTAGTCATCAATATAGTCATAAAGAGATTTGAGGCGGTTTACATTCATATATACCATTAGATATTACAAATCTTAAGTGAGCATATCAGGCAGTTTAAAATTCGTTTATTATTTCAACTATCGTACAGCGTTTCTCCCTAACCTTAAACTTCAACATCTCTTATACCATCCTTATCAACAATTTTGACCTATCATGTTTAGTTAGTGAAAAAACTCTCGTTGGAGTATAAGATCTTGAAGAAATACATACGTAGACACCTTTGAAATCAATTGGCATTCTAGTCTCAAGTTCTTTTAAGCAAAGTTTCAATAATTCTAACCCTTCTTCAGTTGTGAAATCTGGTCTATAGTGGCGATCTAGTAATGAAAAGGTATAGAAAGCGGCATAACCATGAGCAGCATATGGTAGTTCAGCTCTTGTGCCTAAATAATCTATCCAATTTAATGATGGTTCTTCTTTCTTTTCGTCATAACCACCAATTAATACTTGAACTTGGTATGGTTTCTGATATTTGTTATTAGTATACGAACAACGGAATGCAAAGTGGA
Source organism: Hansenula sp. yHMH451 (assembly GCA_030571095.1). NCBI lineage: Eukaryota > Fungi > Ascomycota > Saccharomycetes > Phaffomycetales > Wickerhamomycetaceae > Hansenula > Hansenula sp. yHMH451. Next base: position 534,788 of record JAJLXE010000006.1, read on the forward strand.
TTTTCCAGTACATACTCTTGATCTGATAGATTTTGCTAGTTCATTTCTTGTGAAACTTGAGATAGCCTCTGGACTTAACTCATAGTTTTCACGGATCCCGTATAGTTGTATGTTGGCTTGAATGTATTCTGCAAATTGAACTAAGGAAATTGGTTAGTTATTGGAATCATATAGCCATTCCCCAGTGTGAAGGATAACATACCAGTATCACCAGATTCACCAGTGTATGCTATCAGAGCATGTTTACTTAAGGCTCTAGTTTTGTCGTCGGTGTCTTTCAAGATTGAGATACCTCTAGTGGCAGCTTTTGAAGTGGCAATAATCACTGAATCTCTCACTTTAATACCCAAGATAATATCCATTGTGCCTTTACTTTTCTCTGTTAGATTACAATTGGTTGGGGCTGGAATAGATGATCAATATCAGAAGAAGTTCCCTGTCAATTGTGTTTCAATTGTTCAGAATAAAAGCTGCTATAGAGTGGTCTTTGCCAGTTCCTTCTTTCATTTCTTAACGATGTTGATTTTCTCGATCAAGCAAAATCGGTTTATGTAATCAGAATATGTGCTCTTACCATCATTGATACTCTCGCGAAACCAATACGCGTCTCTGAATTTATTATTCTTTGGATAACCATCTTTCTTTCTTGATGTTTAGCTTTCTTGGAAACAGTTGAGAAATAGCCAGGTAGACATGCCGGTATTCCAGAATGATATGATAGGGACTCTTCAGCAGCCATCGACCTCGTCCGCATCTTCATCACCAATAAACCCAAATTTGTCTTCTAGAAATAAAGACTTGATTTCATCTCCAACACGTCCAGCATTAGTTCCCTTGGTTAAGAACTTTGATGACAACCATGATAGTTTACCAAGTGATGACTCTAAGGAGGATTTCTCCAGATTGATCAAGAGACCAGTAGAGCAAAAAGTGGAAGAACAAGTGTCTCAAAGCAAAACTCCATCCTCATCTGATATGCTTTACTATTACGAAAGATTATTACCATTTAGATATATCTTTCAGTGGTTGAATCATTCACCAAAACCACAGCCTGACTTCACAATGAGAGAATTTGCATATGAATATAGATCAGGAGCATACCAACGTTATAATTCATTTGGCTCTTTGGAAGAATTCAAACAGTCAGTCTTGAAGGCTAACCCATCGAGATTCGAAGTTGGGGCTGTTTATGCAGTTAATCCAAAAGATAGAAAGACACTACCCAAGACAGCTATGAAACCACTTGAAAAAGAGCTGGTTATTGATATTGATTTAACAGATTATGATGACATTCGTACTTGCTGTTCCAAGACTCAAATCTGTACACGATGTTGGAAGTTTATTACCGTTGCAACTAAGATCATTGAACAAGCATTGAGGGAAGATTTTGGATTTGAACATCTTGTTTGGGTCTTTTCTGGTAGACGTGGTGCGCATTGTTGGGTTAGTGATAAGAGAGCAAGAAGCTTAGAAGAACCTAAGAGAAGGGCTATTGTGGAATATTTAGACGTGTTGAGAAACAAAGGTAACAAGAGATTGAATCTACGTCGTCCTTATCATCCTCATATTGAACGTTCATACGAAACTTTGAAACCAGAATTCCTAGATATCATTTTGAGAGAGCAAGATCCATGGGCAGATGATGAAAAAGCTGAAGGTCTATTAAACTCGTTACCGGATAAAAACTTGAATGATGCTCTTCGTAAATTATGGCAAACGTCACCAGGAAGATCAAGTATACAGAAATGGAAAGATATTGATGAAACTGCTAAAAAATTAGGAACAAAATCATTCAATTTCAGATCTGTCGTGGAGGCTAAACAAGATATTATTTTAGAGACAATGTATCCAAGATTAGATGTTGAAGTTACTCGTCAAATGATCCATTTGTTGAAATCTCCATTCTGTATTCACCCAAGCACAGGTAATGTTTGTGTTCCGTTTGATGCTTCCAAAGTGTTTGATCCAACGAACTCACCAAATTTGCGCCAAATTCAAGATGAGATCAACACATGGGAAATAGAACACCATGGCATTCCTCAAGAAAGAAAGATCTATGATTGGGAGAAGACTTCTTTGAAACCATATGTTGACTTATTTGCCAAATTTGTCTCGGAGGTCATGAAGGCAGAAAGAGGCACCAAACGTGAACGTGATGAGAATGAGGAAGATCTAGAGTTTTAGACGTGTATAATATTGTATTTATTTTAATGGGTAAACTAATCAAAGATATGCCAAAGACTGTATTAGTTGCATATGCATAAACAATTCAATCAAAACAAGGGAGAAAACTGGCAAAATATGATAGCCAACTCATCTCTTCAACTCTCTTAGCATTAACATTCTTGATAGTGATGGTTTGATAACCATCTTGGTGATACCACTCAAGAATTTCAGAGTCCTCATCAACGATAAACTTTCCGGAAGTAACGTTGATTTCATACTCGTCAGAAGGGAAATGCCAACGAGGTAGGTAAATACGGGTTGGTAGGTCACTGACATCGTTGCCCTTTATGCTTAAAGTGAATTCAATGTTGGCTAAACTGAATTCCGCATCAACAAATTGACCATTGATAGACAGTGCATATGGTCTTATGATAGAATCAACAGCTCTTAATCCTGCTTTACTAGGATATTCTGCGTCAAAAGTGCTTGCTTGGCTTTTCAACTGCGAGGAAGCACCTGTTAAAGTTCCTGAGTCAGAGTCAAACTCAGTCACGCTAGCAGAATGTTCTTGGAAATATGACTTGGCCTTACCTCTACCCAACAATGTTGAATTTTGTGCTGTGTCTATATCTTCATTATCATCATCTTTTGACCAAAATGAAAAATCCTCATTATTAAATTCATCACCCCACTCATGACTGTTTTGAGAAGTATAAGTCCACCAAGAGTGTGATAGGTTACTTCCTTCTAATGCAAACCCTAGAGCATCTAAAGCGCTTGTTTGAGATGAGAAGTTGTTATCATCATAGGCCTTTTTGTCATCCATATCAAATGGCATACCTATCTCCGTGAACATGACAGGTAATTCAACGCCTAAATTTTGTTTACTTTCTTCAGCCATTTCATGGAGTTGACTCTTGAAGCTTTTTCTGATATTGTTCTCCCCTAGAACAATACCAAAGACAGGATTGGAATATTTCCCCCTCATTATACCTAATGTATCAGCATTATAGACACGGTTCCAGCTTTTGAACATGAGTGACATACCATCATAGTAATGAGGACTGAAGACAGTATTTGTGTCTATGAGGTCCGTCCCAATAAGTTTTGGTGGAATTTCAAGAGGTGGTGACTGTAAGAATAGCAACGTGTCAGGTAGAATGTTCCTAATAGAAGCTTTGTATTTTCTATAGTGATTCACAAAGTATCTGTCTATAAAATAATGTTCATCAGCAATTTTGCCATTAGAATGATCAACTGAAAAATAATCTGGTTTTAGTAATGTAGTGGTACTAGAATCCCATACACCATGCAACTCCCAAATACAACATCCTAATTTCCACTCTTCTCCCCTATGAAAGCCATAATGTTTATCGATATGTTCATCTGACAGCCAAGCAGATGTACCTTTGGGGTCGATGAGCTTTGTCCCGATCTTTTTTGGGCCAAAAATCGATATTCTATATTCGTCAACTTCTGTTGGAATGCCAAACCCTAACTTCAAGGACTGAAATATAGTTGGACATGTTCCAACCCTTAAATTCAAGCTATCGGGAATCTTATTGGCATCTGGAGTCCCAATATAGCCAGGATTTGGTTCGTTGACGCTTTCAACACCTATAAGGGTCTCCTCTAACAACTCTGGTGCAGCTTTCTTTATTCTCTGGACAAGATAAGAAACACTATTGATGAAATGATCTTGAAGAAAATCTTGAATATTGACACCGTTTATGATAGCTTTTGGAGCGAACTGTTTTCCGGCAAAGAAAAGTGTGAATAATGTACCAGCAGCTAAGCGCTTATAGTTGGTACTCCAGACCATTTTTGGATAAAGCTCTGGGTCTCTAGGATAAAAGTTTTGTAGAACTGCAGCTTCTGTATCTGCAAATTTCCTTGGATCTAACCCAGCAGCATATAAGGTCCAAAGGGGTGCACCATCACCACCGGAGAACCTTGACCAAACGTCTTGATGAGGATCCAAGTAAACGTAGAGACCCCCAATTTCTTGAGCTATTTTGAGAACTTCAATTGTATAGTCGACGAACTCCTCATCATATTTCCCTGGTCCTTCGTGTTCTATGGCTTCCCAGGTGAAAATGTATCTGATACTGTTGAACCCTAACTTCTTGATTCTGTTGAAATGCTCTCTTGCTTCATCTAATGGGAATGGTCTACCAACAAATGATACATGATCGGCATTATAGAATATTCCTTCGTTGCCTTTGAGTTGTTTATATGTTGGGAAATGTGGTTTGGATGGGAATTTGGAACCACCATCTAAATTTATACCCTTCAATTGAATCACTCTTCCCTTATCATCAACAAAGGAGCCATTCCCATCGGTTGTGATTTTACCTTTTAGCAGCGCCATTTCAGACAAATATAACCACCAAAATCCAATGCAAAGTTATTGAAAAAAACTTCAGAAACTATGTGATGGTATTGTTTAGAAAGTCTATAATGTTATCTTCAAAGCGGTAATGGCGCAAGGACTAATTGTGCCATATAATTCTGACGTAACCACTACCCTCGTTTCTTATAAACGAACGTGTGCACTCCTAATTTTGACAATTATGGGGTCAGTGACATGTGACCGAGCTGGTCGGAATTGGGAAAGCACATAAAAAAAAATTTAAAGCTCATCTCTACTAAAAGCTCCAACATTACTAATTGAAATTTCTTTGAACAAGCAGAATTTATAGATATTAGAATATAAAATGAGTGAAGAGCAAGAAGAGTATATTGGTGTTAATGAAGTTGATGAGGTTTATGAAGGTGGTAACAACGAGCCAGAACCAATCAGTGACGATGAAGATGTTGAAGATATTCAATCACAAGATCATGAAGGAGGTGAGGATCAAGAGATTGTTGAAGAAAAAATAGAGATTGATATGTCAAATAACTCCTGGGGATACTTTGATAAACATGAGGATTCTGTATTCACCATTTTCACACATCCAACTTTACCATTGGTCGCTTCGGGTGGTGGTGATAACTTGGTGTATCTCTGGACTAGTCATTCTCAACCACCAAAACTCGCCCAACAGATTAAAGGTCATAAAGAATCAGTAATCACCGGTGGGTTCACGAGCGATGGTGAGTTTTTAATCACTGGTGATATGGCTGGTAAAATCATGATTCATCAAGCACACAAGAAAGGGCAAGTTTGGAAATTATTTGGTGAATTGGAAGAAACTGAAGAAATTGTATGGATCAAAGTTCATCCAAAACAACCAGTTTTCGCTTTTGGTGGTGCTGATGGATCTGTTTGGGTCTATCAAATCACCCCAAATGTTGAACAAATAATGAGTGGTTTTGCTCATCAATCAGAAAGCACTGGTGGGGCCTTTGTTAATACCGATGATTTGGATACTTTACATTTAGTTACAATTTCCACAGATGGCTCAATTGTTGGTTGGAATGCATTCACAGGACAAGCTGAATTCAAATTATCTGAAACTGAATTCAGAGGACAACCGTTACCATGGATCACAATCTCACATCATGACAATTCTAATATTTTAGCCGTGGGTTCTAACGAAGGGACATTGGCCATTATAAATATAACTAATGGCTCTGTGTTGACCACATTTAGAGTCGTTGAACTAAAAGAAGATCAAGATGAGCTTGATGGAAGTATAGAAACTATTGCATGGAATGATAATCAAACTTTATTAGCACTGGGGCTTGTTTCAGGTGCTGTTATCTTGTTCGATACTAAAACATGGAGAGAAAGACACTCGATTGCTTTATCCGATGCTGTCACAAAATTACGATTCGTCAAAGGAACACCATACCTAATAGGTTCATCTATGGATGGTAAGATATACAAATGGGATTCAAGAACAGGTCAAGAATTATTCGTTGGTGTTGGTCACAATATGGGTGTTCTTGATTTCAGTATCGTGGAGAATGGTGCTAAATTGATCACTGCTGGTGATGAAGGTGTTTCTTTGCTATTCGTCCCTCCACAGTAGATTGTATAGCATAAACTTTTAGTCTTTATATCCATAAAAACAGCACATCCTGTAGTCATCTGAATAATAGCAGAATCATTTTAATAAACGATTAAAGGCTTCGGGTCTAAACTGAAAGTCTCGGATTTCGGTACACGCACTCCATCAACATCTCCGAAAATTTCTGGAATCTTCCAAGGCTTTTACTAATGTGTCAAATGTTCTAGCAAATTCCAGCATTTAGTAATGAAGTGGCAAAAGGTAACGATTAGTTCAAATATAAAATGAGGGCACAATTCCTTCAAAATGAACTAATTTATCATTTCAAACTTATCATCAGAACTTTGATAACAAACCCAACACACAGATAATACACTCTCCAAACAATGCTTTCATTTGACTATTCCCCAAACTCATTTTACTCTAACTCAGTTTTTTCTCCACAAGTTTTTGGCCATCCATTTACTGCATCACGCTGCTCAGGACATGATTGTCGTCGTCCTTCCCGAGTTGTCAGATCAAGATCTTACCAACCACAACGCTTCCATCAACAACATCCTGGTTACGATTTCGGGAACTTGTTGAGCCAACTTATCCATCAAGAAGAAGAGCAACAGCAACCTGCCAAACCAGAGGTTAGCTACAAAGTGATCAGAACAAATGATGTTTACCAAATTCAAATTTTCAAAGATGGTTATGATTTCAACAACTACTCCATTAGTTACAAGATTGCTGGACAAGACGCTCTCATCCATATTGAAAGTGAAGTTGATGAATTTTCTAAAACTTTCAGATTTTCCAATAATTCAATTGATATCTCAAATGTCACTTGGAAACTAAGAGACAATGTTCTTGCTATTACTGTTCCAAGAGACCATGAGAGATTTGTGATTAGACCAACTATGAAGAAGGTTTTAAGAAACGTTACTCCAAAGGAACCTGTTGCTCCATCAGTCAAACCAGCTGAAAAACCAATCGAAAAGTCAACTGATAAACCAGTCAAAGAAACCAAGACTGAAGAAGCCCCAAAACCAAGAATCATCTCAATCCCAATCGAATTCGGTTTATCAGATGAAGATGAAGAAGAAGTTGCAGTCACTCCAAAATCAACAAGATCAAACTCATTATCATCAGATACAGATTCTATTAGAACAAGATCTGAATCTGAAGCTGAACTAGATCATAATGTTGAGGGTGAACCTTCCTCCAAATTGCCAAAATTAAAAAGAAAAGTCAGCATTGAAGAAGTTGAAGATGAAACTTTACGTCTAGCTAGTGATTTAGATTGAGATCGTTTTGCTTGATCTTTCATCAAGTAGCAAACTGTATAATATATCACATATCCTATTAGCTAGAGCAACTCGTTGTTTTTGACGATATTTTAAACGAATAAACGAACGTTATAATCAAAAGATAACTGACAATCAACATTATTTGTAGAATATTTTTCGACAAGCCATCAACTCTATAAAGATCAAGAACGCGTCATATCCTTCTCTTGTAAAGAGAAAACTAAAAAGTTACAATCTACCAAGATTAAATCAATACAATGAATATCAATAATTAAAGGAGGCTCAAAGAACCAACCTATATATGTAGATAAGTTAATAAGTTAACCAAATAAATAAACAAATGTTAAATTATGTATACGATACACCCCAAGATATATAAAATAAAGAAAAACAAACCAAAAAGAATAATAATATTAATATGACGATTTTTTAGTGACAATTTTAAATTAGTCTTCTATGATTATTTGTCGTTTTTCTTTTTTTCAGCGGCAGCAGCAGCCATCTTGTTCAAAGCTGAACCATATTTGAACCATTCAATTTGTTCAGAATTGTAAGTGTGTGATAATGGGGTTTCCCAAGCTTCACCATCTTTTGGATGTAATCTTAAAGTAACGTTCTTACCTGGAGCTAATTCAGTTAAGCCAATGATATCAACGGTATCAGTTGGGTTGATTCTGTCATAAGCTTCTGGTTCGACAAAGTTCAATGGTAACAAACCTTGTTTCTTCAAATTAGTTTCATGGATACGGGCAAATGATTTAGTAATGATAGCGAAACCACCCAAGAATCTTGGTTCTAAAGCAGCATGTTCTCTTGAGGAACCTTCACCGAAGTTTTCACCACCAATAACAACCCATTTGATACCAGCGTCTCTATAATCACGAGCAGTATCTGGCACACCTTTGGTTTCACCAGTGTACAAGTTTTTAACAGTGTTAGCTTTGTCATTTTGAGCATTGATAGCACCAATCATATAGTTATTAGAAATGTTTTCCAAATGACCTCTGTATTTCAACCAAGGACCAGCCATTGAAATATGATCAGTAGTAGTTTTACCTTTAGATTTGATCAAGATTGGTAAGTTTTCAGCATCCTTACCATCCCAAGCTTCGAATGGAGTCAAGAATTGTAAACGATCTGAATCTGGAGCAATTTGGACTGCAACACTTGAACGATCAGCTGGTGGAGCTTGGTAAGTGTTTTCACCTGGGTCATAACCTTTTTGTGGTAAACCATCACCTGTTGGGGCTTGTAATAAGAATTCTTTACCATCAGCACCTTTTAATTTATCAGTAAGTGGGTTGAATCTTAAATCACCAGCAATGGCAAAAGCAGTGGTTAATTCTGGGGAGGCAACGAATGCATGAGTATCTGGGTTACCATCGTTTCTGGCAGTGAAATTTCTGTTGTATGATGAAACAATGGTGTTCTTGTCACCCTTTTTGATATCTTGTCTATCCCATTGACCAATACATGGACCACAGGCATTAGCCAAAACGATGCCACCAAATTCTTCGAATGTCTTCAATTGACCATCTCTTTCAATGGTAGCTCTAATTTGTTCAGAACCTGGAGTAACGGTGAATAATGATTTAGCTTTGATACCATGAGCAGCAGCATCTTTGATAATAGAAGCAGATCTAGACATATCTTCATAAGAAGAGTTGGTACATGAACCAATTAAACCAACTTTAACATCTAATGGCCAGTCTTGTTCAATAGCAACTTCTTTTAACTTAGAAATTGGAGTGGCTAAATCTGGAGTGAATGGACCGTTAATATATGGTTCCAAAGTGTTCAAATCAATTTCGATAACTTGATCATATTCGGCACCTTCATCAGCTCTCAAGAAATCTTTTTGGTATAATTGAGCAAATTCAGCAATTTTGTTACGGCCAGTAGCGTTCAAATAATCAGACATTGATTTGTTGAATGGGAAGACAGAGGTGGTAGCACCAATTTCAGCACCCATATTACAGATAGTACCCATACCGGTACATGAGAAAGTGTCGACACCATCACCGAAATATTCAACAATTTTACCGGTACCACCTTTAACAGTAGTGATACCAGCCAATTTCAAAATGATATCCTTTGGTGAGGTCCAACCGTTCATCTTACCAGTTAATTTAACACCTAAAATCTTTGGGGCTTTCAATTCCCATGGTAAATCAGCCATAACATCAACGGCATCAGCACCACCAACACCAATAGCCAATTGGCCTAAACCACCAGCATTTGGAGTATGTGAATCGGTACCGATAATCAAGGCACCTGGGAAAGCATAGTTTTCCAAGACAATTTGATGGATAATACCTGAACCTGGTTTCCAGAAACCAATGTTATATTTAGCAGTAGCAGTGGCTAAGAAATCATAAACTTCCTTGTTAATGTCAATAGCTCTTGACAAATCTTTAGCACCACCAATTTGGGCTTGAATCAAATGGTCACAATGGACGGTAGTTGGAGTAGCAACTTGTGGTAAACCAGCAGACATGAATTGTAAAATAGCCATTTGAGCGGTAGCATCTTGACAAGCAACTCTGTCAGGTCTCAATTTCAAATAAGAAACACCTCTTTCGATCTCTTGTTCATGAGGGTTATCTAAATGACCGTATAAAACTTTTTCAGCATAAGTCAATGGTCTGTTCAATCTGTTTCTAACAATCTCAACATTTTCTAAATGTTTCTTGTATTGAATGAATGAGTGGTCTTCCAACAAATTTTGACCAACTTTTGAGTCTCTGGTGATTTCAGAAGACAAAGTAGCTAAGCTACGGGCATACTTTGGGGCCTAATGAGAGATAATTGTTAATAAACTGGTCCATAATTGAAATGATTGGGTCACGGCACTTCATCCAATTTTGATTATCATGTTTCAATCAAGCGCTGAGCAAGAAAACATTCAATTCGAGAGAGGATTGGTGTAGACCTCCCTTATCAGTACTTACTTTCAAAGAGTTACGAGCAGCCAACATGATGCAAAAAGATTATATGAGAAACTTTCAGCTCTTTGAAGTTGTTGAAAATAAGCAAAAAATCTCAAAGGAGAGAAAAAGAAGATTGATCCATATATAAATAAGATTCGACGCTCAGAAATCCTCCATTTGTTGATATTGAAAATGCTGCTTATACGTGAAGATTACACCGGTACGCGCCGCATCAGAGTGGTCATTCTTTTTGGAGATGAGTTGCAGTTCTACAGGGAGCCCTTTCAAGTGCCGAAAAGGCGTGGAACAAGGAGATTGTTAGTGTCAATGTGCACATTTGACAAGAGTATTAGATAGAAAGATAAATGTTTACCTATGAATATCTTTTAAACAATCCATTTAGTGCAACATTTTGCCCTATTATACCACTTGCTAGCACTGTGTAATATTCATTCATTTGGCTCTGATTGGCTACAAAAACAGGGCCGAATCCCATTGCTGCAGGGCCCATTCGCGGTACCGAGTTTAGGGAAAACTCTCCTGATCCGAGCTCGGTCAAGCCTCCAGGACTGCGAGACTCCCTTTAAGCCTTTGGAATTTGGCGCGTGGGAGTCTGGACTGGAGCCGCTTAAATTTCTGGGGCAAACCATCAGCGCATCAGCTCAGTTTCCTGGATTCCCTTGGACCTTTGACCATTGTCTCGCGCGTCATTGGCTGTTGGCCTTCTGTTTACTTCTAACTACTCTTACGTAAGTCTGTCATCTGTCAGCTGTCATTCAAAAGTTTAATATACAACTAGTATGGTATACCATTGGTGATCTTTTGGAACCTATCATAACCAACTGTGAACATACTCTCATAACTACTTCTGATCAACCCTTTCAAAGCACCAATCGCTTCTTTATCGTCCTTGTGCAAAAAGAATCTATTCTTCAAGTTTCTTATTGTCTTCTCTCCTTTGAAACATGGTAACCCACTATCCAACATTGGAATAACATTACCAACAATAAGTTCATAAAATGGTCTAACAGCCAAGAACCCTTTTATAAATAACTCCTCAAACATCTTGAAAGATTCGGTTTCGTTGGATCCTCCCATGACTTTAACCATTTCTTTGGTTAATTTGAATGGAACAGCCTCAAATTTAACACCTCCGGGAACAATATCAAAACAAAACCCAAAATCAATATGTAAAATATGACCTTTATCATCATACATAATATTACCATTATGTCTATCTTTGAATTGTAATAGGTATGAAATAATACTATAAGCAGCTAATGATTTAACAAAATTGTTTCTAGCTTCTTCAAATTCAATGGAATTCTCATTACCAAATTTACTAATGAAATATTCATATAATCCATTAACAGCCTCACGACCCAACATATCTCTTGAAATAGAGTTTGGTAAAACATCAATAACACCACATCCTGGTGCTGTTGCAGTGACTCTATATGGGAAACAATATAAATCTAACCCTGAATTCTCCCAAATACTCTTAAAAATTGAAATCAACTGTAATGCTAAAACATCTTGACGACAATCGTCACCAACTTTGAATATAGCACTTTGCCATTTTTCATAGGTTATTAACTCTCCATTGTAATCCTCAGATTTCTTAATTTTAAAAGTAGCCATAAATGGCGCCTTAGCATGGGATTGTAATGGTTTCCCAGAGCTTCTATTGATATCAATAACAACACCATCTGGATTAGAAGGTAAATAAACGTTTTCCAAAACTTCAATCTTGGCCATCTCTTCATCAATCTTAATCTTCTTTTCAGCTTTGGTCTTTTTAATATATGGTTTCAATTTTCCTGATATATCAGTAACTTCATTAAAGAATTTGAATTCTGTTTCATAAAACACCAAGTCTTCTTCAGGGAAAGCACTAATCATCTTATTCATAATGAAATCCAGTTTGGGCTTGATAGAATCCTCAATTGTAGAATCTTCATCCTTGTAACTATTAGCTAGCATATTCCAAATGATTTGGTGAGCAAACAGTTGATCAGTTTTACCAGTTTCCACAATAAATCTACCAACGTAACCTAATGTATCATTTCTCAAACTTTGTACAATCTGGGGAACATAGAAGAAAGTAAGGTTGACATCATGTGATTCCAATGATCTCATATTAAATTGGATGACAGAAGGATCTTCAAAAAATGGTGGTTGGAATAAGTTGATTGAATCTGTTGGTGAAATAGGATGAGCCAGAATTAAATACTTAGAGGCACGAGGAATCTTGAGTAAAAATGGAACACCTTCATGATAAGGTAAAATTTTTGTAGGTTCGATAGCAATAAGTTCCAATAACGACTTCTCTAATGATGGGAAACGATCTGCAAGGGCAATACCTAAGATTGGGGATACTTTGTAAGCAAATTGTAAAATATTAGTATCCGGTTTGAATGATTCACCTTTAAATTCCAAAGGATGAACTGGATTTAACCAGACCAAAATCTTGGAAACTTCGTCACGTAGAAAAATTAAACTTAAATGTCTTAGTGCGTTAATCTTCTCAAGAGACTTTGGAATCAATTTGACCTCTTCAAAAATTGCAAGAAGTAACTTCAAATCAGCTTTAATTTTTAAATTGTTGCTACCGTATGGATAGTGATTCTTCTTGACAAACCATGATAAGATAGCTTCAAGAATTACAGTGGTCAACGATAGTACGGATTTTGACTGATGTTTTGAATGCACATGTAGAACATCAAACCCTAAATTGATGAGTTCATTTCTGATTAATCTAGCAAATGGATGTAAACTTGCTGTTTTCAAATGCTCCAACCCGACAGAAACAATTCTTGTAAAGACTTTCAATAAATGTTCACTCTGGTATAACGTCCCTTGGAAATGTGAAGAGAACAATTTGATAACATGTAGATGGGTTTGCAAGTTATTAGAGACCAGATGGCTTTGATAATTAACCTTTTGTTTATCAGATGGTGAATATGTCATCTTCAAAAATCCTTCATCTAATAAGTCATAAGCTTTGGAGTACAAACCTTTTCGTCTTTTGATTGAATCTTCCCAGAAAACGGCAATTTCAGACAACAACAAAAATGATAGATCTTGACGTTCTTTGATGATGCTCAACCATACTGTAGTAGCAACTTTCATAGAATCAGATGTGAAGACCTCAAATGGAATAGAAACTAACTCAAAAACCAACCTAGCTGTATCTTCATCATCTTGTCTCAAGATCAACAAACTAGCAATTAAATCCAAAACATTCAATAATTCTTGTTCAGTAACTGGTTCTCCAATAACAATCTTTTGTCTCAGTCTCTTAAATTCATCATTCTTATTATTACGAAGATCTTTGATTGGAACAATACTAGCCTTTTCAGCAATATTTCTTGATCTCCAACTATATTGTGATAAGAATCCTGCAATAGTATCTGGTTTTTCTAGCGCAGTCGATGGAATATTTGAAAGTTCCAAATCTGTTGGTAATATAGAACCAGCAACTTCAACAGCAAATGAAACACCAAATTCAACACTGTTCAGTCTCTTGAAAACACCTAGATCGGTTATATAAGCTTGCAACAAACTCTTCATATCCTGATTACTCTTTGCCAGAGATAACAGGCACCATTCCTTGGCTCTCTTATGCAACTTTTCCAAAGTCGAACGTCTCCATTTATATGAATCAGATAATGTTAATTTGACTTTAGAGTGCTTTAAATAGAATTGTCTCTGAGGTTCATATCTATTGGTATCAGAATCAACAACACTATCAAACAATAAAGTCAAAATATCTAGGAGAGTATAAAGTGATTGATGATGGCACAATGCAGATGGTAGTTTGCTCAAGAATAAGTTAGCACTTTGGAAAGCCGCATCTTGCAGATCATAATTTCTATGACATGTAAGAACTAAAATTTTAGTCAACTGTTCGGCAATATTATCAGATGTGAAGTGATGATTACCACCTTTACCGGTCAATTTAATGAATTTTGAAATAATGGAAATGACAATAGAACCTATAAATTTTTCAATATTCGTCTTGACGATTGATGGATCAGAGAAGTAATATAATACAGTAGAACAATCACCGTTATTAACCCTTAAATTCTCCAATAAAGAAGCTGCAGATAAAAACATTAATTTTGGATATGACAATGCACGAACTTCAAGTGAGTTAGAGTTTGAGACACCACCAATGATGTGCTTTTGGTCCTTCACATTGTGATTTGATGACCCACGTCTTAACACAGCATTCAATTCAAATGAAGTTTCAGTATGTAAGCGAGGTAATTCGGATGCCAATGGTGGAGTACTTAATGCAATTATCTCTAGTTCTTTCTGGTTGTCTTCTGTGAATTTGGAAGTTTCGGAAAAGCCATGGACAACCAAATTAAACCAAAAATTTCTGAACGCATTGATCAGTTCCACATCATCATTCAACTCTAAAGCTTTCTTCTTTGGCAATAAGGCAGCTAATGGTTTAAAAAAATAAGAGATTTGTTTCGCAACTTCAGCAATCTCACCATGTGATCTATGGTGATCACCATTCTGAATATCACCTCTGCTGACAACATTGTTCAAAAGTTCATATAAATAAACATTGTATAATGCATTTTCATCATCTTTATTTAATTGTTTGGAAATGCTGATACGAGCATTGATGATCGCAGAGACCAATGAGTGGTCACCCCTGTGAGTAGCATTTACAATACCGGAGTCAAACATCTTCATCATAATTAGGAATTCCTTATTAGACAAAGAAGGAGCAATACCCGCTAATCCATGTAATAATTGGAAGTCAAGTTCTTTGGAGACCTTTTGGAATTTTTGAGACAATACAGTAACAGTCAAAACAATTATAGTTGGATCATCATAACTTTTGGCAATCTGAATCACTGATTTGATTGCATTTTTGAAAATTGTTTTGTCATTGGCACTTGTTGCGCCCAAATTGACAGAAGCAGTTGATCCATTTGCTTTCAATGAATGCAAGGTATTCGTACGGGAAGGCCTAACTGCAAAACTAGCATCCAGTGAGTTTATTGTGTTTCTGGCACTTCTCAATTTCAAATCCCTTATAGCTGAGACTGGAGCACCTTCATTGTCAACAGCCAACAAGTTGACCAATGAGTAAATGGTGGTAACTATTGAATCTTGATCCAATGGCTTCAATCCCAATGCCATGTTCTTAGAGATGCGATCAACAAACACCTCATCTTTAGTTCCTGTCGATGAATTTGATATTATAACTGGGAAAGAATGAATCAACTGACCACTGATATTTTTTCCTTCTTTGTAACATAAAAGCGAACCTAAAGAGATAATGACTGGGGCCAATCTTTCGTCAGCAATCTCATGAGCATGTGACAATGAGTTTTTAACTAAATTCAATGCCGTCTCTGATGAAACGATGTTAGTCAAAAGACCAGTTCCAATGACTTCATAGGCCAAACTTTTTGTGTGCAGTGCCAGTCTGATACGCTCAAATGAAGTCATATTGATGTAACTACCACCGTTATCCAGCTCGTCAATTTGCAACAAGGAATTCTTTGTCAAAATTTCCACAATTTCTAACTTATAAGATAACGAGGCCTTTACAGTATCCAAAGATGTAGACGTATCGACATCCGCATCATAATCCTCAGCGGTTTTTTGCAACAAAAAATCAATCAATGACGAGGTCGTTTTTTGGGAGTTTTCAGTAACGATTGTTTTCAACACTCTTACGCTTAATTGTTGGACTAGCTTAACAAATAAGAGTGAGCTGAATTCATCACCGGTGGCTTGATAAGCTAGCAAATAGTTATAATCGTGTTCGTCTTCCAAACTTTCAGATCCAATCTTTTCAACAGAAGAGAGGAATTCATTATCAACAAGTGTAACCAGTTTTTTGACTAATGCTGGGTTTAAGGAAGATCTGGAATCAGTTAATGCGCCGATGAATCCTATAAGACTGAAGTATCTAGACAATTTCAGACTATCTCTCGATTGAAAAGCGGAAAGGTACCTATCCAACACAGAATCGATCTGTTCACTAAGTTGAGGGAATCTCTCACCTATATCCACGACAGACTTGGTCAATGATCGTGTAACATTTTCCCAAGGTGAAGGACTGAGTTGCAAACTAGAATGAGATTTGAACTGTTGGAATGGTGATTCCAATAAGTACGGTTCTAAAACTTCCAAAAGTGCAACAGCCTGATCCAAGTCTGAGATAGCATAACTGCTGGCTGTGAGTGCTAAGACTATCTCTAACTCCCTGTGGGTCTGTATCAATTGTTAGTTTCTCATAACACGTTATAAAAGTAAATTTGAGGTAACTTACAATTGGAACACTTGAAATGTCAGAGATCGCAATAGCTTTGGTCAATCTCAAAAAATCATGAGCAATGAATTTCGTTCTTGTTGAGTCACCATTAAGATAACCATTCGAATGGCCATTCGTAAGAGATTTGGTGATAGGTGTCTCTTCCGGGTGTTGGATCGAAAATACAGCCAACTTGTTCAAAGCTTCAGCGCGGATTGATCCCCTCTTGATCCTGTTTCTTGGTTAGTCAAATAATCAGGTACTAGAATTTCAGTCAACTTGCCCGAAGAAATCCATTTTAGATCAAATCTTGAAGTCCACCAGTAGTTTGAGAATTAATTGTTGGTGCAGAGACATAATTTACAAGTACAAAACATTGAAGATCAAACCTTGGTGTGAACCGCGTTTTGTTCACAGTTCCAATTCGCGGATATCCGTTCGGACACTAGTCTTCAATCAAACATTCAAAATTTAAGAGGGAGTAAAGAATTATATTCAAATTTTGATCTATACAAGTCCTACGAGAGACATAGCTCACCTTGAAAAGACTAGCCTACCACTTCATAGAGATAGAGTCTAAAATCGGAGTACATTAAGTAGATCTCCCACTAAAAAAAACAATGTCTTGAAAAAAAAAGATATTATAATTAAACGTAACAGAATAACACCGTGATGATAAAACCTTGCCCAAACATGATAGAATTGCGGATGTCTAAAATAAAGGCCGTAAGGGAATAGCAGCTTTTGTCTTTTATTTGACTTCTAATAATACATGACAGAAATGAGATATGATGATGAAAACCAGAAAAGAAAATCAGATGACGAGATAGAAAAGTATGGAACCCACACATGCAATATTGTAAATTTTGTTGATAATTTTAATAATTCATGAATAAGTTTCGATAAGAGTATCACGTAAGTTTCCAGAAATTGATTCTGGTTGAGCATCTTGCAATCTAAATATACTTTCAATAACACTTAATTCTGGGGCGGTTGTGTCTAAACCTGCAACCGATAACCAATCGTTGACAACCATACCAGCACCAACGACAGCAGAACCACGGTTAACTGTACCAGCGACTAATGGAACTTGCAATAAGGAAGATAATTCTTCTTGGTCTGGGATAGATGTTTGAGGATGGACAATACCACCTTGGTTTGATAATGAACAGTATGAACCAACAAGAACATTACCAGCGATGGTTTGTCTGAAAACTTCAACACCCAACACATCAGCAATCAATTCTTCGGTTTCACGCTCAATATCTGGATGAACTAAAGCAACATAATCATTACAACAGATAACATTACCTAGAGCAGATAATCTTTCTTCAACTCTTTGAATTTTAACTGAGTCTGGTAAACTGTTTCTTAGATGCATCAATTCTTGATCTGTGGTTTGTGTTGGAACTAATAAACCTCTTCTGTTACCAGCAGTCATTCTACCGACAATACGGGTACCAGCAATGGTAGTATGGACAATAGGTATAACATCACCTAATTCAGCTTCAAAAGCAGAGTAAAAATTTTCTGAACCACCAACGGCAACTAAACAGTATGAGTTTGTTAATTTGGAGAAAACACCAACTTCGTTAGAGTTTTCAAATTGAGTTCTTGAGGCCATTTTTTCTTGAGTTTCAATAAAATCACTATTAGCTATCTCCTGATCAAACAATTCGATTGATTACTTTGGTATTATAACCTTTGAAGGAAGTGAAAGATAAAATACAATAGGGTATAAACTACACATTATGGAAATTTTTTCTGCGATGCCTACAAAAAAACTTTACATAGAGGGTAAGTGTGTCTTTATCGATCGACCGCGATCAACTGAACTATCTTTCCGCGACTGTGTTCTGCAAAAGTGCTCGAGAGGTGTGCGCCTTTGTCGGTGCGTGCTTGTACCGCAGCTTCTGTCTAGAACTTTCTGGGGCTGCCTAGCTCTCTTCAGTCTCCGCCTGGAGCCGGCCCAAAAACTCTAGAATCTTCTAGCAAAACTACAGTGAATAGACTCGAACAAACTCGAATGATCTGGGATCGAAAGCCTTCTAAACCGAATTGTTTAGCCAGAATTCTATATAAGCAAGGTACCTTTCCCTCACTTCATAAGCTTTCTTCTTCTTTTCCTATTCACCCAAAGAATTAATTAATAACAATCATACAATGGACGAAACACAATTCACAGATAGAGCATTGGCCATCATCACCAATGCACAAAAATTAGCTGAAGAACATGCTCACCCACAACTATTGCCTATCCATCTGTTGGCTGCTTTTTGTGCTAGACCAGAGGATGGTTCAGTGAGCTATATTCAGACATTACTAGAGAAAGGTCGTTTTGACTATCAAGTTTTCGAAAGAGCTGTGAACAAACAGCTAGTTAGAACTCCATCTCAAAACCCTGCTCCTTCACAAGTTACTCCAAGTTATGCAACTGGTGAAATATTGAAAAAGTCGACCAAGATAAAGACTCAACAAAAAGATAGTTTCGTTGGTCAAGATCATATCCTACAAGCATTGATTGAGGATTCCAGTATACAAACCATTTTGAAAGAAGGAAGTATAAACCCTGAAGGGTTGAAGCAACAAATATTACAACTCAGAGGTAACCAAAAAATTGACTCAAGAAGTGCTGATACAAACCAAGAGCTTGAATATTTGACAAAATATGCCATTGATATGACTGAGCAAGCCAGACAAGGTAAATTAGACCCTGTGATTGGTAGAGAAGAGGAAATTAGATCAACAATTAGAGTCTTAGCCAGAAGAATCAAGTCTAACCCATGTTTGATTGGGGAACCAGGTATTGGTAAGACTGCAATCATTGAAGGTGTTGCTCAAAGAGTTTTGGAGAATGATGTTCCAACCATTTTACAAGGCTGCCGCTTATTCTCATTAGATCTTGCTGCTTTAACAGCAGGAGCCAAATACAAAGGTGATTTTGAAGAAAGATTGAAAGGTGTCTTGAAGGAAATTGAGCAATCCAAAATCTTGATCGTCTTATTCATTGATGAAATCCATATGTTGATGGGTAATGGAAAAGACGATGCTGCTAATATTTTAAAACCTGCTCTTTCCAGAGGTAATTTGAAAGTTATCGGTGCCACAACAAATGCTGAATACAGACAAATCATTGAAAAAGATGGTGCCTTTGAAAGAAGATTTCAAAAGATTGATGTTAAAGAACCAACCACAAGAGAGACAGTCGCCATTTTAAGAGGTTTACAACCAAAGTATGAAATTCATCATGGTGTTAGAATTTTGGATTCCGCTATTGTTAGCGCTGCTCAATTGGCTAAACGTTATTTACCATACAGAAGACTACCTGATTCTGCTTTGGATTTAGTAGATATTTCTTGTGCTGGTGTTGCTGTTGCTAGAGATTCTAAACCAGAAGAATTAGATTCAAAAGAACGTCAACTACAATTAATCCAAGTTGAAATCAAGGCATTAGAAAGAGATCAAGAAGCTGATCCAACTACCAAAGAAAGATTAAAACAAGCAAGACAAAAGGAAGCTTCAATTGAAGAGGACCTGGCACCATTGAGAGAGAAATACAATGAAGAACGTAAAGGTCATGAAGAGTTGACGTCCGCTAAGAGAAAATTGGATGAATTAGAAACAAAAGCTACCGATGCTGAACGTCGTCAAGACAATGGTACTGCTGCTGATTTAAGATATTTTGCTATTCCTGAAGTAAAAGAGAGAATTGCCCAGTTAGAGCAACAGGTTGCTGAAGAGGAAGCTAGATCAGGTGCTGGTTCATTGATCCAAAATGTTGTTGACTCTGATACTATTGCGGAGACTGCTGCAAGATTGACGGGTATTCCAGTAAGCAAGTTGACTCAATCAGAAAATGCTAAACTGATTTCCATGGAGAAGGAATTATCTCAAGAAGTTGTTGGTCAAAGTGAAGCTGTCAAAGCTGTCTCTAATGCTGTAAGATTATCAAGATCAGGTTTAGCAAATCCACGCCAGCCAGCTTCATTCTTATTCTTGGGTCTTTCAGGTTCTGGTAAAACAGAATTGGCAAAGAAACTTGCTGGCTTCTTATTTAACGATGAACAAGCTATGATTAGAATTGATTGTTCAGAGTTGATGGAAAAGCATTCAGTTTCAAAATTATTGGGTACAACTTCGGGTTATATTGGTTATGAAGAAGGAGGTCTGTTAACAAACCAATTACAAAGAAAACCATATTCTGTTGTCTTATTTGATGAAGTTGAAAAGGCAGCCCCAGAAGTTTTGACTGTTCTGTTGCAACTATTAGATGATGGTAGAGTAACTTCAGGCCAAGGTAAGACAGTGGATGCTTCTAACTCAATCATTATCATGACTTCCAATTTGGGCTCTCAATTCATTGTCAACCAACCTCATTCAAAAATCACTGAACAAACTAAGGAAATGGTCATGACTACTGTTAGAGGACACTTCAGACCAGAATTCATCAATAGAATCAGTTCAATTGTTGTCTTCAACAAATTATCAAGAAAAGCCATTCACAAGATTGTCTCTATTCGTCTCAAGGAAATCGAAGCCCGTTTTGCAGAAAACGATAAAAATTACAAATTGGTTGTTTCACCTGAAGCAATTGACTTCTTATCCAAAAATGGTTACACTGAAGATTTAGGTGCAAGACCATTGAACCATTTGATACAAAGAGAAATCTTAAATAAGTTGGCTGTTTTGATCTTGAAGGGACAAATCAAAGATAAAGAAACAATTCAAGTTGAACAAAAGGGTGACGGGTTGTTTGTTGTCCCAAACCATCAAGTTGATGATGACTCAATGGATGTTGATGTTGAAGATTGGACTGACTTGGATGATGAAGATGAAAGTCTGCCAGAAGAGGCAACACCAGCTACTTTAGATTGAAAATATAATTGAATAATTTGATTTTTACGGAGTTTAGCATTGATTTAAATTATATAGTAAAGTTATAATACACTAATTATTGTTGATTACTTGATATAATCAAAATTTTACATTTGTATTCAAGCAACTAGTACTAATCTATATGTAGGAAAACATATGTAAGTTCATACTCAAATAAGTTCATACTCAAATAAACATTGCACTCAGAGAATCAGCATCATCTCTCTCCGTGAGCTCATAGATGACAGTCCGACCATCACTATATACTACATATAGCCAGTAAACCTTGTGGTCTAGCTTTCTGACACCGAGCCCAACAATTGTCTCATATGAGTTTGAGTCACTCTTGGGAATGAAAACTTCTTGTCTAAGAGAATGTAATCCTCTATACTTCACCATTCTGAATATTGAAATGAATCCAGCTTGTGATATTACTACGATAGCTGACAACTCAGTAATGACTTTTGTTATCGACAATCTATTAGAGAATTTTAACTCTTCGTGTAGTGAGAAATCAAATAATTTGCCGGATGTGGCATTGCAAACCAACTTGTTGAAACGGTAAATACCAACTTTCGTAGCAGTAGAAACAAATAAAAACTTATCATGATGTGGTAACTTGGGTAAATATGAGGAGAATTGTTCATCTGTGACACTAAAATATGATTTCTTTATCCTTGAAAACTTATCTGTAAATCTGTTCAATTTGCACTCAGTCTCAGGTTGTCTATCAAACGACGTGTCAATTTGTATATCTTCATACCATGCACCGCCTCCAAGATCAGAAGTTATCAAGTGGTTACTCGAAAGTTTAAGTGCCCTTGAGTTCCTCAAGACTTTTTCAATATCAATGTTAACTTTACTGCCCAGTTCTTCAGGTGAATTAACCTCTTTGAAATACCTTTCATGAAGAAACTGAGTTGACCATGAATCTTCTTGAAGCATGATTCTATTGAAAACTGTACATCTGAATGTATACTTCAAAGCTGGATGAAAATAAATGTCAACTGTATCTATTGATCTTGAATATTCTGTGGATGTTTCTCTCACTGGGCCTTGGTTGGGGAAAATTTCAAACTTGAAAGTAATAAACTCACCAGATATCGAAACACTGGATACATAAACAACATTGTCCTCATCATTTTCATCTGTCTCAACAAATGAAACATCTGGTATATTGTGTATAACCTGAGTGGATGTGTGGTAATATATTTCATTACCCTCAATGTAAAACAAGGTAACAGTTTGACTATTGTCAGAAACAACAACCATGTTTTTGTAAGTATCAACACCCCAAACAGATGATGACAGCTTCATTTCATACTTAGGCTCAGAATGGGTATTTTTCACAAACACGTCTTCAATATCATAGATCAAGGTACGGCCATCATCAATTGCGCAAGCCAATACATAACGTCCTTGTAATTTTGAGACTTTGATGAAGTTCAAAGTATGAGGAAAAAAGGACCATGTAGCAGCACCTCTATCCCTTCTAGAGGTAAAAGCCGGTGAAACGTCAATTGACCTTACCAGCTTCTCATTTTTGAGAACCAGTATCTTTGATTGCGAACCAACAAACAGATAATTTTTATAGACGTCAACCAAATTGTTCTTAAACCTTATTGAGTCAAACAAGTCAATCTCAAACTGACGTATATCTTTGATTACTAATGCTTCATCGTATTTAGAGTTGGAGTTTTCATCTATCCCATCATCATTAATCCTTTTTTTATGCACGTCATAGACTTCATAAGCATCAAGGATATTTTTATCGATTTCTATTCCTCTTGTGGAAGGTCTGGAATAACCATCCTTCAAGTATATCACATCCGTTTGACTTTCTCCATTGGTTTCGTAGAACTGATCTGCGTCTTCTTGTTGTTGCTCGACAGTCAATGCCTTCACTCCATTGAGTAGCATGTATCTATGGAATCTTCTTTCCTTATCTGCAGTCTTCAACCGTGAAGTGTAATCAAGGTCGGTAGCATTGCTTGGTGGCGAGAATGGTGAAGATGGGGGATCTCTCGGGGTTGAAAGGTCAGCTTCAATAGTCTCGTTACGAGCTGAACTGTTTAATGTGTCAGACAAATCCATTGAAACGTAGTTGCTTTTAACGCCCTAACATTTATGCTCTTCTTCTGTGTGAAACTTTGAGATATTATGAGACTGAAAATAAAAAGTAGAGCTGAAAAGAGTCTCGTTTCCCACTGGGATAAAGATAAAAGATGAGACTATTTCTTTGTTTAGATGGGTGTCAATAAACGATAAGGCAGCCTGAAGAATAAACAGATTACAAGAAATAGTACTGTAGTTATTCAATAGCGTAGATAATAAGTCCAAGTGGTACGCGCCGCAAATCAATAAAATATGAACAAATCCTACAATATCTTATTACAAATCTCTATATTAATAATTTACAAATAGTTTTTTTTTTATATAAACGAGCAACTATGATTAGACTTCTTTTGATATCTCGTCTAATCTTTTGGAGGTGTATTTTTCCAGCTCAACTGCATCTTCGTAAACACTCGAGCCCTCTTCATTGTAAAACTTAGCGTTGGCGTAAATTTTCTCAACAGCATCTCTGAATGTTTCAAAATCCTTGATTTTGCCAGATTTAATATTCTTTCTAATAGATTCAATGGATACCGGCTGTTGGATAAGCTGGTAATAGTCTGGGTAGTCTTTTCTTGAAGGTAATTCGATGAAGTATTCAGACAACTGATGGCCATCCTCTTGATCTTTTAAATCCTTGACTTCGTCCAATAAATCATAAGCTGCATCAACAAATGCAGGTACGATCTTCTTTTGCTTTTTACTAGTGGACTCATCTTCTATGTAATCCTCTTCCTCTTCTTCATCAGTTCCAGACTCTTTCTCTTCCTTGAGATTGACAGCAGACCTAGATCTCTTTGCGCGGCGAGGGGGTTCAATTGGTTCTGGAGAATTAGACACAGTTTTATCTAAACTCTTCTTATTTCTTCTTTCTTTCAATTTTCTCTTACGCTCAACTGCAGCTTCCACTGTATCCTCATCGTCATCCATAGCCATCAGCCACTGTTCTTCAGTTAACCCATCGTCATAGAAAACACGTTTCTTTTCCCTGGTACGGCCTAAGTCGACTTCTTCTATAACAAGATGGTGTGATATGTCTTCAGTGAATATATCAGGAAGTTCACCTTGGGTGAGTAATCTGTCTTTATAGCCATTATTTTGTCTTTGTGAAATCTTTTCTTGTGTTTCTCTTTCAAGATCCATTTTAGCAAACAAAATTTTTTCTTCCTCGCTTCTTGCTAAGATTTCATTCAATTCATCATCATCAAGCTCTTGGTCTTCTTCTTCATCTCTGGTACCCTCACTTTCTAACAATTGTTTCAAGAACGCTTCTTGTTCATCAGCAGTAGATTTGTTATCAAATTTACCGGCCTGAATAACTTTGCCATCAATGTCCAACTTTTGCATAGCTCTTTCCAAGATAACTTCTTCAACAGTATCAGAAGTGATCAACCTCAAAATTCTAACTTCATTCTTTTGACCAATTCTATGAGCACGATCTTGGGCTTGTAAATCTTGATGTGGATTCCAATCACTATCAAAAATAATAACCGTATCAGCAGTTTGTAAATTCAAACCTAAACCACCAGCTCTTGTCGACAATAAGAAGCAGAAATAATCTGACTCTGGATCGTTAAAAACCTTCAACATACCAGTACGATCATCAGCTTTTGTACTACCATCCAATCTTAAGTATTTCAATTCTCTCAATCTCAAATAATCTTCCATTATATCCATAACTTGTGTCATTTGGAAGAACATTAGAACTCTATGACCACTTTTCTTAAACTTTGGTAGAATTCTGTCCAATAGTTCAAATTTACCAGCAGATCTCCACAACATATCTGACGAGTCACGAGCTGGGTTAATCACATTTTCAACTTCTTCGAAAACAAAAGGATGATTACAGATCTTTCTAAGTTGCATGATTTTGTTGTTTAGACCTTTGATACCCGATTTTGTGGCACCGGTAACTCCTCTACCAACAAACAAGGCATTGTGTTTCAGCATTTGTTGATATAGAACGTATTGAAGACCAGAAAGTTTACATTTGACAACTTTTTCAACCTTATCAGGTAAATCCTTCTCCACTTCTTTCTTCAAACGACGTAATAAAAATGGTCTCAAGACCTTGTGCAATCTTCTAATAACCAATAATGATTCTTCTTCTGACAACTCCATCTTCTCCTGGCCACCGGTATTGGCAAACGGGGTATTGAACCATTCGTCAAACGATTTAACAGAATTGAAAACTTTTGGTAACACAAAGTTCAACAATGCCCATAACTCTGGTAGGTTGTTTTGTAATGGAGTACCAGTCAAAATCAAACGGTTTTTGGTGTGGTAATAAGTTTGTAAAGTAGATGACAATTTCGATTGAGCATTTTTCATACGATGACCTTCATCGATAATCATATGGACCCATTTCAACTTCGAAAGAACTGGTCTATCTTTAATGATATATTCATAAGTGGTCAACAAAACATTGAAATTACCGCTTCTAACGTCATATTGCAAATCTTTACGTTGACCAGGAGTACCTTTATAAACAATAGTTCTCAAAGAAGGGGCCCATTTTTCAAATTCAAGAGTCCAATTGGTAATTGTTGACAATGGAACAATGACTAAATAAGGGCCTGGTTGCTTTTTAGTTTCAATTAAGTAAGTAATCAAAGATAAGGATTGAATAGTTTTACCCAACCCCATTTCATCTGCTAAAATACCATTCAAATGATTGTTATATAAGGAGACCATCCATTGTAAACCTTTCAACTGATACTCTTTCAAACTACCACCAATCAAAATAGAAGGCTGTTTTGTAATTTCTTCTTTGACTTTATGGGCTACTTCATAATAATCAATTTTTTCTCGGTCTTCTTCAGTGAAGTCATCAGGTGGGGCTTCTCCGTCTGATAATTTGGAAGCTTCTTGCTGTTGCTGAACAGCTTGGGCCAAAGAGTCCAAAAATTGGTTAGTTTGACTTAACAAATGTGTAATTCTTGTATCTTTGGTTTGATCCAAAAGCTTAAGATATGCTTCCTCATCATTAGATTTCAAAGCCTGCAAACGTTGTTTAGCAGTCTTTTCCAACTTTTTGCTTTCATCCTTCTCAATTTGAGCGTGCAACTGGGAAATTGATCTGGCGAACTGGGCTCTTTTGGTAAGGCCTTCTTGTCTCTCACTAATCAAATCGTTAGCCCTGTTCAATATTTCTTGAATTTTTTGGACATGACGAGCGTGCTCTATTCTTTGTTTCTCCAATGCCTGCTGCTTCTCCAGCTCTTCGGCTAGTTTAGCTGTTTGCTTCGTTACGATCTTTGGTCTGATGTGTAAAGATCTTTGAGCAGATAGAGTGATTGGATGTCTCTTTAAATGTTCTTCTGATGTATGAGCCTTGGCACCAATCGAAAACAACAAGCTTTGTCTTAGTGACTTTTGTTTCGTCAATAACCTTAAAGATTTAAGTTCCACAAGAGCTTTAATTTTAAGTTTGTCAGCATTTGGAGGTAGATCATCCGGTGACTCTAATGATAACTCGTCATGTTTGAAAGTACCCAACTTTGAAGGTATCTTTTCTAATTCAGAGATTCTTGAGCTGATTTTATTGCATATTAGCTTTTCAGCGTTTGGAGACCCAGCAATTTGCAATTGTTCATCATCAGATGGGTTGGTAAATTTATCCTCAATACCTAGTTCCCTGATTCTTTCAGCAAAATCGAAGGATCTTTGGATTGGCCTTATTTCTTGATCACGTTTAGTGGCCAAGGTTTTGGTCTCAGCACCCAAGGTTTGTTGTAAACCTTCAGGTAAATCCAAATTTCTTGATAACAATTGTAAAGTGATCAGCTGGTCTTGCAAAACAGATTGGTTATATTCATGTTTCTTCTTTTGGGCGTCTCTTAATCTTTGCAATTTACTCTTATAGTTATCTTGAGCTTTACTAACCTTCGAAAGGACGCTTTCGATGGCTTGTTCTTCTTCTGGATTGTTATTTTGAATATGAAGAGATCTATATCTTAGAACCAATAGTTCTAGTTCATGTCTTGATTCAGGGAACGGGATATCATAGTTGAATTTAGCCACATTGTTGCCACCGTTTGTAAGCGGTAATACAGGAACCGGAGACCCATTGGACACTGTTGGGGAATTTTGATATGACATTCTGTTGTAGCCCAATCTTTAATTCAGATGATCTTTGCAGCACTTTCCGTTTCAAACTCTGATGGTAAACAAGGGGGAATATTATTTATGAGATTTTTTTAGTCTCAATGATTGTAGATATAATCCCTGTTGAGTCAAGTATCTTAGAGTTCTGTCTTTCCTGTTAAATGCTGTGCAAGATTCGATGATCTGTAGCGAATTTCCACGTTATTGTTCTTTCCTCACTCTTGCGTCTCTCTAAATAAACTTCTTCACAAATTTATGCGTAAACGCCCAACTGAAACTAGAACCAATAAATTCGAATTGGTATCTATCACTATCCCACTGTGAAGTATCTAGCGTTTTTTTGTTTCTGAAGGAGGAATTTGGTGATAACAGATGCTTGAAATGTAACAACACTTGGACGAGTAAATCACGGTTGTAGATTTCGGATTTGGTGTTGTTTTGTTTTCAATTGAAGTTCACAAGTTTTCATTTTTCGTCAAGTGGAAAAAAATCGAAAATTCGCGATAGTTCCGCGAATGTGTTATGTAATACATTATAGCTGCTTAGTAAGGAGTGTTAACATGGCTCAGCAAGCTTTTCTGCTTTAAATCTTGAAATATTACAATTTACTGAGTAATGATGGTCATTTACTATACAAAAAGGTTTCAATGTAGATTTTGGCGTCGTTATAGTTTCGTAGCTTGGGCAAAGTCAATTTTGTATTCACCATTACCCAATTCTTGAATCTTATTGAATGCAGTAAGGTATGCCGGTCTCTCTTTTATTTGATCCAACCATTTAGTCAAGTATGGGTAGCCTTCCTTCTTGATTGTTTCGACCCTTCCTGAATCCAGCAAAACATGAACGTTAAAATACAATAGGATTTCAACACCGGTTAGATGATCACCAACAAAGTAAATTTCACCAGATGTAGAAGCCTTTGCTTGTTCTGATAACTGGGCTTCCAGGTAATCAGCAGCACTGATAATTTCTTTTTTACCATAGAAACTGTCAACTTGACCTAAGAATGATGAGATAATTGGTCTAATGAAAAAGGGAGCCTTGCTAACAGCAACATCATGAACAGCTATATAAGTCATGTGAGGACCCAATGAACCTTCAGCAAAATGCAAGTAATAATCAACAGCATCCTTTTCATCGTCAGTTTTTGGAGTCAGTTTTCCATCTTTATCAAAATTCTCAATCAAGTAAGTGACAATATGGCCACTTTCAGCAAGAACCTTGTTTTCTCTGCCATCGTCATAGATTATCTCAACGATTGGACTCTTACCTAATGGGAAGATCTTTTTTAGTTCTTTAGGTGCTCTGGAACCGACTCTGTGGTACAGCTTAACAGTATATTCAAGTCCTAGTTCTTCTAATAGCCAAGCAATTCTATGGGATCTTGAAGCTTCTAACCTGTCAATCTTGTTAGCACGGGGATCTTCTTTTCTTTCTATCGACTCAATACTCACCAATGGAGAACAATTTCAGGTTGCTTAGCGGATGCGGTAGCAGACATTGTGATTTATAGTTTTATCTTCGGCAATCTTTCAATCCTTTGTGATAATTACTGAACTTTCCTAAGAATTTATACATGTTCAGAAATTGATTTGTGGTTTGGCTTGCTAACGCTTATTTTTTGCTCGCGAATGAAAACGCTAGGCGATTCTTCTATTACGACCGGTGAAACCCATAAGCGATTATACTACCTTTCGGGTATCAAAACCTTTCCAGTGTTTACCAGTTCGGTTTGAGAAGCTATGTCTGCTAACTGAAAAAGGCTTTCGTATGACTATGCCCTAGGTATACCATTGAGACGGTTAATTTCCGATTATGCCCATGAATTAAATTCGGTACTTTCAACTGTCATTCTAAATCAAATCTACTTGGCTTTCAAGGAACTGTTTTGTACCATATAATGAAGAAGGTTTATGTGACATATATTCTGATCTCAGTTTGACACGTGTGGTAGTGTTAGAGCTACTCTGATAATATGCATTAAATACTATAATATTAAGTCGAGTTTAATCTAGTTCTAAATGAAATGACGATCATAAACTTGGTTTATTAACAACTCTAGGAGTAGGTGCAATCCCAGTAGAAACAATAGTGAAGGTAGCATCAACTTTAGCTAATACCGTTGTATTAGCTAGGAACTTAGTCTCCAAGGTGACTTTCACAATTGGCACCAATTCTTTTAGCTCATTTTCCATACTTCTTGTAATGCTCATATGTGCTTCTGGCAAGACCAGATATTTATCAGCCTCAATCCACATCAATTGGAGGCCTTTGATCAGCTTGGCTTGTTTCAATATTGGCATTATTGTTTCTTCTAATTCGGGTCTAGTAACGCCAATGATACAATCCTCGATCACAATACCATTATACTCAAATGATTGTTCGGGTTCAGGTGTAACACTAACAGACATTTTGGTGGCTTTGGCAACTTCTTTTAAATGTTTTTCATAAGCCTGTAATGATTTTGATAATGATAAAGGAGCACTTATAGAATTTTGACGCTTCATAATAAAGACGCTTCTTTGAGGTTCCGGGTCTTGAGATTCTGAAAACAAACGGAATACTTCAGCAACTTCATGAACAAATTCACGCTGTTCTGATCTCATTGGTTTGAAATGATAACTCTGGCTTGTCTTCTTCATGAACGCCTTGATAGTATCCTCAATATTAGAACACCATCTAGTTTGTAACTTGTATGTTTTCAAAGTCTTAGGGGTATATGGTATATCCTCTAGCCTAATATTAGGAGTAGAGGGCTTTTCAAATCCAAATGCAAGTTGTAATTGATCTTGTCTCTCTTGAACAATACAAGAGACATCACATTCAAGAGATGTACCTGTACAACTAGATTTAGTTGCACTAGCCCCGCATGGAACTTCAGTTTTAATTCTCCCACATTTACAAGATAACTTGACCATTTCATTGCAAATCTTGGAATCGTCACATCTTGATGGAAAATGACATGGTTTTCTATCGACGTGGTCACAATATTTTTTCTTTTTACCACAAATTGAACGACAAACACATTCACCACTATGACAACTCTCAACACAGTGATGTTGACAAGGTAGAAGCTTTCCACATTTATCACCACAGTATACTTCCGTTTGATAACACATTGCATTCACTTTCTTCTTACCACAATTACACCACTTTTCAACTGTCTTAGTGCATCTTAAACATGGTACATTATCTGGATGACAGTTATGAGCCATTTGTTGATGACCACATGACAGCTCTCTCTTACATTGCGAATAACATTCTGGTAATTCAGTACCACAACGAACTGGGGCCATGACAACAGTTTGACCACAGTGACATATCAGGTCATTATTTGACGATTCAAGACAAGGAGGACATGGACCTGTATGGCATGTTTGATGACAAGTATGAGACTCATTACCACATGACAGCTTCTTATTACATATTTGTAAACAGATATGAGATGCCTCAGTGTTAAAAGTTTCAGCATCTCTGTTATTAGTGACCAAATTCCGTCTGATACCCTTCTTTCTTTCTCTCTCTCTCGTTATTGCAACTCTTTCATCAGGACAACAAACCTTATTACACCTATGACGACGGCATGACAATAAGGAGGTACATTTCCTTTTACAAGTTGCATGATTGCCTCCCCTGATGAATTTACAAGGTACAATAAATCTGTTGAATTCACATTGACATTTTGTGTCAATGAGTTCAAAACATGGAAAGCATTCACCTTCATGACACGGCGATTTACAATAATGCCCACATGATAATTGTTTGTTACAAACTTTATCACATGTTGGAATCGGGTCACTGCATGATTGTCTATTAGTTCCTTGGTTGATTTCTTCGATGGAAGTTTGACCACAGGGACAATTTTTAACAACTTCGGGGCTTAATGGACATTGGGTAGATTTTCTTTTGACACTCTCACAAGATCTAACTTCAAAATGGACTCCACAGTCATATAAAGCTTCAGACATCAATGAACATTCGAAATTACCAATCCAATTATCTTCCTTATTTTTACCAAAACTTTTTCTTGGTCTCTTTAAGTGACATTTGATGTTATCAGTAGTCTTCCCACAATAACATTTAGATTCGACGAATTGTTCACACTTCCCACACAGGCCTTCATGACAAATCTTCCCACATTTGTGTTGTTCGCATGGTAATAATTCTTCACATATATCCTCACAATGCCAGCCTTCTCTATAAGGCGTCAACACACAAGGCCATTGATTATCATGATTACCACATTGACATTTCATTATAGGTCCAAGAGCATTACAAGCTGCATGCGGACCTGGATGGCATGGTAATGTACACTTATGGATACAGCCTTTTAGTGAAACACCACAAGTCTGACCACAACTACCTGGATTCAACGGATTCTTTGGAGGTTCAACATGTTTCTTACACCAGCATCTAGCTTGAAACTTTTCCTTTTTATGCTTTCTGTTACAAGATGGACATTTCCAACCCCCATGTTCATCTGTTGAGGAACCTTTTTTAGACCAGCTATCGATACATGGTAGATGATAAACTCTATAACAAGCACCACAGGGCCAGATCTGCTCATCGTGGTCGATTTCGCAAGCACATATCAAGCAAGTATATTTCTCATCTTTAAGTTCCATCATAATTGTCGTAGCAAGGTCATAATCTTCTTCTTCATCATCATCGCCGTCGCTATCACTAGAAGGCTCTGAGTCAGTAGTCAAGTCCGAATCTGACAGATTGAGCTCTTGATCCGACGGCGTCTCTGGATTTGGCGATTCATTTTCTGAGTTAGAACCTGAAATATCCAGGTCCTTGAGCTTCTCTGTACTCGCGGGTATCTCCTCCATCTTGCTAATTTCCTTTATGGCGTTGTGAAATGGTGAGAAGAAGAAAGAAACAAGCTCAAAGGATTTTTCAAATATAGATCAGATAGCTTAAGCCCATATTTTTTCAGCATCCGAA
Organism: Hansenula sp. yHMH451; assembly: GCA_030571095.1. Classification (NCBI taxonomy): domain Eukaryota; kingdom Fungi; phylum Ascomycota; class Saccharomycetes; order Phaffomycetales; family Wickerhamomycetaceae; genus Hansenula; species Hansenula sp. yHMH451. The sequence goes on from JAJLXE010000006.1 coordinate 567,468, forward strand.
CACCATGGATAGCTTTTAATTGTTCGCGAATTTCGCCAGAACAACAAAAATTGAACTTCAACTTCAACTTGTTGAACTCAGGGATGAATACAGTGAACTCTTCTTGAACTAGACACGTTTTGGAGATTAGTATCGAGTTTGGAACTGCAATAACATGAGACAAACACTATTGAGACTGGCACACGATCCATTTGCCAGAAGGTGAGTTTCCGTTTCGATGCATATATGTGCTGTGTTTGTGTTTCTAACCCCACTACTCTAGAGAAGCCTGGAGATATAAAGGTCAATTTTCAAGAGCTGGGAGATATAAAAATGTCTGGCCTGGGTTCTTCTGGGGTATCGGTGCCTTTGTTGTGGTAACGATTGGCGAGAGCATATTCATCAAAGAAGAGAAACATGAAGAAGATTACAAGTACTAGGCAAAGTTGATCTCTGAAGTTCCTCATCAAAATCTATTTATGCGAGACGTCATATTATTTATTCATTATTTATTAAACTCATTCGTTGGGTCATTATTTATTCAAAACATACATTTCTAATGAAAGCGATTCATATCATAGATTTCTTGGTACAGTGTAGTATTGGAGAACGTGGACACTTCGTCTCTAGGGCTCAACTAAACTTGTTGATTGCGGATATATGTGGTATTTTACGATTTGCTAGGATCTGTGTATCATTCCATATGATATCTGACATGTCCCAAGGGTCCCAGTTGCTCAACTGCACTAGTATCTCATTAAAATAGTTTCAAGATGACTTTTCTGATGCATATCAGTGTCAGGCTCGAGCTTCTAACTTCTAAAGAATGAGCATTCTATATTTCATACAGCCCACTGTCCAGGAGTAGACCACATTTTTAAACACCCCAAAGATCACCTCCAGTCACAGCCATCAGCAATCCACAATCATCAGATCAATCGAATGAAAAGACGTGTAAATCTCCAGTCTGACCGTGGCCATGTCAGTTTCAAATGTCAAAACCGTTGATATGTGTCGTGTACCGTGTCCGATCTAATCAAATAAAGTCCACATCTGATATGTGGAAAAATTATTCAGGCAGAAAATCTTGCCATGTCTCCAAGTTCAAAGACCCACGAAAACCTCTCAAAATTAAAGCCACTTATTATTTTTCTTGGGCCAGAGCTTTAATCTACACTAGTCTGATCTTTTATCTTCACCGCAAGTTACATCACTTCATACCTATACTCATCAAGTATCCAAGTGTCACACTAAAGAGCGAGAACGATTCCGCCCTTACAAATCAAAAAAAAACAGAATTCAATGGCTGCCGCTTTAGTCGCTCAAGATATCAATCCCTTGGAGCTCTCCTTCCTTAATGGGTTTGAAGACTTTGTTCCAGTTAGGCCTGTTGAACATTTAGGTAAAAGTGATCTCACATTCGAAGGACGCTTACCTGAACCAGGCTTAAGGATTTTGGAAGATGGTGGTGAAGTCGGATGTGGTGGTAAAGTTTGGGTCGCTGGTGAGCTGCTGTCTAAATATCTTCTTGATAAAGGGCTTTATAACAAGAAAAAAGTGATTGAAATTGGAAGTGGCACAGGACTGGTTGGATTAACTCTCGGTTTAAGTCAGAAAAGAGACAAAGATATGAAAGTCTGGATCACAGATATTGAGTGAGTATTGACATATTTCATAGATACCAAACTATTCTTGAATCCCTATTAACTTTTTTTGAAGCGATCTAGTTCCATTAATGCAAAAAAACATTGAACTAAACTCCCTCGAGAACACTGTTCTTGCAGACTCGTTACCTTGGTAAGTAACCATGACATTATTTTTGATTATGCAAAGTCTAACTAGGAAAACCACAGGGGTGAAGAAATCCCAGAGTTCGCAAGAGAAGATGTTGATGTAGTTCTTGCAGCTGATTGTGTTTATCTTGAGAAAGCTTTCTCGTTACTAGAGAAAACTCTTATTGACTTAACTAATAAGGATACTTTAATCTTGATGGCCTATAGAAAGAGAAGAAAAGCTGACAATAAGTTTTTCAGAAAGATCAGAAAACATTTCGATGTTATAGATGTCACTGATTTTGAAGATTATGATTTTTATCATAAGCAGAGTGTTCATCTCTTCCAATTAGTGAAAAAATGATTAGTATCTAATCACTCACAACTTTATGCCAATTATTAACTAAACCATATGAGCTACGCGTTATGAATCACAAAATTTGCACGAATATACTTATAGATTTTTTTATTTCAATTCTTTATAATTACAGATACTTTAATGCACAACCCTTCGAAACACGCACAATCTTCATATATACAAACTCCCCTCAATGTAAATGGTCAATGACTTAACTAGTAGTGGCAGCTGGTTGCTCAGTATTATTAACAGATGCTGGTGAATCTTCACCCGCCCATGAGGCATCAGGACTAACGTTTCTAGCTTCAAGCATCTTGGAAACTTCAACAGCATCAGCCTTCCACTTGTTGATAATTTCCTGTTCATTGGCAGCACCTGACTCAAAGATGGATAATTCATACCCAGCACCAAACATTTCATTCTGTTCCCTGGCGACTTGTTCCTCTATTTGTTGTTCAATTCTTGCTCTATAAAATTCATGTCTAGCTTTGTCATATGCAGATGTAATATCTAATTTATCGTTGTTTAATAGATGGATGGTTCTTTGCACCACACTTTCACCATCAAGGTTCTTGTTAAGTTGTTTTATAGAAGACCAGTCTTGTCTTTTAGAATCATCACCAGCATTCTCTAATAAAATTTTTGGTCTTGATAATTCCCATGGGTGTTGCTTATAAAATAGTTGTCTCAATTCATCCTCCACAAAATGTAACTTTGGGACCTTATATAGGTTTGGTTGATATTCTTTAGCTCTGGTTTTATATAATTCATTCTTTGTGGCTTGTCTTTGAGGTGGTGGGATCGATTGTTCTTTTGATGGATGGTCATGTTTGGCTTTACGAATGAAGTTCTTAGTTGGAGGGTTACTACCCACAACATGGTACCAGGCCGGTTGCTTATCCAGCAAACCTGCTCTCAGGTATTCAGAAGTCTTCTCCAAAACATTCACAGCTTTCGTTTGAGGCTTCATTTTAGTCCTTGAATCAGCTGTTCAGCATCCAAAAGCTCAACTACTGTTCATCAGATTCAATTTCTATACTTTTTCAAGATTTTTCAACACTTTTTTAGAGTTCGCGAAATGTTATGTAAGTAATTATGTCATCTATTCTGCTCCACCACTTTCTCTGGGGATCTTATTTAACAATAAAGAACTGGAGCACTAAAGAAGACAATCAGATCATATTATTGCCCATGTTTTGGAGATGAAAAAGTTAGGACTCACAGTGTTCAGCCTTCTACGGAAGCAGCCTCAATATTCATCCCTGTCTGAGCTATGTTATAAGCTGAACGTCAAGAATGAACTTTCAAAATTTCAGAGTTCTCAGTTATTGCATGAGAATCAAAGAAGAATAAGATCAGAAAGAATGAAAATACCACGGATGCATACGGATAAGTTTGTCTACTCCAAGTTTCTTCAAAAACTTTACCCGCTAGGTGACTTTGTCAATCATGAAGAACTATACAATTCTTATTCCTCTCTACCGTCTCCACAGCCATTACATATTGAGCCTCAGCATTTTGAACATTTGTTATGTCAGTTCACAAATTCGGGGGGATCTAGAAGAAATGATGCTACCAGCCATCTGGTTGATATTATCACTGACATGATTAAGTGTGAGTTGAAACTTTCGTTAAGAGAGATGAACAATTACATCTACATTAAGAATTATAATCAAGATAGTGAACTAGAAGAAGTTTCAAAAGATTATCAAGTGGTTATGGAGATGGGGGAGTTTGATATCAGTACAATGAATATATTTTTGAAATTCGGAATGGTCAGGAGAGATGTGGCATTCTTATCAAAGATTTTGAGCGACATTTCAGAATATCGATTAGAATTCGATCGTATGACATATGAAATGCTAATCAAGTATTGTTGCGAATCAGGAGATGGTGATAGGGCCATTGCATTATTGAGTAATTTCTTGAGCAAGGGTTATGTTATGGACATGTCTATAATCAACACTGTGATCAAGGCACTAATGGAAAATGAACAATATGAAACTGCTGATGAAATAGTTAAATTTATGTTCAAAAGTATCCAGAATAATAGAGATGATGCGGTCAAGGTTAACACGACACATTTAAGACGTCAAAATATGCAGATTTTGAATTTTTTAGATCATCTGAAACTTCAAGAACCAGATGTATTATTATACATACCAACACCAACATTACACACATTCACGCCACTACTAACCCATTACACATCCACCAGAGATTTTTCACCTTCCAAAATATTCAAAATTCTAGAGCAGCTCAATGATCTATCGATAGAAGTACCCAACAGTATATACATTCAAGTTTTCAAAAGTTTCCAAGAACACGATGTTCAAAATGTTGATTATTTGAAATTCACACTGAATTTTCTTGTCAGTGAGCGAAACATCAAATACGATTATGCTCTATTTGACTCCATAATTGATTCATTCCTGAAACATTCAGGCTATCAGGATAAGATGGTCAATAGTATTGAATATCAATGGTTGAATTTGAAGAAAAGTATTAGCAGATTCTCTAATACGAAGAGAGTTGCAGAAATCGAAGAGTTTAGCACGGACGCTATACAAAAGCTTTTGAACTTTTACTGACCTATTTATTGTATTATTTATCAAAAGTATTTATTCAATTATTTATTATTTATATATATAGATTACTAGTTAATTTCAAGCCAATTCAAAATCATGTTTTAGATATACTGTGTAGTCCATATCCGGAAAGGTTATATATCCCTGATCGGAGACCACTTGTTGACGTGAAGGTTTCAAAAAAAGTACACTAAGAATCAACTCAATGTTTAACGATTCAAATCCATCAAAAGGCTTCCCTATCCGATACATTATGGTATGCTAAGGTCATGAAAATAATCATTGAGTACCTTTTACTAATATTCATACACAAGTCCGCTTTATTCAACTTCACAGCTTTGATACAAGTGATTCTACTGCTGATCTGTTCATGTACATACATACATACAAATTGGCCAAGTTTGCTAGATCGTAATCATCATGGGTGAGTTTGATCCTTTGATTTCGTCATTGATCAAGAAATACTGACAATTCATGAAGTCTATTAGGTGTTTTTTGGAAATGTGCTAGAGTTGGCGAAAGAGCAAGTCCTTATGTTTCCTTAGCTTTAATCTATATGGCTATTCAACAATTACGTGGATGAGCTTCATATTGGTGGTGATCAATGGTGTTTCTATATGGTATACAAATTAATATTATTCCACCGGTAGTGGACGTTTGAACTGGTGGTCTCGTCGTTGCTGTTGGTGTAGCTTTGATACACTGGTATGTCCTGGTCGAAACGAATGAATCTGAATTATGAATTGTATCGGGTCTTCAACTCAACTAGGGAGTTGTCATTCAGACCATCAGATAAGGAAAATGTCCTTAAAAATCATCTAGACGAATAATTATACAATGATTTTGGTCATAGCGGATAGTGAAAGATGTAGGTAATTTGTTTGTATATCTAGAACTGAAGCAAGGATGTTTGTCAGCTGTTTTGTACTGAAAGGCTTTTTAGTAAATCCTTTAAAGTACTTGAGGCCCTAGTCTCATTTCTTATTGAATTGTCTTGATTGTCCACTAAGATCTAAAGAATTGTCGTATGATCAAATGTTCATATTTTTGCTTGCACCGAGGACAGTTCAAATTCTGAGATGATTGGACTAAAATGGATATTGATCGGTAAATTTCATTATTATTTTAATGGCTAATTAGCTTTTAGGCTCTCTATTACTGATTCTATCCGTTATGAATGTTAATAATCCTATATAATTGACTTGCTAAAAGGTAGAAGGCTTAAGAATATTATGAATGATATTAGGTTGATACAGCTTCCAATTAACCGTGCACCTTCTCAAGTGTTGCAATTACTGTGAGCTGAGCTAACTCGCTTAAGTATAGCACACTTGACGTGTTTATTTATTTTTAATGATTTGGGAAACCCAATTCCGCTAAAATTATTTAGAACCTTCTGTGCATAGTTTTGAGGGGCCTCGCAAAAATATATATGTGATTATAAGTACTAACACTTAATCCACAGTGTCCCAAAAGTCTTCAGAAATCTTTCCAGAACTATTTGATGGAAGACTTGAAGTTGTTTAGTGATGTTAAACTATGTAAAATGGGTTGAGTAAGGAGTTTGAGGGATAGTACGAAAATGGTTCAAAAAGCGTTAAAACTTAAAGTGTACGAGAAACCGAGTTTCCTATAAGAGTACTGAAGTAGTTCTCATCAAGAAATTTTTACGTGTTTACGTGTATCTATCCATAGTAGGATATACGAATTGTACCATAGAACAGATTAGATCGAACTAGGATTTGGCCCAAGTGCCCAAAATACATGGGAATGTACAGTACAGTTTACTTACTTCCGTACATACCTAAAAAGTACATATATACCTTAACAGATAGCTAGTTAACAATTCATCTTGAATTTGAAAACCATAAGGTCTAGGCTGCTGGTTTTAGATACTGAGTACAGGTTCAATTTTTATGATGCTTTCTTATGACTCGTATAAAGAAACGTTCGGGGAGAACTTCCATACCTACGGATCTACAACTTTGGGTGGTGTTAAGTTCTAACTTCAACTTCGCTTGGAAGTTGAGCTGGAACAGACGTATTCCGCAGAATTTAAAGACGAAATGTTCAAGAATTTTATCAATGTGTATATTCCAATGAGTAACCATCTCTTTATTGGAAGTTATGTAGTTATGTTTGACTTATCTTTCATGTCGAAGTTAAATGTAGCTCTGTGGTTATTTATTTTTGTTGGTGATGGTTGATGCTCGGGAAAGTGAAAGTGTCATTCATGACAGCTGCATCGATGTACCGGTACTAGTACTAGTAGGTAAGAGGTACCCTGTCCAGTCACCCGTGGTCTAGGAGAGGCACTACTGGACAGTGGACTGTTCAGGAAATGTTTGAAGTACTCCACTGTTTTTGTTGGGTGCGCTATATACAAATATCCGATGTATCATTTATGGTTCAGATGTTTAACCCCTAGTGGAAGAGACATCTGTTGAGCATTGTTTAGTATTGGCATTCGAGACAACTCTCGGGCTTTCAACTCGTCTCCACTTTAGAGACAAACCCAGTTCCAACTTTCAAAGCTCTAGCTAGGGTTCCAAAAAAAGACGATTGTTCGATCTACATGCGCAACTTGACAAGTTAGATAGATGCCTAAGGTGAAATTCATTCAAACAGTCACCAAGGTTTTGTAACCACACACTGTACGCCATACTGAACAGTAAGACATGAATCAACTATCACTTTGCTCAGCTGCCTCCATTTTTGTTATTTAGTCTAGTTCCCATCAACCTCGTTGCTGTGTCCTAGCGCTCCGTTACTTAAACCTCGTCTCGTAATCGTTATGACGACTCATAAACGCCTAATATTTATCCGGAGCTGCTCGATAAACAGTGGTACCTGAGCAATCTGAAGTAGTATTATACATATAACCTAACTGAAAGTAGACGGTATCCTCTTCCCACTATGTCACAGGGCTACTCTCCAGAGAGGTATAGTTACTTATTGGTGGCTTATCAGACCATGATTGTCCACTGAGTCCAGAGACATCCTGAAGATCGGTCGTAGACGCTGATAGAGAAGCCAGGCTGCATTTTGACAAGTCGTTTCAAGATTCGGTCCATCAACGGCCCACAGTTGAAACATTAAAACCCAAGTCTAACCTAATAGATATTGATAAGTCAACAGTTGCTCGTTTTTCTGACAAGGTTCATCAATAGCGAGTCGTAAAGTCTAGTTGACCCAATGTCTGAGCCTATGAAAGCTTTTATTGAGATTTGCTGGTTTACATGGATTCCCACCATTTTTTCGTCTGAACCTTTTCTACGTGTGGGCCAATCTTTTATTATCGACATTCCTGACAGGTTGTCGTATAACCCAAGACTGTTACTAAAATGACATAGTTTGCGTACTTGAAAGGGTTGAAATAAATCACTTCTAGGCTTTAGCAGTGCAGTGTGTTAAGATTGGATCATAGAACTTCTAGGGGGTGCTGTATGGCTAGCGTTTGACGGCTCAACAACCGTCCGCAAATTTCCTTCCATTAAAGTATTTTCATTTTGTTTCATAGATGTAAATGATACCATGCGTATTTAGTAATTGAACAGTAGATAGTTTACAATTGGTATAACCCAAATCGGTCCAAGGCATATGGCCAACTTTCAACCAAGTTAAATGGTAATCAAGGCAGAAATCACCGAGAGTAAGAGTTATAATCGTCAAGTAATGAATGGGCCTAGAGCCGTCAAACTATAGGATGCCGGGAGTACATTGATCCACAATTCGAAACAACACCAACACCACTTCAATTTCACATGAAACACAGCAAAGCTCATCTCTTTCAAAATTTAAACCCATTCATGCTTAACCAATATCTTCACACTTCAACACAATCATGCACCGTGGACTAATTCAATCTTCAGACTATTATCACTAATCGGCTCCCAATTTTTAACGCCTTGACAGTCCGTTACAGACACGCCCCACAAAGTTTACCGCATTGGGAATGCTCCCCGGGGACTCTTGACAGATCCCTCGTAAAAAACCCTCAGGCCGCTTCAACACGGAGCCATTGACAGCTAGTCAGCCCAGCAATAGAAAAAAAGCACTTACTACGTACATACTTAATTGATAGCTACCGAGCTACAAAGGACAGAAACACTTCTAAAAAACATAACCCAATATCCATTAACCATGAGCACATAACATAAATAAAACCTATAGAAGACAGACCCGCCATTAAAAAAGTTCCAAGTGGTAATAGAGGTAGCCAAAAAAAATAGCTGTAATATAGTAATAAATTAACATAGCAAGAAAAATCAATATTCTTTTTTTAAATTTCTGAAATGAAACAAAATGCAGTGAACAACAAAACATAAAACCCAAGTATTAACAAGATTAAATAACAATAATCATCATGATGCAAAAATTAGTAGTAGATATTAATAAGTATTTCTTCAAAATGTCAAGGCAATGTTTTGATCATTCTCTTTCAATTTCTTTAAAATATTAATCTTACGTCTTCTTGCATTGATAAACCAGTTATCCAATTGTTGTATAGTTAATCTTGTCTTCATCAACAATTCATATTTTTCTCTAGAGTTTGGATATGGTCTATCTAGATGCTCACTTAACCAACTCAACAAAATTAATGTAGTTTGTCTTGGTAGATTTTGTCTCTTCTTTCTTGTGCTTAGTTTATCCTTTCCCTCATTAGAAGAAATTGGTGAAGTTGAAGACGAACGAGCTTCAACCAGTTGGTGATGGTAAGATTGGTGCAAAGTTGGTAAATGGTTTGGTGATACAGCAGCCTGTTGAAATTGCTGTGGTTGATGTGAATAATATTGTTGATGTTGATGATGTTGGTATGAATGATGTGGCAATATATTTGGTCGTGTTTGTTGTTGTTGGCGTGGAGTATTGTCTGGTGTATTGGCAATTGGTGAAATTGGATTAGAAAATGGTGATTGATATCCTGTTGGTTGAGGTTGATATAGACTTGGTTGTGAAACTGGAGTTTGTATTGGAGCAGTAACCGGTCTCAATGGAGCTGATGCTGCTGATTGTTGAATTGAAGTTGGAGCTTGAGCTGGAGATGTAGACTTCAACAGCTCTCTAATTGGTGGTAACGTAAATTGAGGTGTTGATGAACCAGTTCCATTTGGTGTAGATTGGAAACTTGGCTGTTGATATCTTGTTGGATCAGGTAGAATGATCGATGGTCTGTTGAATTGTTGAGTTGTCATTGTTAAATGTTCCACAGACATTGAAAAGTATATGTTATAGAATAATAAACTTAATGAATGAGCTGAATATCAAAAGATCTTAACTTCGTAATATACGTCTAACGTTTTTCCAAAACTCTACATTGTTTCATCATGATATAAAACCTAGCGGGACGGATTAGTTTATATATAAAATTTCTAAAATTATGTTACATTCATATCTTTCAAGACCGATAAAATTAGCCATCAAGTTTTAACTCTTTCCTGGTTGTTTGTGAAACTTTAAAAGAAAAAGAGCGGAAGTTGCACTAATTTTTGCATTGTGGACATCTGCATGACGATTTGTCCCTGGCAACAATGCACTTCGGTCTCGCTCTCAAAACCACTTGGTCTCTTTGAGACTAACGGAGACCATTCCAGGGTCTGAGGGTCTGAGTAATAAGAAAAGGAGCCTGTGCCTGGCAAATGTGGACAAATTTTGTCACACTTCCGGACAAAAATCAAAGAAAGCACAAAAGCCGAGATTTGAGGCGTTAAACGCTTGTGAAGAGTTGAAGGCTGACTATAATGGCAGGGCACTGCTAAAGCGAGCAGCTGAACCATCAAAAAGGTTTAAAGGCTACCTTTTAACTGGCAACTAATCGCTTATCACCTGGGAACCAGGATTCTGGACAACTGGTACCGCTTTATTCGTTTTGTCACTCTAGATCTCAGGTACTTGAAAACATCTGTGAACTGTAGTAATTTCCTGATCTCCAAACCACAAATCTTGGATCCAAAGAAACACCAACCGAAGGCGCGGGCAAGTATACCAACACTAGTATGGACTCTGGAGCAGTACTGTAAGCTTAGACGCTTACATAAAGTGCGAAATTCAAGGTTTTGACCTTGCATAATACAACGCATCTTGGGCGATAGTAACCTTGGGTTAACCTTGTACTACCCATCCGAAAAGTTGACAAGTTGTCAGCAGAGCATGCAAGAATTCGAGACAGGCTACAGGCAGCGTGTACTTACTTGACCAACTTTCAAAGGGATCAATCTTCAAACTACAATTGAAGCCTCTAACGAAGAAGCTTTCGAACAATACTTCAAGATCATTTCGGCCTCTTCTTCCGGTACATACTACAAAGCTAACTAAACTTGTCAATTGTATGCTATTTTGACCAAAATAAGAATAGACTCTTTGACATGCTGAAGTCTTGACATAATTTTTGGAATTAGATCTTGGAAACTAACTCATTGGGCTGAAAATTCCATAGCGGGAAGATATCTAACAGTTTTATAGCTAAGACGTACAATTAGCCGCCATACTTCTGTGTAACACATTGGTATCAATTATCTATAGGAAATGATTATTGACCCGAATCATGCTTGTTAGTAAATATCCATGTAGTAACTAATTCTCAGAGAACTAAATGTACTCCAAAACTCATCCAACTTACAAGTTCTGCGGTTAAGCTAAGTCCAGATCTTGTCTCAACAATTCTACATTTACAATTGACCAAATCAATCAAAAAGGTATAATTTGTAGCACAATAACATCATAGATACCTTGAATCTGAACCACTGTAGCCCAGTTCACTCAGTAATTTATAATACTACTTACTGTGTGTTGGTAAAAAGAATTATTTGCACTGGGGTTGGCTTTTTCACTTTAAACGATCAGTGCTATCAAGCGACATAAAACATGATGTCGTTTTGAAAGCTGACCAATGGTGACAGGAGTTTTATCACCTCAGGCTTAGAACAATGTAATTCTTCGAATCATCTTTTATCCACTATTTATTCCCTTTTGGGCTAACAATCGTCCTTCCCGTCATTCCATACTTCCTTAACTCGTGAATTCTCAACGAACCGATTATCTATGCTTTCCTTTGTGCACTCTACGTCCTACTGATCTTCAATCCCTCTGAGGGAGAGAGGTAAAAGTCAGGCTCACCTAGGCTGCGCGTGTTCAGGGAGAGAGTCCATGGATCTGTGACGGGTCCCCTAATGAAATACGTTACACGCACGGGGGGACACAGACAGCCGGCAGAAAAATTTAAGCTCGTTACAAGTTGCAAGTTGCAAGCTGCAAGTCTTGAGACAGAAAATTTCAACAAAGTTCCTCGTAAATGTACCTCGATTTAACCCGACCTTTAGGCTGGTATCCCGCTGACTTGATCAATTATGACAGCAGCTGTTGAGAAATTTAAATTTAAAAAAAAAAACCTAGAGAATTCCAAAGGCTCAAATTCCAGACATATTGAAAGTTGGGACTAGCAGAAGCAGAGATCTATAGTGAGACATAAGTTTCACTAGAACAACTGAAATTATAAGAGGAAGAAAATAAATACAATTTATGTGGTTCAGGTGGAAATGCTACCTCACAATTCTTAGTATACCGTACTTAATTACTACTCTGCTCACCCACAATTGATATTCGAATTCATGGCGCGCACAGCCGAAGATCTTCAAGAGCTGTTGGACTATTATTTTGAGATCTAGACAAACCTTCCATCCTTATGATTTGGTATTCTATAGGTGCTCGAATGCCATGCGAAAAATACCTTAAAAATTATATGAGGCAATTTACGTTTCACTCTTCTCAAGTTCACCTGATTCAAATCAAGTTAACCTAATGATTTGAAAATCCTATCCTCAAGCATTTTATCACCCACAAGTTACAACCCCTGGAGGATTCATGTACGTACAAGTTTCATCGCTGTGTTGGTGTCGTCCACCATATCTCTAATTGTTCAGTGTATTTACCGAATCGGGAAGAATCCGCAAACCTATCAAAACCCATTTCGCAAACTGTCGCATTGATTAAGCAGTCATTTGTTAAAGCACTTTCATGGTTTCCAAACAATTTCCAGTCCTAAGCGTAACTTTACGTGGGTTCGGCCTGATGATTCATGGTTATCAATTTTCATAAGCGATCAGGTCTACTCCAAATTTGTATGATCCTGTCTTAGAAACTCACCACGCAAAACAGAAAGAATTACCAAAGCTTTAGGTCCTTGGACCCTATCTATTCAACTTCTTAGACTTCCAAGCTTTATTGATTACAAGAGACAATAATATTCAGTACAAAGATATTTACACTCTCTCGAAGTGTCTGTAACATTCAATAGAATTTGTCTCAAATAATATTTTCACATGGAAGGCTAAATTCTTCAACCTTAGCTTCCTCCAAATAACTTGACAACACAGATGGCTACCTACATTATGTATTTTGTGGTGATCTGATTTGGTCATCACGGCAATGTGGCTTCTTTATCACCATTAATATCCAAGGGAGCTTGTGATCTATGAGTGTTGATATGGTGCATGCATAGTTTCTATCAGCTACTATTTCGAAGCTCGTGATAAAGCTGCTGCTACGAACCATAATCATTACCTTTTTTTGACAATTCATAAGCCTTGAAAAAGAGGCTCAATACACTTTTGAACTCATAACGAAATCATGAATTATGAAGGCATTGTGGACTAAAGTGGGACTCGGTTCATCGTTCAAATTACTTGTATAGGTAATAATTGTACCTTGTGTAATGTAATACTCGTCGAAACTCGTATGTTGCACTTGTGCAGCGTGCGATAATTTTTAACATTATTAACGGATCTCAAGTTGTCAAGTACGACAAATGTCGGCTTACAGACTATAGCGGCGCGTATCTTCTAAACTCTGAAACTCCAAAGTTCAAACTTCAGATATTAAATTATTTTTTTTTTACTTATGGACAACATTAGAGGGCTTCGACCTTTAGTAATTTGTGGTTTGATTCGTTGAAAACTTCAAACCAACTGATGTATAAGACAATGCCGATAGACGTTTATCATCGCCTGGTGTCATTGAACTCATCATATGGCTGGATAACTAAATACGTGGTCACCGACACACTGTCAAAATCGGTCCAGTTTATTCACTGGGACCCCTCTATGGATACTCAAGCGAAGACGATGTAACCTCAGTAATCTCAACTAATAACCTCTTGAGGTGGATCACTTGATTTTTGAGCCATTGACAAATCAGCATTTATAATCCAATACACAGAATTCTTCACATGCGGAATGAGTTCCAACTTCCAGGTATAGCTGTATGGAGATATACAACAATCACTGTAAAAACCTATGAAAAACTCTGGCTTCTTTTCTTCTTTTTCAGATTTATCTGTACACTTGTTCTCGAAAGTGGCCCCCGCTGGATTGTAATACCGCAAAGGGTATACACTTAGCTCACAAGCCTACACATGTGACTACAACTTGATTGCCGTTGATCGAAGAACTGATTTCGGAATAAGACCTGCGATATGAGTGTTAGTATAGAATATGAAAGTGTTCTCTGAGAGACTTGACGGCTATATGTGGAATAGACGAATGCTTTGGGAAGCTTAATGTTTTGAGGCTACTGCATTCTTCAGCTTGAAATTCTTTGATTGTTGTTCTCAATTCGGTATAAGTTTAATGGCTAGGCAGATGTGAGTATATCTGTACATTCACAACAGTTTGACGCCTCAAACTGGAGGCTTCGGACTTGTTGGTACTGTAGTAGGTAGAAGCAAGTACTAGTCGGTCTACTGTTAAGTTCTAATGTCCTAAGATTGGAAATTTCAATTCTTTTCAGATCCAGATCGTATGCATTCCAAAATTCAAAACCACTTCTTGAGACAATAAATCACGTCTAGGAACGAACTGAATTTTCATGGGTCAACTCTCCAAATTTGAAACCAATTGAATCGAATTCACTTACGTTGACGATACATCCAACTTCATTCCTGTTTCTGTGAAATTCTTGTCGGTTTTTTTGAAATATTTTTGAAGCCTTTCTGCACATATGATCGAAGTCGACAACGTATAAGTCCTCGTTCTCCCACCAAGTTCCAAATTCTTGCCCAGTTTCAAATTGTTCGCTGAACCGCATTTCGATTTTGATTCACCCAGGGCCCAGTCACCCACCACCAAAATTCATGAACCAGGATACAAGACTCAAGATCCAGCATAAATAGGAGCGGTCATGTCAGCTCGTGTACCTCATGCTTTGTTTATCTAGGCGGACCAGTCTACTCTCAACTTGACTGCAAAAGGCCATAACGCTGCCAGACGAGTGAGTCTGACAGCTCGGGCGGTACTGCCATATCAGGAGTAATCCGTGGGACATTTTAACAACCTGTCACTTCGGCAATTCAAGGACTGTCTCGATCTCGTGAAATCGACCACAAAACAAATCCGAACAGCTCAGCTTTCAAGGCTACGTTGCCGGAAGTGTCATAGCTGAAAGGTTGACATTTGCCACCATGATGGTGGCAAATACGGTTTGAACCTTCACACTAGACTTACGAAGACGATGTCATTTCTATGAGGTGTCGAGCTGTTTCGACTTTTGCGTCTTCGTCCGTCATGGCTCTCTTCTACGGCCTGCCTACGTCTGTCGAATCATTTGTATGTACCTATGTACTGCGATCGTCATTTGTTATGAAAAGATTCAAGACCATTCATCAACACAAGCCTCGAGGTTGTTCTGCCAAAACCTATGACTGAACGTCACAACACCAATCAATTCTGATGGCATAGGAGTGTGTTTTGAACCAAGTTGCAATGCAGTGACCACCCTTGCTTAGATTTAGTCTCAATTTCGCAAAGTCCAGAACCAAATAAGTATTTACTATATACTATCTTGATGTCTCGACTCTCGAGCCTCTACGGTTCTACCGTCAACCAATATACTCAACTTGACCGAGCCGAGGCACAGAAGGTTGAAGGCCTCTCTGCATGGAGTCTAATTTCTGTTTTCTTTAAGTTAAACGAACTTGTTCACGACTCAACACGAGAGGTTGCTCATAGACTTAGGGGGGTATGCGTTAGAGGTCTGAAAGAAACACCTCTCATAAGCTGGAAGTATATGTAATGTATTATATGTGAGTAACTGAGGCTCCAGAATCCAGGCTTTTTATTTGCAAGCTGTTAATGACAACCAAGACTGAAGTGTCAAAAATAAAATAAAATAAAATAAAATAACGGCTCTTGTCAACTCACCTAAAACCGACGGACTAAACACGAGCTCCGGGAGAGTAGGTCTCGATATCATATTATTGAAAAGATCAAAAACATCCAACTTAGCTTTCTAATTATTATTCGACATCATCCTTGATATGTCCCCGTAAAAACTACGAGATTATAATCGGCCAGGTTCCGAGTTCAAACCCACGGTATCTTTTAATTAAAGTTGGTGGACTGACAGTATTATCAAATAAGCTTTATTTTAGCCAACATACCTAAGATCGAACAAGGCTTCCTAATGAAGCTCGTAAAGTTGGTGAATCCTGATGGATATTTGATCTAGCGATTAATAGTTAGGCTTGCTTTTGAAGCGATTTATGGTCCTCTACAATACATGAGACAAGTAATTTATAAATTCCACCTAGGCCTAGTAGAGACCGACCGTTACCTTACAAACTAGAATATGCCGGGACTTGGTACGTCAATACGGGCGCCTCTAAGTGAACTTTGAAGTATTAGCACTATTCAACCAGGCAACAAATTACTTAATTTCAACCCATGACAACGCAGTTATAATATCAAAGTCTCTACTAGCATTAATTTAAGGTAAGAAATTTTTCAGATTATAAGAATAGATGAACCGTTCATTCAACTTTGCAGCTTGTTATATACCTACATTCTCCCTTTTGGGCGGCTGGTACTTTGAGTTTATAGTAAATATTGTGTATCAAAAACGTCACTCGAACATCCATACGTCGCGAACATACAAAATTGGTTTAAAAAGTACTACATATTAATATTTCTTTTTCACTAGCTGGCGCTATATATATATAAATTTACGTTATATAATCGCATTAATGTATGATTGGTTTAATTGATATATCAATATGCTCAACGATCGATCGACTCAAAATAAAGGTTTTCACGATTTTGTTTTTGTTTTGAAATTTACAAGATCCAAAATTTTATATATTTGAAATTTTTTTAATTTTGAATTTTTTGAAGTATAACCAAACTCTGTACCAGGGCCATATAGAAATAGAACTAGACGTTGCACTTCTGTATTATCATCGAGATCGGCTCTCTTTCTTATATATGTGGTAGAGTATAAGCCTGTTCTTCTTTAACGTCTATAAACAGACACTTTCCGAATTTCCAGACAAGTCAAGCTTGACCAATATGCAGGTATATGCACAACCGTTTCAAGAGATCTACGATTT
Organism: Hansenula sp. yHMH451; assembly: GCA_030571095.1. Lineage (NCBI taxonomy): Eukaryota > Fungi > Ascomycota > Saccharomycetes > Phaffomycetales > Wickerhamomycetaceae > Hansenula > Hansenula sp. yHMH451. The sequence goes on from JAJLXE010000006.1 coordinate 584,541, forward strand.
GCGCCAGTTATTAATTCCGCAAACTTTTATCGATCCAAAGGTTGAAACTTCGAAATTCAAAACATTGATGACTAAACGATTAGGATTCTCAATATAATGAAATGATTCGAATTTTGAATATTGTGCAAAAGAAATATGACAGGTCAATGATGAGTAAATCTTACTAAATAATCTTCTTCATTATTCATGAGTTCTGATATTTGATGATCTGTTAGTAGAAGAATATTCAATTAAAGTACATTTGAACGGGGTCCGCCCTCCTATAGTTAGATACAAAAGCAAGCAGGAAGGAAATATCCAGATTGTTTTTTTGAACGCTCTAAAAAGTCATGTCATTTCACGAATAAAGTAGTTGGAGAGGTTTCTTGGATGCTTATTTGATCTGTTCTTTTGTGAATTGATTATTAACACATCATCATCTCAGCCTATGTTCCCGTTTTTGCTCTTGCATCACATGGCATTTTAGTTTTTCTTGGAACATATAAAGGACACTTAGACCTCAAGTTGTCGGCTTAATGTGCCAAGATTGCAATCAAAAAGGCATATTTTATGCGCTCATTTTTCAAAGGAAAATCTGTAGTGGTTTTGGAACTTGAAAGCATGGTATCCTGGCTCGATTAATTTCACAAAGGAGTTAGATTGTGTTGTCACAAGTTGTTGACTGTTTATGGCGCTGCATATGTGAAATTTGCCGTTTTAGGACTCAAGCAACTTTATTCTGTGAGCATATTTAATCAAACATAGTATACAAAAACTTGTATCCGTGGATGAACATTTGTTTAAAAAAAAACGGGAAACAGTAATGTTGTTGCAATACATAAGATTCTCGATGGCGTTTAAAAACTCCCTTGATTCGGATAAGCCATAAAAGGTATTGAAGAACTCCCCGGAACTCATGTTAGTATTTTGAATATTAAAAGTTTTCTTGAGCAGCAGTGTCAGTAAGCATTGGTCTTCGTATGGCATTTGCGCAGTTCTGCATGTTACCTCTCAAGAAGAGGAGATGCTAAGAGCGGAATTACGTCGTAGCTCAGAAGTCAGGATCCTATGAAATTGATAGTTTGAGGTGTCTCTTGGCCCTCGAACAATTCAGGCAACTTTCACCATTCAGTTTCCCAATACACTAAGAATTCGATAGCCTCAAGATATATGTTCTAGACATCTGACCTTCTAGCAGAGATCAAGATGGACCGGTTGATGAATGATGGATGATGATTGCTAGGATCAACCATATTAATGATTCTGATATTTCCATAACTTGATCTTGTCATTTGGAAAATAATTAATGCTGACCAGTTCAAATGGTAAATTGTCATCAATTGGTCAACAAACTCGAAAAATCTGGTACTGGTATTGCTACTTGAGACTCGAAGCCTTGGAGAACAAAATTTGAAGTGATAATCGAGCATTATGCACCAATCACCAACCCCTATTTCTCCCACCTTTCAAAACTTTCATGAGGGGAAACGGGTCGTCTTCTCTTTGAATCAATCTTGCAAACCTCAAAATCGATTCGCTGAGATCATCTAAAAGGCTGTGAGTTCTTGACACTTTAATCTCAATATTCAATTGTAAGTAAGCACATTAAAAGTTCATGAAATTTCGTTCAAGCTGTCAAACTTATTGTTCGCGAACTTAATTTGTGAGCCGGAGGTGTCAAAGAGTTGAAAGATCTCGAGAGTGTATTGAATCGATTTAGCACCGTGAAGGGCTTTACGCTTGTTCCCGAGGAAAGCCACTGATAATCGAGGAGTCTGCAATATATAATTGCCATTTCATGAGGATTTGTTACTTGGTTAACTCACGCGATCTAGTTTCAGCCCTCGAGGATGTGAAAATCAAAGCCTTAATATTGGAGCAATATAGTACCTATAGTCATTAACTTTGTTCCACTCGCAACTAAAACAGAAAAATTACAGCGTTGGATTGAGACGAAATTCCTCCATCGTATTGGATTTAGAGTAACGTAAATCATCATCTTGTCTCTCGAACTCCCTTCTTCGAAACCAGAATTATAAGCCAGATGCCCCAGCCAACTTTCTAAATTGGGTTGAGCCACATGGAAATTTGTAGAAAATTCGAAGGAAGTTCGTTCGACAAAAATTTCAAATTTGCCATACAAATGGTATTATAACTTAAGTTATAAATTAACAATAACAATCAATTAAAAACTATTGAAAAAATCACCAATTGGAAAAGTCTATTTCTAATACGTTGAATATCTTTCTACAAATTCACAAAATAAAGAAGCAAACGATTCTGTTGAATTGAAGATAAATAAAAAAACTGATCTTAAAGAAATCAAAATCATAAAAAATGGCCTCCACTCAAGAAACTTCTACCGCTTCCAACAATAAATTATACGTTGGTAACATTGAATACAGCACCACCAAATCTGAATTGAAAGATTTATTCAAAGATTATGAAATGTAAGTGTTAATCGAGCCAAGGTTTAGAAATCAAAGTTGTAATTTTCTTTGCTTTGCCGTCCTTAGCTGAAGGAATTATTATTAACAATTACAATTAGTGAATCAATTCAAATTCCATTAAGACCAACCAAGCCAAAGAACGGTAGAAAGGGTAAACCAAAATCAAAAGGTTATGTTTTCGTTACTTTTGGATCTCAAGTTGAAGATTTGGATTCAATTATTGAAAAATTTAACAATTATGAATTCAAAGATCGTAAAATTTACTTGAGTCGTCCAGCTTTAAGAGAAGAATCAACAGAAGAATTGTCTTCATCAGCTTCTAAGAAAGAAGATTACAAATCAGCACCTGCTTCCAAACCAACCACCAAGAAACCACAAGCCACTTCAACCCAAGCACCATCTAAACCAAGAGCCACAAAGGAAAAAATTCCATTTGAAAAAGGTACCAAATCAGCTGATACTATTTATTTGAAAAATTTGGATTTCCAAACTAATGCTAAGGAACTAAGAACATTTTTCACCGAGGAAGGTGAAGAAGTTAGATGGGTTTCAGTTCCATTTAAAAGATTACCACAATTTGTTTTAAAGAAAATTGAATCTCAAGGTAAAGAAGTCCAAAAGAGAAACAAAGGTTATGCCTTTGTTAAATTCAAATTAGATGAAGGTGAAACTATTGATGATAAAGTTTCTAAATTCCAAGGTAAAGATTTCAAAGAAAGACCTTTAGAAATCAGTGTTGCTGTTGATTTAAGAAATGCTGAAGGTGATGAAGATGATGTTGAAGGAGAAATTAAAGAAAATGAAGTTGACGAAGAATAAACAGTTTCCGAACTATGACTCATATAAGATTGTTGGAGAAAATACATTATTATCTCTTCATTATGTACGTGAATGTCCCCATTGCAATGGTTGTTATTTTTAAGTATCATTTGTATTTTTTTTTCTTTTTTGTTTTGTATCTGGTTTTAGCATCCAGGAAGAATGATTAACTTCATTTTTTCTTTATAATTGCTTTCTAATGGATGAATATGAATCATTGATTTATATTAAAATTGATCGCTATATTATGACTTCCTTCTTTAATTTATTTTTTTTCCCCCCAAGCTTAAAATTTATTGTTTCTATTTCCACATTATACTATCGCATGAGTCATCATAGTCATGTTTGTGGTCTTTTTCATCTTGCTGAAGATATTGTATATATATCTTTGATAGGAGAATTTTAGGAGGACCTGCATATGCTGATTTTTGATAAGTTTGAAATCTTGATTGATATTTGAGCCCAAAAGTTAAACAGGCGTTTGATTTTCTTTATTATATACATTGTTTACACAGATTACATAATTTAACCTATCACGCGTAAAAGCGATGTTTCGAGTATTCATTGATGTGGCATCTGCATAACAAGTAACCCGTTTAATACGATCCTCTATTGACTTGGAATTTCACAGCTGATTTGCCGTGCCAATGGGAGATATCCAGTTGAATCTCCAGCTTCCCATGGCTGATATTGAGCTTTCCCTATCTTGAACTGGTGCGTTTGGAGACACTTTTTCCAGTGGCAGCGGCAGAGAAAAATTAATGCCACACCAGTTGGCAGTTTACGCATTTTTTCCGCGGTTTTCGCTTTTAGCGTACGGATTGGCACACCGAATAGGAACAAACTGGGCCTAGCTTAGAAGCTGATACAGTGAAAACATTGAAAGCGTACATTGCTTAGTGTTGAGTGAAAAAAAAAAAAAAGCTCTTTTGAGGAAGGAGGTATAGTTATGATTGGTGAGTCATTAGCCGTTGCTAGCGGCAATAGGGGGAGGAGAGAGACACTCTTGCTTCGAGATATGTAAGCGAGTTTATATTGCCTTAAGCTACTCTTCTTGGTGACAATCTCTTTATCAAAGCTTGATTGTACTTTGGCTGCAGGAAAATAAAAAAAAAAGCCCTCCGCGAAACGGTAAAAATTTATAAAAGGGAAAAGAGCTGCTGTGATAAAAGAATTGTAGTTGAAGATCTTTGCTAAACAATTAAAATAGGGCGCTAACTTCATCAATTGCTAGGAAAGATGCCACTTGGGTATAGATGCAAAAACGTCTGGGACTACGACGATGTCACCGAGTGCACACGGGTCCGCTACTTTGAAACCTCGCTTCCATTGACTATCCTCTCTGTTTCTGCAGTTTCGATAATAGGGAGGTCCTTATGGAACTACACAGCGCTAAGGAAAAGACAAAACTCTGAATATAAACCTCTACTGAACGGAGCGCATGATTCCTTCTCTCATAACAGCCATGGAGCTACTGATAACTCAAGCCCTAATACGGATACTGAAGTGTCACAATTCACTGAAGAAGTGAAATATACCCATTATGATATCTCATCTTTGCCACCAGTTAAATTGAATGGGAAACCTCATGGTGAGATTCATTACGTTCCAAGATCAAATTTGGAAAAGTTCAGAGTAATAGTGGAAGAATTTTTGATTCTGATACAGATTTCAATTCAATCCACAAAATTTTTCACTCAAGATACAACTGATTCTAAAACTACTATAGTCATAAATATTGCATTATGGGCGTGGTTACTTATAATCACCACCATCAGAGTTATCAATCTAAATGACTCTTACAAATCCATCTTAAAGATCGTACCAAACCTATGGGTGAATAATTTTGTCACCTATCTATTCCTTTGGTTTCCAAGTTTCATCTCATTCAGATCTGCCTCATTGGGCCATACATCTAAAGATCCAAATTACTACTACTTGGATTTTGCAATAATAACGATTTTATTTCTCAATTTGTTGACTTCCAGCATTGGGTACCAAATACCGTTTATTTATGTCACAGATGATGTTGCAAGACCGGCACCAGAACCTATAACCAAACTGATTAGTTTCGTTACTTTTAGTTGGGTAGATCCTCTAATTTGGCAATCATATCTAGACACTTTGAAAATAGAACAAGTTTGGGACCTAAGACAAGAAGATTATTCTTATTTTGTACAGAAAGCTTTCAAAAAATTTAGTGAGACCAAGCAAAATTGGAATTTTTCCAAAAGATTAATTACATTTTTTGGTGATTATTTGTTATTAATGGCATTTTGGGCCATTGTGGAAACATTAATCTTATTCTCTCCAACTTTATTGTTGAAGAAAATTTTGGAATATGTTCAAGATAGATCAACAACCACTCAAAATTTGGCTTGGTTCTATGTTTTTTTAATGTTCGCCTTCAAATTATTGGCTTCTATTTCTTCCGGTCAAGCTTTATTTGCTGGTAGAAGAGTTTGTATTAGATTGAAATCCATTATTATTAGTGAAATCTATGCCAAAGCTTTAAGAAGAAAATTATCTGCAACGAACAAAACATCTGACGATGAAGATAAAGATGATAAAAATAAAGATGAAGATCCCCAAAAGAAAAACAAAGAAGACGGTGATGAAGAAAGCAAAAAAACTTCTGCAAATTTAGGTGCCATCATTAATTTGATGGCTGTTGATGCCTATAAGGTTAGTGAAGTTTGTGCATATTTACATGCTTTCGTTGGTGCTGCATTTATGATTGTTGTTTCAATTTACTTATTATATGGCTTGTTAGGTTGGAGTGCTTTGGTTGGTGCTGTGTCTATCATTCTGGTTGCCCCATTAAATTTCAAAGTTAATGCCTACCTTGGTGTCTTGCAAAAGAGAATGTTGGAAGTTACTGATAAACGTATTCAGAAATTAAACGAAACTTTCCAAGCTATTAGAATCATCAAATTTTTTGCATGGGAAGATAAATTCAGAGATCAAATTTACAAAATTAGACATGACGAATTGTCAATTTTGAAAACGAGATCTTTAGTCTGGGTTGTTGCTGCATTTTTATGGTTCATTACCCCAACTATCATTACACTTGTCAGTTTCGGTTGTTATGTTTTCATCGATAAGAAAACTTTGACTACCCCAATAGCCTTCACTGCTTTATCATTATTCAATTTGTTGAGAAATCCATTGGATCAAATCAGTGATATGTTAAGTTTTGCCATTCAGTCTAAAGTTTCTTTGGACCGTGTGCAAGAATTTTTGGAGGAAGATGAAACCACTAAATATGAACAATTAACAGCTGTTAAAAACAATGGTAAAATTGGGTTCAAAGATGCATCATTCAGTTGGGATTCCAAATCAGATATTGATTTCAAATTGAAGAACTTGAATATTGATTTCAAAACAAGAAAATTGAATGTTATCATTGGTCCTACAGGTTCTGGTAAAACCTCCTTATTGATGGCTTTGTTAGGTGAAATGGAATTAGTGAAGGGTGAAGTTTATTTACCAGGTTTTAGTGCCAGAGAAGATTTAGAAATTGATTCTGAAGGTTACACTGAATCAGTTGCTTACTGTTCACAAGCTGCTTGGTTACTAAATGATTCTATCAGAAACAATATCATCTTTGCATCGCCATACAACAAAACTCGCTACCAGAAAGTTATTGAAGCTTGTGGTTTATCCCGTGATTTTGAAATTTTAAAAGCAGGTGACCAAACCGAAATTGGTGAAAAGGGTATTGCATTATCTGGTGGTCAAAAACAAAGAGTTTCATTAGCAAGAGCCTTGTATTCTAATTCAAGACATATCTTGTTGGATGATTGCTTGAGTGCTGTTGATTCTCATACTGCTTTACATATATATGAAAACTGTATTTCTGGCCCATTGATGCAAAACAGAACAGTATTATTGGTTTCTCATAATGTTGCCTTGACTATCAAATCAGCTGAATTTGTTGTTATCATGGAAAATGGTAAAGTGGTTAACCAAGGTACTCCTCAACTTTTACTAGATGCTGGCGCCCTTGGTGATGATGAAATGATCAAGTCAAGTGTGTTGGCTTCAAGAACCAACTCCTCTGCTAATTTGAAAGCTGAACTCAATGCTGATCCAAGAAAGCCAAACGTTGTAGATGCTCTTAAGACTAAATTAAGTGATCCCGCAGAAGCTAAAACTACCTTAGTTGATGAAGAAGCTGAAGAATTAGAGAATTCGAAAAAGGGTAAATTGATTGAAGATGAAACCAAAAGTGACGGTGTTGTTTCGATTGAAGTTTATAAATGGTATTTGGAAACTTTTGGTGGCTGGCCAATAATGGCTGTCTTGTTGGTTGTTTTCATTGGTGCTCAACTTTCACTTATGTATCAGTCATGGTGGGTTCGTGCTTGGGCTAGAAATATGGAAGCTCATGCTGCAACTATTAGTACTATTGTTGAAGGTAACATTTATGCTAATGTTATGATCAGAACTGTTTCCAAACCTTTAAATATCTTTGTTACCAAATTTTACACTTTGAGAGAAAATATTCAAGTTCTGAGAGTTGAAAATGAATCATTTTTCTACATTACTATCTATTCGTTATTAGGGGTTGGTTATGCAGGTTTATCATCTGTGAGAATCATTATGACGTTTTTGGCCGGTATCAAGGCTTCTTCAAGAATCTTCAAGAGAGTACTACAAAGAGTGTTGAGAGCCAAATTAAGATTTTATGACTCTACTCCAATTGGTAGAATCATGAACAGATTCTCCAAAGATATTGAATCCGTTGATCAAGAATTGGTTCCTTTCGCTGATGGAGCTTTCGGTTGCGTTGTCTCAGTTCTCGCTATTTTGTTTTTGATTACTTTCATAACACCAGGTTTCATCTTTTTGGCGATTTTGGTCATTGCCTTATACTATACTGTTGCCTTTTTCTACTTGAATGGTTCCAGAGAGTTGAAAAGGTATGAATCCATCACTAGATCTCCAATCCATCAACATTTTGGTGAAACATTGGTTGGTGTGAGCACTATTCGTGCTTATGGTATTGAGCGTAAATTCTTGCAGGAAAATTTGGTAAAGATTGACGATAATAACAGACCATTCTTCTATATGTGGGTTACCAACAGATGGTTAAGTGTTAGAAACGATTTGGTTGGTTCATTGGTTATCTTGTTTAGTGGTGCTTTTGTTTTATACAGTATTGACTCAATTGATTCTGGGCTGGCTGGTATTTCTTTATCTTATGCTATTGCTTTCAATGAAAGTGCCTTATGGGTTGTCAGATTATACGCCAGTGTTGAAATGACTATGAATTCAGTTGAAAGACTACAAGAGTATTTGGATGTGGATGAAGAACCTGCCGAATTTGTTCCAGAAAATGAGCCACCTGCTAATTGGCCATCCGCTGGTAAATTGGAAGTTCATGATCTATCTTTGCGTTATGCTCCAACTTTACCAAGAGTCATCAAAAATGTCACATTTTCTGTTGAACCAAATAACAAAATTGGTATTGTTGGTAGAACAGGTGCTGGTAAATCAACTATTATCACCGCTTTGTTCAGATTCTTGGACCCAGAAACGGGATTCATTAAAATTGATGACATCGATATCACTTCAATTGGTTTGAAAAACTTGAGACAAGCTATCACAATCATTCCACAAGATCCAACCTTGTTCACCGGAACTGTCAGATCTAACTTGGATCCTTTCAGTACCTATAGCGATGAACAGATCTTTGAAGCTTTGAGAAGGGTTAATTTGATTTCAAGTGATGATGTTTTGAGCACCACTCCAGCTCCTATTACTATTGGTGAAGACGAAAATGATGAAAATGTCAATAAATTCTTGAATCTGGAAAATGAAGTCACTGAGGGTGGAGGTAACTTGTCACAAGGCCAAAGACAATTAATGTGTCTTGCAAGATCGTTATTGAGAGCACCAAAGATTATGTTGTTGGATGAAGCTACTGCTTCAATCGATTATGAATCAGATTCAAGAATCCAACAAACCATTAGACAAGAATTTTCTTCAAGTACCATCTTGACCATTGCTCATAGATTGAGATCTATTATTGATTATGACAAGATTTTAGTCATGGATGCCGGTGAAGTTATTGAGTTTGACCATCCTTACAATTTGATCAAGGATCTTAACACCACTTTCCATAGTATGTGTTCTGATAGTGGCGAATTAGAAGTTTTAGTTCAATTGGCAAAAGAAGCCTTTTTATCAAAGAGTAAGAATTGAAGAAAGTATCAGGAAGGAATTAGTGAAACTATGAAGAGTTTTGAGTTGATTCATTATTAAAAAAAAAAAAATATTGGAATTTTACACAAACGGAAAACAAAAAAAATAAGGTATACAAAAAAGAGATATTGTCATTTTTATACTATCAGGTAAAGAAGATTATGTTTAAATAATATAATTGTTAATGGTTATTATAATCAGCCCTGGATCGTAGCTCATTTGATTAGTCAATTGTATTTGATCAGCTCATGTGTTTCTCTTGTTTCCATTAGAGACACTACGAAACAAAATCGTTGATCAGAAAAGTATTTATATAATTAAAAAGACCAACACAAATAGATATATACATAATACATAATACATAATACATAAGGTTTCATAAATTATTAATAAAAAAAATGAACCAGAAATGGCACATTTATATTCAAGTTGTTGCATTCTTAATCATGTCATCAATAGCATTAATAGTATTGAAGTCGAACTCTCCAAAATCGTAATTGGTGAAATCGAAATCCAATTGATTTTTATCAATCCAATCACATCCAGTATCTGATGCAGGTGATAAAGGTTCACCAGTTGCTCCTATTGAAGGCCATGTGATTTCTGGAGTTCCTGGTACACCTTCCGGAAGAATTCCTGTTGGGTTCAGTATATTTGAAGACGTTGGTAGTGAATCATTCAATACTTGATTAATATCCGGTGCATTCAATGTTTGATCAGAAGTAACAGTTGTTCCTCCGGAAGTCACTGAAGCTGGATCATTTGAGGATATCGTGTTTGCAGTTGTTGAATAACCTGAATTGTTTCCATCTTTATCTTTCTCCAAAGATAATTTATCAATGTTTGTGGTATATGCACCTTTTGAAGCATCAAACTCATCTTCTTTAGGCTTCGAGTTTGCCATTATAATTTCGTTATGAAAATGAGAATGTAATTTTTTCGATAAGTCTGGTAATAGTTTTGTAATAGAATCTAATAAATATGAGGCAATCTTGGAACTTAAATACCAGTGTTGAGAAATTTGGTAAATACCTGATAGTTCCAACTTCAAATATTCTTCAATAATGTTTAAATCACTACTGCTGAAAGAGCCCAAGTTCTGATCTTGATGCTTGGACTGATTTATTTGTGCGTACCAAACATATGATGAAAGATGAACCAACCCTGCAAAGGCTAAAGAACATGCACTTAACGGTGTTCTTTTACAAATGTCTAAAGGATTAGTGTCAATCAAAGTTTTAGAAATTGAGTTAGCGGCATCGATAGTCTTTCTTGTTTCGATGATTTTTCTTGACTTTATTAAATCTTTGTCATTTGGCACATCTTGGAATTGTTCCTCCTCTTTATTCAATTGACTATTCAGTAATTCAACACATTTCAAATTTTTTGGAATATCAGGTCTCCACAAGTAAGAAAGTGGACGGTGAGTGAAGATTTTCGCATAATTCAACATGATAATACCTTGTTGAATACCATTATTGACTCGACCCATACCATCAACTAAATAAGGCAATTTGTAAAGATCGGGGTTGGAAAATTTCAATTCCCAATTAGATAAAGAAGCACTAAGTGTTGAATATTGATTGCCGATTGAAGAACTTGAAAATATAATGTTATTCAAACGAACAGAATCATCGACTAGTTTTGAAGTGAAGGCTCTTGTTTCATAATCGAATTCAAATTTTCCAGGGGAGTTTGGGAAGTTGATAAAACATTGGGCAGAGGTCAATGAGGAGACAGTTTTACCATCAGAGCAACCAATAATGATATCTAAGAAGAAGATTTCCCAAAAACATCTTCTTGCACAATCTTTCAATAACTCTTCATCCAGGTTTCGTATTCTTTTAGTGTTATAAAAGTTGATATTTATTTCATCAATAGATCCAGGTGTAAGATCTGGGTACGAAGTAACTGATGGATCTTCTTTCACTTTGTCAAGCGCATGGCCATTTATATCAACAGTGTTTTCAAATCTATCAGCGTCCAAATTATTAATATCCAAATGGAACGCCAATTCAATACATTTTTTTCTTAGCGATGTACTCAAATCATGTAGCGCTGATATGTGACATATGAGGGATAACAAGATCAAGGTTTGCAAACTGATTAAATCTTTTGGTTGGGATTCGATGTAAGTATTAATCTCAACCACAAAGTCAAAAATCACATTGATATTTGTTGAGTAGACCGATGAGGAGAACCCATCTCCTATGATTTTCATAACTGCCAATAATTCTCTTGGCTCATCAGATAGTTGAATGAAGTTTTCAAACTCTGTTAGTGTTGGTAAGAAGGGATGGGCACTATGAAATCGTGTGAAATACGTATTTATGACTGATGAAACATTAAAGTTTTGATCTAGGAAGTTCCCGCTTTCTTCGGTAAAGTCATGGATTGAAGAGTCTCTTGGGTCATAGTTCACAGAATAACTATCAATATTTGGTGGATTTGCTGACTTTTTATGACACGGTAAGGCAACAATTTTCCCATCCTTCAAGAATCCACAACTGGATTCATCATGACCATCTGGACATTTGGCGCCCTTATGAGATTTTGGAGCATGGTAGCCATCCATGCAAGGAAGAACTGGGATTGTGACATTGATATCTTGAATACCTTTTGCTTTTTCATCAGTGTTCAGTTTTACTCTCTTGACACCTTTCTTTCTTGACCCTCCACGATTACTCTTAACATAAGAACAATCCTTATCTTGCTGGGAACATCTTCCACACCTTGGAAACTGCCCATCACAACGTAGATGTCTATGACGGCACTCTAAACAAGCCCTGGAGACATGTTTAGAATTGTTTTTCTTGGATTCATCATTACTAGCAGATTCACTCATATTTGATAAAGCGTTCCTATAGCAAATTCAACATCCAGATATATATGGTCTTGGAATGCAGAAATATTCTGTGGACAGTCTTGTACGTGAATAACGACAGTTAACGATCTCAGAATATTATAGCTATGGAGATTGAATATGAATTCTTGATGTGTTTCTTTGCTAGGAGAACTTTTTGGAAGTGTGATACCAGCCCTTTTCAACCAAACTGAGTACTGGTAACCTATCTTTTTCAAGCAAACACCTTTATTTAAAGCACCAGCAGCAAGTGACTTGACAAGACGTCTTGGTGGAATCACTAGGTCAGAATCAATTTAATTCGTTTGGAAAACCAAATCGGAGCGCTCATATATAAAAATCCATCTTGCGGCGCGAACCGGTGGTTTTAATGGACGTACAAAAGTTACATGAAGCACAATTCCTCTACAAAGACTAAAACGAAAAGATGCAAGCTTTTTAATTATTGAAATAGCACAAGATTGACATCACAGGAATCACACAGTCAAGGAGAATTTACCTGCACAGTGTTCTGTGTGCAATGTATCTCTATATTGGGCTCTATCCAAAGCCCGAGAAGAGCTCATTTTGAAAGCCCCTTCTATGGTACAGGGCAACATGAATGAAGAATTAATATTTTGGGATATCACTGGCATATAGAACATTAATAATTGAAAACTGTACGACCGATGGATCGTTTGATTTCGTTTAGCATGGAACGGGTTATATTTGTGTTATTTTAGCCTTGGAATTGACGTCACCTCCATCATATTCGTAGCGTAGATAACCCCACGTAAAATCCACTAAAGTTGAAATAATACCCAATGAATAAACTAATGTGATGGCATAAAAGAAATTAGAATTTCCGGAACCAAGGTCAATCCAAAGATGATAGAAGATCGGTGAAAGGATAATTGAATGTAGTAATAGTAGTATTGAGATGACTGGATATGTCAAGTATGGAAACACTGGCTTCAATAATAACAGTAAAGTGATGTATAACGACAAGTCACCTAATGATGTATATGACTTGGAGAAAACTAGCCACCCCCAACTTAGGATAAATGCAAAGATCCCATTCATTTTGATGGTGAAAGGGATTATGAATGCCAGATTATATATATTGAAAACTGCATTGTAGAAAGGTATGAAGAACTCAAACATCTCTGTGAAATAATACCACCAAAGTCCTAGATTTGGTGCAATCTTGTTAAACTTCAAGACTGTCCCATATGTCGAGTCAATGAATTTCCAATCTTGTGATCCCAAAACATAATAACTTGAATATATTAAGCCAGAAATAGAAACGATTGTTAATAGAATGAACTGAATGACTGAATTTTTCGAATTCGTATTTTGGTAAATCAATTTACCCAATGGTATTATCAAGAAAATTGGATGAAATGATAAATACGAAGTTAACGCAAAACAAATAGCTCCAGAAACCAAATTGTTACTTAACACGGAATCTAATGCCAACACTAGGAAGAAATTTTGAAACAAGACAGTCGATTTGGATAATGTACTCAAGAATGCCAATGGATTAATAGCATAGATCAAACCGATGACCCAAGGTTGGAAAAACATTGATTCATTATTACTTGAAATCTTGCGAGATATATTGATCAATGAATAAACAATTAAGCTATCAATGATTGAGTATAACAAGTAATCGAAGTCTTGGAAATATTCATAGGCAAGGACCAGCAACGGCTGATGATGAACAACACCACCATCATAAGGATTGATGTTATTATTGAATAGGAATAAACCCTCTTTTAATGATTTATATGAAGTGATCAAAGTTGATAATTCGATGGACTCCTCGAGAGATTTTGTGATCTTGGGAGCTATTAAGAAGATGGAGAGCCTTATGAGAAGAGCTAGTATGATAGCTTTCTTCTCATTGGAAAGCATGATGGAGTCAAGACGATTGAGGTGATCTTAAGAAACAAAAATATATCATTAATAATAGATCCAACTGCTTGATGTTTATGGATTTTGAAAAGCTGTTCGTGTTGTTTCTTATATAATCATAGCGCCCTGAATTATATAATCCACAGATATATTTGAGTTACCATAATAGGCAATACCCTTAATATATTCGTTTAACGGATTGGGAGTATTTCCTAATTTGGAAAATTTAATCATTTTTGGGGAAGTACAGTTTTCTATTGTTGAGTTGAGAAGTTCTTGAGAAGTTGTTTCGTACGAGGAACTTGAGACTTTGAAGATGGATGCTTGTAGTTGATGAAGTGGGTCTGGCTGGTTTGTCTATGATATATGGCTTTAACAGGCCCCAGGATGGCTCTTGACATTTGACCTTTTGGCGAATCTTGATTCTTGACCGACTGCCTGTCTCTCACATGTGTTTCTGCCTATTTCAACACAAATTCTCGGCCAATAGAAAACGTGCTTCAGACACTATTACTTCAACATGACTCTCTCAGTATTTGGCTGTTTACTATTGTCAAGTCATTTACGATGATGATCTTTTAGTTCAATTATCAAAAGATGTTTTACTACTTTAACTTAAATACCCCCAATGGTCCACTGATCACTTACTTGAACTGACCTCGAAATCCGACCACATCAAATCAATATGTCTTCAGACAATGAAAAGGACAATCTGGATGTCCAACATAAGGCTCTACTACAACCAGTAAATAATCAATCAACTTTGAACACAGACCCTGAAGAAGCATTGACCATAAGTTCCCTCTCTGATGCGAGTTATCAGTCCTATAAGATATTCCGTTCTGTTAAAGGTGAATTATCAGATTATGATACAACTGATTTAGCTATTCGTTCCAAAATCAACTTGATCAATAATGCCCTAGATGAGATTGGATTCACCTGGTACCATTTCAAGTTATACTGTTTGAACGGTATGGGTTATGCTGTCGATTCAGAGTTGACTTTTTTACAATCTTCAGTCGCTCAATATGTTCGCTATCAATTCAATCAAACTTATCCTGCTGATTCCCATGCAATTTATGGTGGATTGTTAGCTGGTGCATTATTCTGGGGGTTTGGTGCTGATTTGATTGGCAGAAAGATTGCATTCAATTCTTCCCTTTTACTTTCGGCAGTTTTTGCAATTTTGACAGGTGCCATGGGCAACTATGGTACTTATTGTTTATTTGTGGGACTTTCAGCTGCAGCTTCTGGTGGGAATCTGGTTTTAGATACTACTGTTTTTTTGGAATTTCTTCCAAGCAAATATCAATGGCTAGTCACATTAATGGCCTCCTGGTGGGGTGTTGGTCAAACTATCGCTGTTCTTTCAGCTTGGTTATTTTTCAGTCAAGATAGATTTGTTTGTGCTGGTGGTCTTGGTGATTGTCCAGCTGCTGAAAATAGAGGTTGGAGATATGTTTGGTTTATTAATGGTGGTTTTGTCTTGATAATTGCAATTTTAAGATTGACCATCATTAAATTACAAGAAACCCCCAAGTTTTTGGTGTGCAATCAAAGGGATGAAGAAGCTATTGAATGCTTACAAAGTATTGCCACAAAATATAATAGAAAATGCTCATTAACTTTAAAAGATTTGAAAGCATGTGGTGAAGTTACTTCAAATGAGAATTATTTTTCAAATATTTCATTTACTTCAACTTTTAGATTAGTCGGTAAGCATTTAAAAGTTCTATTTGCAAATAAACTAATGAAATTATCAACTTCTTTGGTTTTTGCTAAATGGACTTTACTGGGAATTTCATACCCATTATATTCAAATTTCTTACCAATTTATTTAGCGACGAGAGGCGCTGATACTTCTGCCTCAACAACAGCTGGTGTTTATCGTGATTCTGTAATTTCGAATGCTTCATCTATTGGAGGAGGCTTAATAGGTGGTCTAATTCTTTATTTATTCCCGTTCGTCGGCCGTAAAGGTGTTATGATCATTGGTGGGTTGATGAGTATGGCCTTGTTCTTTGGATATACTGCTGTTAGAACTCGTGCTGAGAATGTAGCATTGTCCAGTGCAGTTTATGTTGCAATCAATATTTATTATTCATGTCTTTATGCTTATACCCCCGAAGTCATGCCATCAAGTGCACGTGCAACTGGGAATGCTGTTAGCGTTGCATGTATGAGGACAATGGCTTGTATCGTTCCAACTATTGCTTACTATGCCGATACTTCTTCTGCTGTACCCGTTTGGATTTGTGGTGCTTGTGTTGGTGTTATTAGTTTGTTTTCAATATTTTTACCATTTGAACCTTCAAAGCAAAGGATTGCATGAGTTAGATTAAATTACAAGTAATTAATAATAACCATAACATTTTCCATGACAATGATTATTGAACGATTTTAGTCCTTGTGTATATCTGTATAGAATTCATGTCTACTAGTTTGCATAGCTATAACATCAATTAAAGTGTCTCGGCAAGTGAAGATAACCCAACATCATTAAATCGTAACATTGTAGCTATGGAAGCCCTTTGAAAATATTCAACTTAATACAAATCACTATCTATTCTACTGGGAGATAAATTTGTCAAGATTAAGTAACTCGGTACACTCATCTAGTCAGTAATTTCTTCAATGCAGACAAACTTTCCCCCCGATCATCACAAGCTTTCTTCTACAAAAGATCTGGATAATCCACCATCAAACACGAGCTTCATAATCTTGTATCTTGAGGTATTTAATCTATATCTAATGGTCTATCTACTAAATGCTACAAAAAGTTCAAAAAAATACTATATGGGACAAAAGTTCGCGAATTTCCTTATTAAGTCGCTCCTGATAAAGAACTGATTGTGATAAGAAGATGTGCAGAATTGTAATTTAAGTTCAATCAAATTGACCGTTAGTTCGAATTCATATAAGTATGTACGATAAGTGAATCTATCCTTGATATCTTTTGCTGGTTTTAGTTAAAACTAACGGCCTCTTGATCAGCGCGAGTTAAAACCCACTAACAAATCATGTTTTATCCAGTTTTATTGCACGTCATAGTGGACCCAATGTGTACTCTTCAGTAAAATACTTACAGTACGGCTCATTTGAGTTTTGAGTACCAAGAGTGATCCACTGGCCAATGAGCGAGCTCTCTTCGGTTCGTTCCATAAATTCAGCTACCTACTATATCAGCAACATTGCCTGCGTCATCTTTGGAGATCGGATTAACCTTGATAAGATTATCATCACCCATTATCAACACATAGATGAAATTTAAAGTTTTTTTTCAATCCTCGAGGCTTTACCTTATATATACACTACCACCTCTATCCAATATTAATAAAAAGTCATAATAAAGCACACAGGATAACCAAAATCATCATCTAAGAGCAATGTCTTTGAACGAGAAAAATCTGGAACCCCACACCACGAACCCCAAATCAAATATCAATGGAGAAATTGAAGAGTTCGGTCTTTCAAGCTCAATATCTCGAGCAAGTACCCAACCATACAGGCCTTTTCGTACCGTTAAAGGTGATCTATCAGAATATGATACCACGGATATTGTCATTCGTTCCAAAATCAACTTGATCAATGATGCCTTGGATGAAATTGGTTTCACTTGGTATCATTTTAAACTATTTTGTCTCAATGGAATGGGTTATGCTGTTGATTCACAATTAACTTTCTTACAATCATCTTGTGCTCAATATGTTCGTTATCAATTCAATCAAACGTATCCTTCAGATACTCATGCCTTATATGCTGGTATGTTAGCTGGTGCGTTATTCTGGGGGTTCGGTGCTGATTTGATTGGTAGAAAAATCGCCTTCAATTCATCATTGTTAATTAGTGCCATATTTGCTATCTTGACAGGTACAATGGGTAACTTTGGCACTTATTGTTTGTTTGTTGCCTTATCTGCTGCTGCTTCTGGTGGGAATTTGGTCCTAGATACGACTGTGTTTTTGGAATTTTTACCTAGTACTTATCAATGGCTGGTAACATTGATGGCTTCCTGGTGGAGTTTGGGTCAAGCTGTTGCAGTCCTTTCCGCTTGGCTATTCTTTAGTCAGGACAAATTTGTTTGTGAAGGGATTGACAATTGTCCGTCAGAGCATAATAGAGGCTGGAGATACATCTGGTTTGTTAATGGAGGTCTCGTCTTGATCATTGCTGTTCTAAGATTGACTATTATAAATTTACAAGAAACTCCAAAGTTTTTGGTGTGTAATCAGAGAGATGAAGAAGCTATCGAATGTTTACAACACATTGCTACCAAATATGGTAGAACTTGTTCATTGACCCTGGAAGAATTGAAGGCCTGTGGTGATGTTACTACTAATGAAAACTTTTTTGAGAACACTTCTTTGAAGACAACTTTAAAACTGACCAAAAAGCATTTGAAAGTTTTATTTGCCAACAAATTTATGAAATTGTCAACTTCTTTGGTCATTGCCAAATGGACACTCTTAGGTATTGCTTACCCTTTATACACAAATTTCTTACCGATATATTTGGCCACAAGAGGTGCAAGTACTTCAGCTTCAACAACATCTGGTGTTTACCGTGATGCTGTAATCTCAAACATCTCCTCAATTGGTGGTGGTTTGATCGGTGGTGGTATCTTGTATTTCTGCCCAGTCATTGGCCGTAGAGGTGTGATGATTATTGGTGGTATTTCAAGTATGGCTTTATTCTTTGGCTATACAGCAGTTAGAACTCGTGCTCAAAATGTTGCATTATCGAGTGCTGTTTATGTCACCATTTACATTTATTACTCTTGTCTTTATGCTTATACTCCTGAAGTGATGCCTTCAAGTGCCCGTGCAACTGGTAATGCTATTGCGGTAGCATGCACAAGATCAATGGGATTGATTGTTCCTATTATTGCTTACTTTGCTAACACCAGTTCTGCTGTTCCTGTGTGGATTTGTGGTGCCTGTGTTGGGTTGATTAGTCTTCTTTCAGTATTTTTACCATTTGAGCCTTCAAAACAAAGAATCGCATAGGCATATCTGGTATCTCTATTTATAAATTATCTGAGTTAAAACAAGTTGATCTTTTTTACGAGTGTCCAAGATTTTCATTGTGCTTTGTAGTCATCTATATACCCATCTTTCACCATTATTATCACATTCTATATACATGTATTGATCAAATCCAGGCAGATCCCTAGTTATGTTCATCATATGCCTTTGATCAGGACATCCAAGTCATCAGCATACCCAGGGCGTTCCTATTATCTTCTTTCACTTCTTATTAGCTTGTGATCCACTTTTATGTCCCTTTCAGTTGCTGAAATCTCAGTGTCGTCAACACCTTGTGATTTATTAGCTGCTTCTCTTGCCTCAGATTCTCGTGCTAATCTCTCCATCTTTTCTCTACTCTTCTTCAGTATTCGCTCTCTTTCCTCTTCTGTTTGATACTCAAGAAGTTCGTAGTCAACGTCAGGATCTATCAGTTTGGCCCTCGCAGCAGCAGCACGCTCTTCCAGTAACATTCTTTGTTCTTTTTGCGCAGTTAACTTTTTGTGCCTTTGTCTAGCCTTTTTGTCAGCCTTTTGTGCCTTTTCTTGTTTCCATTCGGCTACAATACTTTGTCTGTTATTATGTGGATTTAAATACGCCTCCACCTTTAAAGCCAAGTTCCTTCTAGCTATTTTTCTATTGTCCTCCCGACTTCTACTCTCTTGACATTCAACGACAATACCAGTCGTGATATGTTCCAATTGAACCTTACTGTTCGTTTTGTTAATCTATTGCGGTATTGTGTTAATATTTCTGCTGCATAAGTCCTAAGACAGCTCAAGACTAATTACCTTTTGTCCACCTGGTCCTCCACCTTTGATGAACTTCTCTGTGAATTCATGTTCTTCTAATTTGGGTCTTGGTGGTAATTTATGTGCTGCTATCGTGGTCCTAAGATTTGGTGAAGATTCAGAGAAATTTCTCGTGAAAAGAGATCCTAGAGTAAGACACTTGACTCTGTCGGCCCTCAAGAAAATGAACATGTTGAACACCGGTCACCTATTCCAATAATAACCAAATATCTCCTGATAAGAGTCGTTGCACCTTTTGAAAAGTGTCACAAAGCTAAGAAACTCATCTTGATTATCTTATGAAAACTCCCCGTTAAGGCCAGCACAGTTTTTTTTTCTATGAATTTATTTTGGACCAAGCTCCACCAAACAAACATCAGTTTCTTTATAGAAGGACTGACAAGAGATCTTTTGCTTTTATTTATATTACATTGCACTTCATTGTCAAGATGGCTTCAGCTAATGGGAATGAGGTATGTGTCATTAGGTAGACAGCTGCCCGAATCTTTGATTACTAACAAAACTCATTATAGTCTAATGATACTGAATCATTACGATTCATGAATTTGGGTGGTGGTAACGAGGTTGGTAGATCCTGCCACATCCTCCAATACAAGGGAAAGACAGTGATGTTGGATGCGGGTGTTCATCCTGCCCATTCAGGAATAGCGGGCCTTCCATTCTATGATGAGTTTGACTTGAGTACTGTTGATGTCTTATTGATTTCTCATTTTCATTTAGATCATGCTGCCTCTCTACCTTATGTGATGCAACATACCAATTTCAAGGGTAGAGTATTCATGACTCATCCTACTAAGGCAATTTATCGTTGGTTGTTGAGTGACTTTGTTAAGGTGACATCAATCGGATCAAATGCCTCTAATGCTCTATATACAGATGATGATCTTTCAGAGTCATTTGACAGGATTGAAACCATAGATTACCATTCCACTATTGAAGTTGATGGTATGAGGTTTACAGCATATCATGCCGGTCATGTTTTGGGTGCTGCTATGTTTTTTATTGAAATTGGTGGTATGAAGCTTTTATTTACAGGTGATTATTCAAGAGAAGAAAACCGTCATTTAAATCCTGCAGAAGTTCCACCTACGAAACCAGATGTTTTGATTACTGAATCTACATTTGGTACTGCTACTCATGAGCCAAGATTGGAAAAAGAACTGAGACTGACCAACTTGATTCACTCTACGCTAATAAAAGGGGGTAGAGTGTTACTGCCTGTTTTTGCTTTAGGTACTGCTCAAGAGTTGTTGTTAATTTTGGATGAATATTGGTCTCAGAACCAAGATTTGGAAAACATAAACGTTTACTACGCTTCTTCTTTAGCTAAGAAGTGTCTGACTGTTTTTCAAACGTATATTAATATGATGAACGATAACATCAGAAAACAATTTAGAGATCAAAATTCGAATCCCTTCCAATTCAAACATATAAAAAATATCAAGAACCTTGACAAGTTTGATGATTTTGGTCCCTGTGTTGTCGTTGCAAGTCCTGGTATGCTCCAGAATGGGGTTTCAAGAGAACTATTGGAAAGATGGGCTCCCGATTCTAGAAACTCTGTTATCATGACTGGTTACTCAGTTGAAGGTACCTTAGCTAAATCATTATTGACAGAACCTGACCAAATACCTTCGTTACAGAATCCCGATAACAGTGTTCCAAGAAGACTGAACATTGAAGAAATATCGTTCGCCGCTCACGTTGATTATGAACAAAATTCGAAATTCATCGAGCTAGTTGACCCGAAATCTATTATTCTGGTACATGGTGAATCTAACCCTATGGGTAGACTGAAATCTGCGTTGTTGTCCAAATACTCAAAGTTCAAAGGAACTGACAACGAGGTTAGAGTTTACAATCCAAGAAATTGTGACGAATTAGATTTGAAATTGAAAGGGTTGAAAATCGCCAAAGGTTTAGGCTCTATTGTAGCTGAAAAGGACACTACTACAACACTTAGTGGTGTTTTAGTCTCAAAAGATTTTGACCTGAGTTTGATGAAAGTTGATGACTTAAGAGAGTATGCAGGTTTAACGTCTACTGTTGTTAAGGAGCGCCAAACCTTAAGAGTTGATGCTGGGAGAGATCTGATCCAATGGCATTTATCTCAAATGTTTGGTTTTGTTGAGATATTGATTGACGACAAAGAAGAATTTGAATTAAAAGTGATGAATGAAATTACCATCAGTTTAATCAGCGGAATCTGTACCATTGAATGGACTAGTGGTGTTATCAATGATACCATAGCAGATGCTGTTGTTGCTATCTTATTATCTGTTGATTCTTCTCCAGCTTCAGTGAAATTATCGTCAAAATCCTGCGGTCATGACCACACAAACAACAAGCATTCACATTTAGATGATTCGCTTGCTGATTCACGAGTTTCAACAAGAATCAAGAGGATTGGTGCAATGTTGGAGGCCCAATTTGGTGAAGCTTTCAAGAACAGTGACGATGGTCAAGGTGCGACAATCAAAATTGGTAAAAATGAAGCCAAGATCAATTATTTTGATTTGACAGTTAACTGCTCTTCTAATGTTCTAAAGGGAAGAATAGAAAATGTGCTGAATAGAGCTACTGAACTAGTTGCTCCGCTGGCTCAAGACCGTAAGATAGAGGTATGAAAAGGTTAAAAAGCACATGTGAATGAAACGTTTTAATGAATATGTATATATATCATAGTCACTCCTTTTACAAAGGAGTTCAAGAAAATTAATGAATTTTTTTTTTCCTGGCGTGAAACATTTGCTTATACTGTATACATTTCCCTTAATAATTTGCCTTTGAAATTGAATCAATGCTTTTTAAGACTACTGCTAGCTAGAAGAAATTTCCACCCCTGGTTGGCGCTATGTTGCGTTACTCCCGATACTCATTGAAGTTTACACTTTTATAGCTCAATACGCTGTTGAGCATTACATTATTTATACTTTTTATCATTAAACCTTTATATGAACCTAACTATATTATCATATGAAACATCAACTCCAGAACCCTTAAATACAACATTGTAGACACAAAATTCATAAGCCACTATACACCAGATCTCAAAATTCTTTGCCTTTGATTTCTAAATGTGATAGACTCATGACGTTCTAGAACAAATAGAGCTTTATCCAAGGCAATTTGCGAGTAGTTTTTACCAGCAACAAATTCATTTCTTAAAGTCTGGTAACTTGTGGACCAACCTATCGGTAATCTTCTTCTCAATTCATTTTGAATCTTGTCAATCTCAGTTTTCAATTTTGGAGCAGTTGAAATATTTCCTTGGTTAGCAGCATCCATTGTAGAGGCTTGGAACAATCTAATAGCTTCATCAACATGCTCTTCAGTAGCAACTGGTTGTAAACGAAGTTTGGCTAGGGATTCCGTTATACGAATAATGGCTTCTAACTGACGAATGGTGATTGGAATGGATGATCTTTGATCGCTCAAAGCTTCAGCATCGTTGATGGTTTTTCTAATTTCAACAAAATGGGAACTCAGTTTTTCAGCAGCTTGCTCAGACAGTCTTGGTGCACATTTTGCACGGCAGTAAGAAATATATCTCTTCATCTTATCAATTGGAATTTCACCAGCGATTTCTTGTTGTTGGTTTCTACCTGTATGGATATTCAAAACGTGGTTAGCAATTGAAACATCTCTTGATTCGTTATGGTCATCTTTAACAACGAAAATCATATCAAATCTTGACAAGATTGTAGTTTGGAAATCGATATTTTCACCAGGAGTTTTCATATCATCATAACGACCGAAGATTGGATTTGCAGCAGCTAGAACACTTGTTCTTGAGTTCAGGACTGTCGTAATACCAGCTTTGGCAATAGATATCGTTTGCTGTTCCATTGCTTCGTGAATTGCAACTCTATCTTCATCTCTCATCTTATCAAATTCATCGATACAAACAACACCACCATCAGCTAAGACCATAGCACCACCCTCTAAGTAAAATTCTCTTGTTGAAGTATCCCTCTGAACTGAGGCTGTCAAACCTGCTGCAGAAGAGCCTTTACCAGATGTATAAATGGATATTGGACTCGCTTTATCAACGAATTTCAACAATTGTGATTTGGCTGTCCCTGGGTCACCTAATAACAAAACATTAATATCACCTCTTAATCTCATACCATCCGGTAGCAACTTTTTGGAGCCACCCATTAGCAAGCAAGCAATTGATTTTTTGATATCCAAATTACCATAGATTGATGGTGCAATAGAATTTGCAAAAGCTTCATAAAGGTCTGGGTTTCTTGACATTTCCAAAAATTCTTCTTCTTCTTCTTCTGTATAGATTGCATTACCTGCTGCATTATGATCGACATCTGTCTGTATACCTAAAACTCTAATATATGGATTTCTGATAGCGACGGATGATTCATTTCTCACTTTAGCTTGATAAATGGAATATATACCATTGATAGTACAGCGAGTACCTGGCACAATCTTATTTGTTAGGTAGCGATCAACAGATAGAAGAACGTGTCTAGGCATTTCACCAACTGGCACCATTTCAGGAAGTTCCTGCAATTTCAAAATCTGCTGGTCAATGAATTGAGATTTGTCATGTACAACTAAATACGGATCATTTGGACATTGTGATTTTTCACCGTCAGCAGGGATGGCAGCACAAGTTTTTGGTAATTGTAAACCACCAAAACTTGAGTTGACAGAGAGCCTTTGAGTGTGTCTGCATGAACGGCACATGATTTGCACTGAAGTAGCCTTTGAGGTTAAAACTGAGGCACTGATAATGATACCACTGACACGAATAATTTTCGAGATATGATCAGCATCTAATTCTCTGATAGATAGAGTTGAGGCGTTTGATTTCAAAATCAATTGGCAAATTGGGAAATTAGATGGTATTTCCGATTCCTGTAGGAAAACAATTCTTTTGGCAACATCCGTAATAGCTCTTTCGAAAAGAGGAATCATATCAGCTGGATCATCCATCAAATCCTTATTCAATGTTTCATTATAACCAATAAGATGTTCACTATCAACAGTTAGGGAATATTCTTTCACTAATAGATTCTCACGAAGCTGATTACGATAAACGAAATCAGTTCCAACTCTGAACTCCAGAACGAAGTTCTTGAAAGCTGCGATAAGTTCTTGGTTGGTATCTTGTTCAGAATCTTCACCAGCTAGCACTGGAGCACCATAAACGGCTGGAGCATCAAATGACATTGTTGTTTGAGTTTATTGCTTTTGCTTCAGAGATATATCACAGAGAAAGAGTCTGTAATATTTCAAAATATCAACACTTTCTCGAAAATCAGTATGAGAAACAGATGTAAACTACCTGTATTTAATTTGCCAAAATGGGAAGATTATACCCAGAACACGCGTCGTGTTGAAAATTTTAAAGTTTTCGCGTCATGATTACCTGAAATGTCCCAATATAGAATTTAGCTAAAATAGGTAATATCCGGGAAAAGAGTCACATGCCATATTGCCGGAATTCTGGACTAACAGAAAACAACTTTTCAAATGTATAAGCAGGGACATGGCAAAAGATAAGTTTATCAGGCCCTATTTGACTGTTGTTGATAATATTTATAGAAAAATTGGATGATAAACAATGGCGTAAGTATTTGTATGATATTGGAATAAGCAAATCAGGATTATACGCTAACAGGATCAAATTTTAGTGAACTAGTTGATCGCCCAAAATCAGAGTTGACTGATATTGAACTCCAAAAACTGGAAGAATATGAATTTACACATGGCCCAATGTCTGTACTACAAGATTCAGTACAGAATGGTACACAGGTGCTGATTTCGTGCAGGAATAACCATAAACTATTGGCTAAAATAAGAGCTTTTGATAGACATACAAACCTGGTATTGGAGAACGTCAAGGAAGTAAGTATCACAAACTACAATATAATTTGAGCCATTTGAAGTACTAACATGATCGAAAAGCTCTGGACTGAAACTCCTAGAAACTCTAAGGGAAAGAAGGGAAAAGCTGTACCAAGGGAACGGTTTGTCAGCAAAATGTTTCTCAGAGGAGATTCTGTGATTGTTGTTTTGAAGGCATAAATAATATAGGAAGTCGATGGAGGTAATTAAAAGCGTTGCATTGTTGTTTGTTTGCTAAAACTTGTATATTATGATCAACTAAGGGTTGTATCGATACCAAGAGGTCTTTGAAGATTCTTTATGAATAGGTATAATGAAAATATTGATAGTAATCATTTTTTTTTTCAACGTAGACTACAATTTCTCAATTAGTATTTCATGATTCTATTTACAAATGCACGGGAAGTATTTATACATCGATACAGGTGAACCCGCTATTGCTCAAGTTCAACAATGATTTGTTTCTGCACCTTTTCTGAGCCTCCACCAATTGATAATTTATATGTACCAGCCTTTTTGATTTCATCTAGACTTTTACCACTTCCATTGGATATATGAATATCAGCAGCTGGAACAACGATGTTTGTAGCTTGTGTTATTTGAGAAGTTATATCTTCAACTTTGATCGGTCTGGACAGAGTTCCATCAGTTCCTTTTGAAGCAAATTTTAGATCTTCCAAGTTGATGGATAATGTAAATAAGGAATAACCTTTCGAAGCTTTGACTTTAGGCTTGACTTCACTCGATTCGCTAGATGTCTTTGGAATGTTGAGTAATAATCCCTTAATGGAGACGTCAGGTTTGGCTTTAGCTTCTGTAATTGGAGCAGCCTTAACTTCTGGTTTGATATTGACTTCCACTATAGGTGTTGGAGTAGAGGCTTTCTTTGGAGTAACAACTGGGATTTTTGGACCTTGTCCTGGGACTATGTAAGTGGCACCATTGTTGCGATGAAGTCTGTTTCTCATCATAGAATGTGAAACCTTCACAATTTGTCCTTTAACACCAACATTTGGAAAATCTTTCAATAGTTGGACTTCAGCTTTATTTATTCTTTTTGATTTTGAGCTATACCTCACTAGAGGAGTTTTGGAAAAGCTCAAAGCCTTAAACAGTATATTGCTCATTTCAACAATTGTATCTTCCAAACTTGAACAAACGTTATTGAAGGTCCCAGAATAGTTTCCACTCAAGTCTCTTCAACGGTAACACTGTCGTCTATATATTTTTCACTTTTCTGATTATCCATAAATTTTAGACATTCGCGGAATCTCGAGACAGGAAAGAACAGCGTTCTGAAGTTTACGCTTCAGTAGGACTGGTATTTACGCGCATTCTGACTACGAATATTGAAGCATAACGACAATAGGCTTCATATATAAATTCTTTACTCCAATGAGTAGTAATCGATTTCCTCGTCAACTTGGTTATGATATTCGTTTGTTAGCTTCTTAGCCACTTTCCACAAATGAACAATGTTGTCGTCAGATGTGGTGGCCAAAGTCCATGGAATATTTGGATTAAATGAAAGATCAGTAATAGCAGATGTATGACCAGCATGCATCATGAATAGTTCAGGTGCACCATCATCTTCATCTTCTTGAATCTGTTCCTCACCAATCTTTTTGATATCCCACAAGATGGCTCTTCTATCTTGTGAACCAGAGGCAATAATTCCGTCATTATGAGGATCCCATTCCAAAGCACTGATTGATTCGGAATGCCCCATAATTGTATGTAATTTGTTTTGGGGATTTCTAATGTCAAATAGTTCAATTGTAGCATCATCCAAACCGACAGCAAACAAGTTTGAAGAGTGGTGAGAGAAGGCAATTGTGTTAACAGCGGCGTGGCGTTTGATAATACTAGATGGCGATCCAAGAGATCTCGTATCATGTAACAGTATGGTCTTATCCTCACTTACCGAGCCGAACAGGTTACCATCTTTATTGTGCCATTGAACATCATTAACAATGTCTGTGTGATTCTTCAAGATGTGCTGAGGTGCTGTTGGTTTAGTGATATCCCAAAGTGCAACTGTTTTATCATCTGATGCAGATAAGAGATGACCTCGTACGAAACGGTTCCAAGATAAACCGTAACCATTATCTGTGTGGTGATTCAATTCTAATGGTGCTTCTTTAGTCTCTAATCCCGTGTTGTAGATATACACTTTTCCAGAACCACTGATGGTTCCGATATAATTTGGATCTTGTGGCATATAACGAGCACGATTTAATTCACTTTCATGTTTGAATTTTTTAGTAACTTTTAATCTGGCATTAATACCTTGCTTTTGCTCCACTGGATTTATGTCTTCCCAATCATCTTCATCATCTTTTTCAGACTTAACTTCGATGAGACTCTTTGGTAATTGTGTTGATGCAATTTTGAGGTAATCCGTGTCTTCCCCCGATGTATGAGTACCCAATATTAATCTTTGTTTAACGCCTGTAGGCAGATGTTCTTGATCCGGAAGCCACTGCACAGTTAAACTTGGCCATGTTAAGGCTGTTTCTGAAACGAACTCGTACATAAATGGACAGTTTTTTCTCCATAGTTGATATTCTTCTTCAATTGAGAGCTCCTTCTGTGGATTTTCTTCGTCATTAGCAGTACCTAGCTCAAGGGCTTTCTCCTCAATGGCCTTGTTCACAGCTTCTTCAAATGACACTTTGCTCATCTTCTCATGGACGAATACACAACAGACTAACTCACTAGATGGATTTCAACTATGGAAGGTGAAAGTATATAAACTCAACTATACTTTTCGCGTTGAAAAATTTCCGCGAAATTGCAGAAAAATTAGTTTTCAGCGAATTCGACTTTCAATCCTGAAAAAACAAACAACAATTTGAACGTCACGGTGAAGTTGAAAGTACAAGGCGATCGACTCGAGTTCGAACAAAGAAGTTACAACTTATCAGTACAATGGCCAAACAAAGCATACCTACTCCAAGGGTTCCTCAACAGAGTGCCCCTCAACAAATTGCGCAGCAAGGAGTCACAACAATGCAGACACGTCCAACAGATATAAACATCCCTCGCTCGATTGATAAAATTGTGCCAGAAGTTGAGCTTTATAGAAGGCTATTAGATGCTGAGAAGCGTGTGGATATTTTCACTGCAAGAAAGGTCAGTGACCTACAAGAGAACATCAGTAAAATACCAACTAAGAAACAACTTTTGAGGATATTCATATTCAATACTGCTGAGAATCAACCATGGCAA
Source organism: Hansenula sp. yHMH451 (assembly GCA_030571095.1). Classification (NCBI taxonomy): domain Eukaryota; kingdom Fungi; phylum Ascomycota; class Saccharomycetes; order Phaffomycetales; family Wickerhamomycetaceae; genus Hansenula; species Hansenula sp. yHMH451. Next base: position 613,696 of record JAJLXE010000006.1, read on the forward strand.
TTAGCCCCCGGCCAACAGCCTTCTGAAGACCCAAGTTGGAATTTGAGAATTGAAGGGAGATTGGTCAATGATGTTAATGCTGAAGATCCAGCCAGAAGAAAATTCAGTACTTTCCTCAGCGGTATATCGATTGATATATCTCCTAATGAAAATGAACTTCAACCTCAAGCTCCACAACTAAATCCTAGTAAAGATAATATTGTTGAATGGCACGAACAAACAGATCCGAATGCTCCTAAAGTGGAATTTGATGGGTTGGATGTCAAGAGACCAGGAAATGTCAATGTAAAGACTAAGATTACAATTCAACCAAAAGAACATCCTATAAAGTTGAGGGTTTCTAATGAACTAGCATCTCTATTGGGTGTTACTGAACTTACCCAACATGATGCTGTATATTCCATATGGCAATATATACAATTCAACAACTTACAGGCCCCTGAAGATAAGAGAATCATCAACTGTGATGAAAACTTGTCAAAGTTATTTAATGTTCCAAGATTCAACTTTAGGGATTTGATAGAGCTACTATCAAGACATTTGAGTCCAAAGAAGCCTATTGAACTGAGCTATGAAGTTAGAGTTGATAAAGCAACTACTTTGGGTGAGACAGTGATTGATGTTGAGGTACCATTTGATGATCCTTCCGAACAAGAACACTGGAGAAACGAATCTAAAAACATTTTGACGGAACATGATGAATCAATCAAAGAGTTGAATTTGAAGATTGTCCTGGGTATACAAGCTCTTCATAACTCTCATCGTAAATACCAATTCTATGGTTCGTTGACTGAAGATCCAGTGAATTTCCTCAAAGATTTCACGACTTCGCACTCTGAATTGCTGAAAATTCTTGCTGGGGATGAAGGTTACAATGAAGAGTCTGTTAGAAGATCAGAATTTTACACCGATGAGTTACTCTCTGAAAATGTTGACTTATTGTTGAAAAGCCATAGAATCTGAAAAACATTGGGAATTAGCTAATGAGTTTCTATATACAGAATTCCAAACTATTGTAATATTAACATAGAATAAATAATGATGCGACAATGCTCAGTAGTCACGAACTTCAAATGCTTTACCTTCACCGGCGAATAGAAACCCATTTTCATCATCTCTAGCCTTCTCTTTCAACTCTGGAACAATGATATTCTGTTCAACAAAAGGACTTTCAACAACATCCGTAAAGGCTCTGAAGATTTCTGGATTATTGATGAAATCGAAATTTGCCTTGTGACCTGTCTTCAATAAACCCTGGCCCTCCAAAACATCTAAATACCCACCGAAATATTTCTGAGCACGAGCAGAGATTTCATTATGATTGGGTTTGAAGTTAGGATCTGTGACCTCAAAATATTCGTGAACATAAGCCCTCTTGGAACGAAAATATGGGTCTTCCGGATGGTATAATGATGTTTCAGCTATCCTTTCTCTCTTGATTTTTCTACTTGATGAAATGTTACCATGCTTCATTGTATAGAAACCTCTAACTTCTGGTTTCCCATCAATATTTGTAGGTTCGTGCAATGGATCAAAAATTGCACGTCTGATAACAAGCACGATGTATCTCAATGGGCCAGCCTTTTGGAAAACGTTGCCTTTTACTAAAGCTTCTAAATAACGCTCGTCTCTTGAATCACAGATAACAATACCTTTCAAGCCAAGATAGTAATGAGGACTAGTGAAACGAACAATATCCCCCGGCTCGAAAATCACTTTGGTTTCGGAGCTTGTTGGAAAATCAAGTAGCTCAATTGATGAAGTAATATTATCAGGATTCAATTGACCCAAGTCCCTATTCTGAATTGATTTGTAAATGAGATCAGTTTCGAATTCCTCTTGAAATTCACTATTGTAACTCTCTCTGCTATCCCATCCATCAAGGATATGACTAGCATCATCTCTGATCATACCAATTCGTGGGAATTCAGGTCTTGGAAGAATGTCAGTCTTTCTGACAGGATCTCCTAGGAAGTTAGAAGCAGACGATTCATTGACGAAATTCTCACCTTTGAGTTCCATAGACAAGTCATCTGATTTTGAGAAAGGTTCCTCATCAGAAAAGATTTTCGTGATATTCCATAACTGTTTTCTCCCTAAATCTCTATTATACGAATGAAGGGAAAACTCAGCTTCAATATTATCTTGCTGGTGACTTCCCATACCTTCATAATCATCACCCTCTTCCATGTCCTTGAATCTTGGTCTGAAATTTGCTGTGAAATTACTTTTAGGTTTATAGATTGTATCATCGTTTGCCTTGATTTCTCTCCTCTGTTGTTTCTCAAAATCCCTTAGATGCTGACCTGAACCATATGTCTTGGATAAACGGTTGCTCCCTTTTTGTATAAATGCCCTAGTTTTACTATCTGCCTTCCTTTGATATCTTGCCGTGCTTGGAATAATAGGGGCATCGTATTCCTTCATGAAGGTCTTTATCTTGTGCATTTTCTTTAAAAGTCCATCATCGACATAAACTAGAAGAGGTACATTAGTCGAAAAGTTTCTGGAATGCATCGAGAGCTTCGTATTGCGCACAGGACTAGTTGAACTACCTTTCTTAGATGCTCCTCTATCTCTATGAGTTGGAAATGAGTTGGGCAGATTAGATGATGGCTTTCTGTTTGGAACCCCAGATAAAGATGAGTCCATTTGTTTATTGCGTACTTTTTCTTTTGGGGGTTTCAACTGTTCAGACTTGTGAGGTTTCTTTAGTGAGTCCAAAGAGCTCACAGACGAAGCCCGATCTTGACCTGGTTTTGGTGTATCGATGGTTCTTTGAGAGGGGACTTCAAGAGCCTCTTGTGTCACTTTGTTTGAGAGACCTTGACCATTGTGTATTAGTCTTTGTACATCACCGGCGATCTTTGTATTAGCTCCTGGTTTCGATTTTGCATTTGCAAGGCTCTGTTTCTCAAGACCCGATGGTGATGGTTTTTTCCATTTTCGCTTCTGATGTCTTTGAGCTTGAGACTTCTCTTCCTTCCTATCGCTTAGTCCAAATACAGCATCTAGCTGCTGGAAGTTTTTGTTCTTTTTGATCGATGCATCTGGTTCTGTTTCAAGGTCTGTGTGCTTAGACTCCCATCTTGTCGTACCAGAAATTTTGTAATAGCTTGACAAATAATCTACCTCTTTCTCAACCTCTTTCTCATCTATGATATTCTGGTGTTGGTTCTTGTTATTCTTTTGACGATCTTGACCAGATGTTATTTTCCATAGTACCTGTTGCCTGCTAAATTTTCTTGATCTTATAGGATTCCCATACTTGAATGCATGTATCTCACAAACTAATGATCTCCAAGAAATACACCTGCTGGTGATATTTGTGCTCATTTCGAAAGCAATTGAAGCGTTCCTAAGTCTGCTGGTTATGATGGTTTATACTACCACGAGTAGAAGCAAATACCTCTTTTGTACACGAGTTAATCTTTTACCTTGTGTGGTGAATAATACTCTTATGTCTCTTTACTTTTAAAACATTTCAAGCACTGTCACGTGATAATGATCTGTCACTATTCCACGTGTCTGATCTGTTTTTTTTATTTTTTTCTTTTCAGGCGCCCGGTGGATTATGACTGGTAAGAAGCTCATCAATATTTCACACTGACACCTACAACAGAGAAGAATCACAGACACACGTCAGCAATGTCATCCCAAACTTATCGTTCTACCCGTTCATCTACAGCATCAGATGCTTTTTCCTTCGAAGAAACTGTTTTGAAAGGTCTAGCCTCGGACGGTGGTCTTTTCGTCCCATCAGTCATTCCTCAAGTTGATGCTTCAACTATTGACAAATGGTCAGCTTTGTCATTCCAAGATTTGGCCTTCGAAATCATGAGATTGTACATCAAAGAATCAGAAATTCCAAATAAAGATTTGAAAGAGTTGATTCACAACTCTTACTCTACTTTTAGACACGAAGATGTCACTCCATTAAACACTATTGATGAAGCTAACGGAGTCTATCTATTAGAATTATTCCATGGCCCTACATATGCTTTCAAAGATGTTGCACTACAATTCGTTGGTAATTTATTTGAATACTTCTTGAAGCGTAAGAATGAAGGTAAAACTGGTGCTGATAGAGATGTCTTGACCGTTGTCGGTGCCACTTCAGGTGATACTGGTTCTGCTGCCATCTACGGATTGAGAGGTAAGAAAGATGTCTCAGTATTTATCTTATACCCAACTGGTCGTATCTCTCCTATTCAAGAAGCACAAATGGCATCTGTGTTGGATCCAAATGTCCACACCTTGTCTGTTAAAGGTACTTTTGATGACTGTCAAGATATTGTTAAGCAAATCTTCGGTGATGCTGAATTCAACAAGTCTCATCACGTTGGTGCTGTTAACTCAATCAACTGGGCTCGTATTCTAGCTCAACAAACTTATTATTTCTACTCCTATTTCCAGCTTTTGAAAAAAGTTGGTTCTGACAAAAAGGTTCGTTTTGTTGTCCCAAGTGGTAACTTTGGTGATATTTTGGCTGGTTACTATGCTCAAGAGGTCGGTCTTCCATCTGACAAGTTAATTATCGCTACCAATGAAAATGATATTTTGGACAGATTTTTAAAGAGCTCCAAATACGAAAAAGGTGGTGATGTCAAAGCTACTCTCTCTCCAGCCATGGACATTTTAATCTCAAGTAATTTTGAACGTTTACTATGGTATTTGGTCAGAGATAATGTCACCAAATCAGATGAAAAAGCTGGTGAAACAATTAATAAATGGTTTGCAGAATTAAAACAGACCGGTTCTTTCACCGTCCCACAGGAAGTAATTGCTGCTGCCAGAAAAGACTTTGACAGTGAAAGAGTTGACGACCCTGAAATCGCCAAGACCATTAAAGATGTCTACACTTCAAATACTACCAAATACGTCTTAGACCCACATTCCGCTGTTGGTATTGCTGCTACCTATAGACATGTTGCTCAAGATAAATCTGCCAATGTCACCAATGTGAAATATATTTCATTATCCACTGCTCACCCAGCCAAATTCGCTGAAGCTGTTAACCAGGCACTATCTTCAATTGAAGGCTATTCTTTTGAGAAAGAAGTCTTACCAGAAGAGTTGAAACAGCTATCCACCAAGGAATTGAAGATCAAGTTGATTGACCAAGCTGATGTTGAAGTTGTCAAAGCGGCCATCATTGAAGAATTACAAAAAGAAGGTAAACAATAAAACCTACGCACATATATCAAGTAATCAATTAATGAGTTTTCTGTAAGTGATGAGAAAAAAGTAGTAATGTAGGCTCATTTTGAAACTTTCCTCTTTTGTTTCATCTTGACTTTCCCATCAACTATCTCAACCTCAAACCCTGCCTCATCTAAAGCATCGTCTTGAATGGCCTCCTTAGCTTCCAATCTAGCCACAAATTCTTGGTTCTTTTCGTTATTCAATAACAGAAATCGTAAGCAAACAATGCACCTCTCCTTGATAAATGGCTCATTATCGTCGATAATGCAATTGGACAAAATAAGCTCTAAGCCATGAACTTCTCTCACTAGTTCTTGGACTGCAAAATCGTTGTAAATAAGGGCAGAAAGGGTTTCCACAATTAAAGACTTTATAAATGGAAAATTTTGATACTCAATAGTAACTGTTTCTTCACTATTACGTCTATCTTTCAATTTTTTTGGTTTAACACTTTGATGAATCAAACCCAGCAAAGCCACAAAGTTTTGCACACCCTCATATGATAGAAGAAATTTTTTAGAATGTTCAAATTTAGATAACGTAGAGAATATTTGAAGAGTACTGTGTAGTGTCTTATAAATGAATTCTGGACTTTCAATGGCCGATACTTTTTGAAAAAAATCCTGCACTTTTGGAATAGTTTTTTGGAAAAGCTCGTAGACCCATGAAAGAATTACTGTCAATTCGAAAACCTCCCAAGACTCTTTACTTGTGATAATAATTTCTGCTGCGTGTAAATATCTCACGGCATCAGCTTCTGTATTGTATGTTGTGATGAAACGCAAGTATGACTCATGAACAATTAACTTTTTGAATATCTTCACCAAAAGCACACCATACGAGGTTAATTCTTTTTCGAAATCGACTGATTCAAACTCTGAAAGCAGAGCTTCTAATATGACTTTCCCTTTTCCTTTAGATAATGCAAGATACAACACATCTGAGGTATCAATAATGTTATTGAAATACGTGAAAACTGGTGTTAATGTTGCTTCATCCCATTGGTGGTTGTAATTGAATACTTCGACAACCTCACCGAGTATTTCTGGGTTGTGGTCTTTCTTATTAACAGTGAGATTAGATAGACACTGAAAAGCCGCTATTAAGCAGTTTTTGTATATTGATTGGTCGAGTCCCTTGTTCTTGTTCTCTAACTGCCGTGAAAACTGGAAAATGGATTGTCGTAAGCCAACTCTTTCTGCGAGCTCCCTATCAACTGAAAGAAGGTTTCTAGCTAAAAGAATGGTTCCTCTCTGAAGTCTTACTTTGAGCTCCAAATAAGATCCTGAAGCACATTGGTCAGCTATAGTTCTCATCAACCTCCACACGTTACTTGATTTTGCAAGATCATGCCTTAGTTTTGTGTCTTGAATAGAAGCCCTCACGAGCTTTGTCAGACTGTCCATGGTTAGCCTTAAATTACCTTCAAGGGGGCTCAAAACAGAGACATTTTCCAAGACCTTCTCCAATACCTCAATGGACTCTAAAGCATCCAACATTGCGGTGTTTGACTAGTGCCTAGCAAAATTAGTTCTCTTTCAATATTACAAAGCAGCTTGAGAGATGAGATGAGATGAGATGCCGGCTCCAATTTTGGTGAAGTTGTGTGTCTACCACTGAAAATATTCAAACATAATCTTGATCTTAACAGTAAAAAGAGAGATACGCACTTAGTCCTTCAGCAACGGAGCTTCTAAAAGCTACAGAGTATGAATAGACATCGGGGCGATCTATCACAGGTATTGATTCTTTTCAAATGTGCTGCAGGGAATAATGGAGTTCAGGTGAGATATTCTTCGAAAACCTCGAGGTACACCGTAGAGACAACACGGAGAGTTATTGATGGTAAATATAACAAGGGGAAACTAGCAAGGAAGCATTTGGAAACTGATGGTTTCATTCCTAAAACACCACAAGAGATTTTCAGGGCTTATAGAGGTCATATCAAGGACGAAAGAACTGTAAGACGCGGTAATAAAGTTTCTCTTTTGAAGAGTATCTATAAGTACTCTACAGATAATTTACTTAAAGACAGAAATTTGACAGTGATATCAAAGGTGAAACTGGGCAATATGACGCTCATCATTACAAAATCTCTGGATCAGTTTGCGGAGATTGGCAACAAAACGTATGATTTGAATAACAGGTACACTGAGCTCAATAGGAGGATTTATGATTATGCTTTTATCAAAGCATACCTTGAAGATTTCCAAAACCCAGAGTTGGATCTTTTTGTAAGACTTCTAAAGTTCAAAAATTCACAGCTCTTTGAAAGAGATGTTTACAAATATTCAACTGATATTTCTGAGTCTCAAAAGAAGATTTTCAAACTGGACCAGCTAGTTGGTATTGATGATTTAGTTTCACAGGCGGCTGTTAAATTTAAAGGTGAGAGCAAGCACGACTTCAATAAGGCATTATATTCTCGCAAGCTCAACAGAGTGCTCACAGATTTTACGGATATCCATGACTCACAAGCAACAAGAAGAGCAATGAAGCTTCAAGGCCCGCAACAGCGAGGGATGTTCAAATATGTTGTGAAAGATGTTTTAGAGCTTCAACAGATGGAGAAAGCTCAAGAAATTAACAAGCTTGAAAACGACAAGCTTGGAAACGAAGTTAATGAATAATGCCTGAGTAGCAACTAAAAGTTACATAGTCATCTTATGCCTATAGAGTTAAATGTTTTGAGTTTCATGAATAATATTACGAACAATCACGATTCACTTGACATGTATGCAGATTATGCTTTTTTAACTATATAATAGATGTTGGATATATATGATTATTCTTCATCCTCTGAGTCAGAGCTATCTTCATCAAGGCCGTTTCTCAAAGTTTTTTTATCAAAGTTTTTTTATCAAACCATCCGCCCTTTTCTTCTTCTTCAGCATCGCCTTCTTCGTCACTGTTATCCTCAGTTTCTATCTCTTCATCATCCTCATGGTCGGTAGGAACATCCATAATGATGGCATTCTCATCATTTTCTAGTGATTCAGTAGCGGAAAGGAATAAGTATGAATATTCATTACTTTTGGATGTTTTGACGACATGTTTTGCAACTCTGGCAATAAACCTTTGAGCGCCTCTTAAAGCCGAAGCAAATTCATGTTTGTGTGTGTTGATATACTTACCATGTGCTGTTATAATAGATTTCAACCACAAGAGGTTGAACTCAACATGTGGAGAAGTCATAGCGATTGACGAAATGAATGATAAAAGTCTTTCAACATAAACTATAGGTAGATCACTAGCCACCAGCTTTATATCTATCACTGGTATGCTTTCATAGATTTGATGTGTCAAATACCTCTCATTTAGTCTAAATGCCATCACCAGAGCATTCAAGTAGTTTTTTTCCTTCAAAGTCTCTAATGTAGCTTCTGGGGTAATGTCTATATCCAGATCAAATGGATCAAAAATCACACGGTCATCAATTGAAAAGACCAATATACCCTCTGTAGAAGCAGCAGCAAAAGAAGCAGCTGTTGGTGAAAATTGAATACTAGTTACTCTTATTTCTGGTCTTGTTTTACGCAACGATGGATCGCCACGTTTGGAGCCTGGGAGACTGTTGTCTAGACGGTCTTCCAAATCAGAGTTCTCTCCATCTCTATCTAGGAGATCCAAAGAGCCAGCATCTGTCAACCTTGAACTGTTCAAAAATTGTTGAGTACCGTTCAGTTCCATATTCAATGAAACGGTGAATCTCTTCAGTAAGACCTCATTAGGAATGTCATACAAGCAGATAGAATTATTGTTACCACCAGCAACCAATGCCAAACCGTCAAAACTGTAGTCAATCGTGGTAAAGGACTTAGCTCGTGAGGAGTTCTTGGCGGTGAATCTATCTTCTAAGTATCTACCACTAATTATGTCTTTGCGACCATCAACATTACCAGTTTGTTTTGCATTCTCCACATCCCAAAACTGAACCTGTCCATTTAGTGTACTGACAGCAATTTCCTTCGAATCAGGCCTCATAGCAATAGCTAAGACATCTGAGTAGATCTCAAAAGGCTCAACTTGTTGAGAACGACCAAACAAACTCCAAACTCTAACAGTCTTATCCCAACTCGCACTTGCTAAAACACTGTTTTCAACACCAAACGCAAGGCAAGACACTGGACCCTCATGACCAGCTAGTGTGTCAACTAATTGAGCAGTTTGAACTGACCACACATATATGTCAAAAGTATCTTGAGATGCAGCGCAGATGACTTCACCACTTGGATCAACAGCCAAAGCATTGAATTTTATTCTTTCTGTGGCAGTGAATGTTCTGAAATTACGGTACCTTATTAGATCCCATGCCTTAACAGTACCATCCATAGAGGAAGAGAACATAACTTGTCCCTTTTTAGCAAATCTCACTGCTGTAACAGCAGAAGTGTGCTCTTCAAAAGTATTTAAACAAAAACCAGAAGTTACATCCCAAATTTTTATCTTACCATCATCTGAAGCTGTAACTACTTTAGATCCATCTGGAGAGTAGGCCAATGCATTTGTTGAGTCGAAGTGACCCTGTTGCTTCAAGATATAAGACTCTGATTGCCATTCATATACTAATAATTGACCAAATTTGGCAGATCCAAATGCTAACCATTCACCGGTTTTGTTAATATTGACAGTGTTGACTTCGTTTTGTCCCATACTCAATTGTTGGATCAAATTAAAACCAGGGAGCTCATACAGACGGAATTCACCATTGGTGAACCCAACCACAAACAGATTACTGCTAGGGTGGAAAGCTGAGCATTTCACCTTAGCATCTGAAAAGAAGAAATCTTTTTTCGTGATTCTCCAACTCATTTGTGTAGCATCATCTTCTTCATCTTCAGAATCATCCTCATCAGATTCGTCATTTGGCTTTTTAGTATATTGCCATTGGAAAAGTGCTCCATCTTTACTTATTGTGTAGATAATTTCTTGATCCTCTGAGAAGAACGCATTGATCACTGTATCCCTATGCCCTGCAAATGTCATAGCAACGGAGCTCTCTTCAGAATCCAGAGAAAATATCCTCGAAGTCAAATCTTTGGAGGTGGAAACAAAGAACCTAGAATCGGTGGACCATGTAATAGAAGTGACATCTGCAAAATGGCCGGCATAAACTCTATGACGAATAAATGGGGCAAACTGTCTATCTTCTGTGAAATCTGGAGTCTTCCAAACCTGGATGAATCTGCCACAAGCAATAGCAAAGTAGCGAGAGTCAGGTGTGAATTTTAAATCTTGAACCTTCTCTTTAAAATTAAAATGATGCAAAACGGTACGAGCGTTGAAATTAACTAGAATGGCTCTTCCATCAACATCAACCGACAATAAAAGGCTCTCCTGTTTGTTTAACGCTATACGTGCAATGTTCTTTCTATGTTCATATGGTAATGTAAAAGATTTGTTATTTATTAAATCAAAAACAGACACCCTGTTTCCAACTGGACTTAATAATTTTGTACCATCTTCAGTGAATATCAAGTTACCTTGAGAGTAAACAGTACCCAAAAGGTTCGAGAACTTGGTCTGGTTAGCAAATCGAGGAATAAATAATATGAATCAAACACATCATAACTTACTTTGAAATCAGACTTCATTACTTCAACGACGGTGGTTTCTTGTTGAAAGCTTAGAACGAAAGATTATAGATCTTTGTATAGTAACTTGACCTCATCGCATAAAAAAATTCAAAAGTGTGACCCGGGCTGAAAATATTTACTTGCCCGGAATCTGTACGTAGATAGATTAATTTAAATACCTGAGCCATCAAGCTCGTTAATACAGACCTAAAGAATCAATAACTATTACGGACCGTTTATGATGTCTGGTAAACCAGGAGGGTTCTCCAAAAATGTCTTGAACATGAAAGTATGTTTTCATTGTGGATCTCTTCGATCAATTAACAAAACTAACGGATGCTTATAGTTCATGAAACAAGCTGAGAAGAAAGCGGAAGGGGAAGAAGAAGAACAACTCAAAACAAAGTTGAAGGACCTGTCAGAATGGAAGACCTCTAATGCAGAAGTATTGAAGAAAAAGGCTGAATCTAAACCAAAAGTGATATCTGTTGGGTACACTGGAATAAACAACTTGGCCCATGGTAGCCCTATAATAGGAAGACGGACTTTTGGTGAAACTGTCAAAAAAGAAGATGATACATCTAAAGAGAACGATATTGATAAGTTATGGAAGGAGCAAAGAAACGACGAGCAGCAGGAACTGAAAAGAGAAAGAAAAGAATATGGGGAAAGTCCCAAAAAACCACACAATAAGAAAAGAAAGGCTACACAATAGCAACTCAATGCATGAAATCAATGAAGATACAACCAAAACATCCTTATAATCCTATGTAGTTAAGCTCATTTCCTTTTTTTCTTCGACCTTTTCGAACCATCAACATCAATGAGACCAGCCTTCACAACAGCATCTCTAGCTCTTGAATTAATGTGCAAAAATCTCGAAGGGCCAATATGTGTACCACCAAACCATCTGCTCACAACAACCATAACATTCCAAACATCCATGACCGTTAGTAAATGTAGTAAGCGGCCACCCGCTGCAGTTTCACCATCATCGTCATAATCCTGTACTCTGATCCCATCGGTGTTTTGAATTCGAAACGCTGTCATATTGTGACTCGCCTTGGAAATCTTCTTATCATTTTTTAGTAACGCTAATTTCTCAAAAGCTTCATCTTCAGAACTAACGCTCCTTACGAAACCAACGAATGTAGAGCCTCTATCAATAACTGGGTCAGAAACTGACCAACCTTCCAAAAAATCGACCTTAACCTCTTCAATTTGTTCATTTATCTCAACATTAGACGACCCTGACTCCTCCTCAGTATATAATATTCCTTCAAGCTCAGTACAAAAGTCAAAAATGCAAACACTTCCTTCAACAAAAATTGAGTCCAACACTTCATTAAATAACGTGTCTAGGTATTGATCATCGTGTCCATTTGACCTCACTTGTAGGATATGCGGCATGTCTTTTTCAGGGTATTCATCAGGGAATGAAATTCTTGCAGTGTAATTTTCATTGTTAGGTATTTTGAGGTCAATCAGGTTCTCATTGATCCGCACCAAGCACTCGGGGTATATTGCTTCAATAGCATCTAATTCATCCTTGAGGTCCTCTGAAATCATTATTACCCACTCCCAGAAGCTTGGATCTTCTTTGTGATTGAGAAAGTCTGGAATACCTCGATTTACAACAATATGGCTAAAGTCCTAAATATGTAAAATAGACGCTCGGTTCGCACAACATTCAAAATTATATTCGCTAACCATCAACATCATATTGTAGTTTTGATCTAGCTTAGAGTTTAAATTATTTAACGTAATTCTGAAGCAAATGAGTGACATTTTGAAGGCCAAAGGTAACGAAGCATTTTCAGTGAAGGACTATGCCACAGCTGCCAAGTTATATGGAGATGCAATTACATTAAACCCAACTGATGCCGTTCTATATTCCAATAGAGCGATGGCCCTAATCAAGCTGTCACAATGGTCAGAGTGTATCGAAGTCTGTGACAAAGGTCTAAGAAACTCACCAGATAAAAAAGTTAAAATGAAGCTACAGTGGAGAAAAGGGATGTCTTATGCAAAACTAGATGACTTTCGCAACGCAAGGGAATCATACCAAGAAGCACTCCAAGACGAAAAAGAGAACAGCAGTGTCCTAAAGTCGATTGATGAATTGAATGCACAGGAGTCACAATTCAAGAGAAGCCACAGCATAGATGAAGTTAAGGTTGAAAAGAAGTCAAAGATAGTGAGGCCTTTGAAGAAAATACCCATATTTGAAGTTGACAGATTGCCGGAAGAGTTTAAAGAACACAAGAAAACTGATAGACTTTCCTCTAAAAAGCCTACTAGAGCACAAGTATCAACCGCAAATCCAGCGCGAAATCAATCACTAGATAGAACCGAAATGAAATGTTGCCCATCAAAAACTATCGATACTTCGAAATACCCCAGTACACCAACGATATACCAGTTATTTTCTATTGTGAAATGTGACGCTGATGAAAGAAAATACGCTTATAGGTATCTTTTAACATTGTCTCCAGAGCTTTATCGCTCTTTATTCAGTGGTGGTAGTTTAGAGCCATCACTTGTTAATTTCATGTTGGATGCTATTGTGTTTGTTATTGAGAATGATGAAATATCTTTTGAGTACGTTATATCGATACTAAATACTATATCATCAGCCCCACGTTTCTCTTTGATTGTGATGTTTTGCAACAAACAGAAGCTTCTACTAGTACAAGAGATGATAGCAGCGGAAGAAGGTCAAAATGAACAATTTGCAAAGGTTTTACGCAAGTGGTAGCGTACTCTATATCAGATAATGGTATAAATATGTATTCCATAGCTCAAAATGATTTTATCTATATATCTAACAGCTCCGCATGACTTAAGCCCTGACCTGTTGATTTTTCTTTTGCATCAATTTGTAAGCTTTAAGACCTGTTTTAGAGCTCACGCCATTATCTGGTTGTAAGATGAGGTTTACTATAGATGGAAGATACTCCCTTAAGTCAATGTGCAAGATTCTATTCAATATGAAGGGTAGCATAAAGTTCGCAACAAAGAACACAAACACAAGGAGGAAGACAATTAAATAGAAATGAACAATCAATCTTCTTTTTCTCTTCTTTTTAGTCGAAAATATTTGTGGGCGTATTTGCCTCTCTGGTTTCAACCAGAACAACAACAAGGAATGCCATCTATCAACGTAAGGGATGAACAATATTGGAATCTGTGCAAATAAAATCAAATGTGCAAGAGTAAAGTCAGCAGTAAACATACTCAACTCCATCACCTTACAGAGAAACTCACGACCAGGTTGCGTGAAAATCCCCCATCCTAAACCAGCGGTCGCCCATTTCCCAGACCACCAAGCTCTGTTACTTCTGTCATGTTTCAATTCCCTTGTCAAAAAAATTGATATTATGAGTTTGAAGAAAAATCCCTGTATCAACACACAGGCGCAAAATCCTAACACTGTAGGTTTGAACTTCCAATTTTGAGCGAACCACAACAGATGAAAGAACATGAAATGGTTAAGTAAGGCAATAGTGTGAACAATCCCAGAGATCAACGAAGGGAACCCCGGAACACATAACCCAAGTAGTGGTCCAATCACAGCAGATATGAGAAAGAACAATAGCAAAACCAAAATATTTACTGCAATAGGTCCAATTGAAAAGACCAAGAGTCTCAATATCACATTAGCTGGAACGGAAGATCGAACTTCATTTTGAGAATTGACAAATATGTAGGTTAGACAAACGATAATTGTAACCAGTAAATGAGTTAATATTTGTGAAAACAAAATGTTCACTAGGGATGGTTTCTTAAAGTCAGAAGCAAGTTTGTCTCCAGGTTTACCAAGTCTTTTCTTCTTTGAACCTGTAGCTTGAATTCTAATGGCTCTGACATGAGCTATCCAGGACTCGCCACTCCACTTAGTATTTCCTGATGACAACCACGATAAAAAGTTCTTATAGTCAATGAAGAACTCGTTCCAGGAGAACTGGTTTGGATTGTAAAGGAATGGAGAAATAAGTAAAGCAAAAATTGTGACCCAAAAGTACAACAAGGCTAAGTTCCACATAGCAAATGAACAATATACCAACATTAAAGTACCCATAGCTGCAAAATAGAAACTTTCTGAGGCAAATCTTGAATATAAAAGTGAAAATGGAATTCTCACAGTAGCAAACCCTCTTCCAGTTGCAATATACCTTGCACCACCAACAGCCAAATCACTCACCAAAGATTGTGCATATATCTTACAAACAAATATCTCAAACAAAGGCGAGAATGATAAAAAGTGTTTGCTTACTCTAGTGAAAGCTCTCCAGAGACCCCTTTCAGTCAATTCCTGAACACATAACGGGACAAACGAAACAGCAAACACAACAAAAATAGAAAGAATACTTCTTTCAAGCCATTTCACTAATGGGATCAAATTTGCACATCCAACGGGTTTTCTAGGATCTGTAATGGGTACATGAGGGTTGTAGTTGCAAATAATTGATTCATGAACAAGAGCAGCCAAGTTGATAGATACTAGTAAAAATAATTTGATTGACAATATTATGAATACGTTGTTCAAATGGAATCCTGGATGCGCGTAATAGAATGACAAGAACCTATGTAACGGTAATTGGGTTCCAAAATAATAATACTCTCTCGAAAGCATTTGCTCGCCCATACCAGCGCCAATTTTTGTCGTAAAATTCAAAATAGATCCAAAACCCAAATCTCTTCCCTTACCACATTGGATATATTCAGAGTGTTTGATCCTTCCCCCACGCAAACTTGCAGTGATACCAGCATAAATGTCTTCATTAAGATGAAGACCTTTTTGAGCTTTGGACACACCGCCTCTGGTCGACATGAAAATAATATTTAGAAAGTCAGGATGGCCATAATGTAGCTTACCACCAATTCTGGCCAACGTTCTTGCGAACAACGTTCCAAATGTTTGCTCCTTACCAGCAGCAACATCACCCAAAATTCCGATGTTTTCAGAAAAGATATACTCTCTTGTCCCAATGATTGCAACAGGGTTTTTTGTGTTCTTCAGTGATGAAGACTCCTCTGACTGAGGGTATGGATCAACATCGTCATCACCTTCAAATTCAGCTAAAACACTTCTGATTTTCAAGCATTCCTCAAGATAATTATCTTGATTTGCATCAATAAGCTCGATGTATTCACCGCGGCAGAAAATTAAAGAGTGATTCTGGTTGTCTGCTTTTCCATCACCTAAAATTGGGTTCCCAGATAATCTGATTCTGTATTTTGGTTTTCTTTGTCCGTTTTCTGTTAATGGGCAACTTCCATCAATCAAAGATGAATAGTATGTCTTTATACCAGTCTCAGCGTCAATCTCTTCTTCTAAGTAGCAAATTTGGAGTTCAGGATAAGCCCTTAGTAATAACTCCTTGCTCTCTTGTTCATCTTGAGAAAAATCATCCATTCTTTGCATTGACACAACCATCCTATACTTTCTCAAAGCCATAATAGCGGTTTCCTCCAACTTTCTCTGTTCATCGTTACCGAAATGCTCTAAACTTGGATTTTCAACATCATATAATAATTTAATGGCTCTTGAATAGTTCATAAAACCTGAGATTGTTCTGTATAATGTCTGGGAGCGCAATGAAGCCCAAATTCTAGTTCTAAGAACGTATTCTGGGGTAGCAGTCCTAAACCCAACACAATAGAAAGGAAGATTATCGATCTTCTCTTTTGCTGAAGCAATTCCAGAATCTACTGTTGTTGAACTATCATTGTTTGTTTCCTCTGCAAGTAGCTTAGTATCTTGAACAAAGCAAGCCCATTCTAATGGATGAAGCTGCTTTAAATATTCCAATAAGGTCACGTGTGAGTATCCTTCTTCCTCTCTTATGATTTCTCTCAACGTCAATACAATTTTTTCACTGTAATGTGGAATCAAAACTGTGAATGAAGGCATTTCCCCAACTGGCGTAGGATCAGGAATTGGAGTTGAAAGTGATTGTGCGAAAAAGGTGATTCGTCTTTGTGCTTCAGATTGTGCTTCGAATAAAGAGGATTTCATTATCTGATCTTCTTGCGATACAAAGAAACTTGGCTCTTTCAAGGTCACTGTTTCAGACCCATCTTTGTTCGTTTGCAGCACTTGTTGATAAATAAGTCTCTGAACATGTTCTAAAGATAAAAGATGTTCTCTGTACATTCCAATTATGATGGAATTCCAGACTTGAGAAACCAAATATTTACTTTTGAAATTATTATCTGGATTCAATGCAATAATTTTTGAATATATTCTTTTTGGAAGTCTCGAAAAAACATTTCTCCAAGGAGTCCAAATTGAAACACCAATGTAAAGTGAGCGACAAACTGAGTGGAATGTATTACAGATAATATACCAAAGATAAGTATCTAAGAAGAACAAGACAAGATCGGTCAAATACATCAATGCCAACAATACTTTTGGCTGAATCCAACAAATCATCTCCCCAAAATAGACTTCACCGATACACTTATGCATTTTCAAGGCCGTCAACTCCCTGACGGGGTCTTTGAGTGATAAAGTTAAGAAGAAATATGATTCAACAAATTTTGCAGTGAAAACAGAAAGCCATAATCCATAAGAAGATAATGCGGCTTTTCCTCTCAATTTATGTACCGAATTTGTGAAGTGTAAATTAGCTAGGAATTCCCTACTTCTCTTCAACCTAAACGCATCACCAAAAAGTGAGCCTAGTGGAGCGATTGCAAAATAACCTGTAATAAAGATGGAAAGAATAAATTGCGTGATGGAAAGAGCCAATCCAAGGGTCGTTTTAGTTTTCAACTGGACAAAACCAAATATGTAGACCGAAGGTGCAGTAATTAAAATGAAGATCAAGATCAAAAAAATTAATCTTTTCATTAAAGGGTGAGCCCCTGGCCATCTCCTTGGGACGAAAGAGAGTTCTAGGACTGTTGAGATTATATTAATCAATGTGCTAACGGAGCCGTTGAGAGCAATCGCAGACAATGTCGCTTGAACTGTGGGTTTGTTATTAAGGTGCTGTTGATAATTCTGCGTGTATAGGATTGGTGAATTGAGAGCTGTATAGATCCAAAAGACTGAAATATGGATAATCCATATTCTATTGAAGTTCAAAATTACATGGCCCCAAGTTCTAGTCTCCCTATATGTCTTATAGAAACATTTGTTCCACCTAATTGATTTCAAATGAAGATACCTTTCATGAGATGGAAAACTGAAAAGTACTTTTTTGGTCTTCTCTAGATGTATCTTTTCTAATCCTTTTCTATACCAAAAAAACTGATTCATATCGTCATAGCCAACCACAGACGCATGGTCTTTGTCCCTTGTCACGAACTTCCCGTCAATCACTTCATACGACTGGTCTCTATAATATTCATAAAGGGGTGTTATAACATGGTCAAGAAACGGTTTTGGCTTTTGATAGTCAGGGTTGTCCTCACGTAGTCTATCAAGACCAAAATAAAAATCATTGCATAATTTAAAAATGAAACAAAGGCATTCTGGCATGAATCTGATATTGTTGGCTTCACCCCAACATAACAAATACATTGAGATTTGAACAACTGCATCCTTGGGCTCCAATGCATTCATGTTTTCAGTCCATTTTTTCTCAGACTCCTCCAAAGATAAAACAATTGGTTCATCACTAACAAACTCCCCTTTATTTCTTTGTTTACGATAAGAGTTTTTTGGTTTCCCATTCTTATTCACATTAACGAAACCATGGGCATCGTCAACATCTAATTGAGCAGCAAAATACCATTTTCTAAAGTTTGAGTTTAATCCACCAATATAATCACCATGTAAGGAGCGAAGTGCTTGAGCTGGATTCATTCTTGAAGCTCTCGAATCCAATAATCTCAACAAGTAATCAAACATGTTCTTCGCGTTATCCAATTGGAAGCCAAAAATATCCATCAAATCAATGAATATTAGCTCAATTTCCTGTCTTGTTATTGGAATAGTATTGGGATCACTCCAAGAAGGATACGGATCATGGTAATTATCAAAAACATCGTAAATTCCTCTTTCAGCAAAGCGCTCTCCTTCAATCTCTTCTAGATCCTTCTTATCTTGATGGTCAAACTTGGTCTTTTCGTTCCATCTACCTGAAGCAGCCTGAGGAGTCTTAAATCCACTAAAGGGAATGGCGCTTCGACCTGTTAGCGCTGAGTTGAAACCACGATTAAAAGATTCTTGAGTTGCTAAAATTATATGTGTCAGATCATGAAAGATAAACTTCAATGGTAGAGTGTTAACAAATCATAGGTATTCGATCGTACTTGATGGGTTAGGGAGCTTGTCGTTGTATTCTGGTGAGTCAATATATTTGCTGCTTGAGTCTGAGCCATTGTCGCTTAAGCTTCCAGAGTCCAGATTATGAAACTCTTCATCACCACTGCTAGAGGAGCTTTGGTCTTTCCGTGGTGATGGCAATGGCATACTATTTAGTAATCAATTGATAATATAGAATGCTGAAGGTTCTATATTGAAGAAGTTTTGGGGTTTTGAAATGTACAAAGAGAAGTGTTGTTAATTTCCAAGGTAAAGATTAAGCGCCATATAGGTTTTTGTATTCAAGAATCTGATCTTTTTGGTTTTGGTGATGTTCTAAGTTGCTGGGGAAACTCTCTGAATTTGTAACGCAACTATATCACACCACACACGAGAGCCGCTTCATAAGGGAGAGATAGAGATGGAAGAAAGCTTTTCTACTTCAGCTCAACTTGATCCAGAGATAGGTCTGCAGATATACTCTTATATACCCTTCCATTAGTGAGATTCGTGAAGTCAAAAGCCCGCGACCGATGAAGATCGTCTTGCAAGGCGCACTCAAATAGTTAGTTAAATTAAATTATAGCACTTTCTCAAAAAGCATATGCTTTAAATTTCATTATTGGGCCAATCTTAGATTACTGATAAATTTTTAGGACTTGTATTATTAGTTCACGACGTCCATGTCCAAATAATTAAGCTCGTATATACTTTACATAACTGGTACTTAACTTCTACGGTCCTTAAAAATCTTCCGAGATTCCGCACGCTAGACACACAGTTGAAAAAGAGAGGGCCGAGGCTCCATTGGTCTAATTAATACAGAAAATTGTATCTAGTCTACGTCATATAATTGCTTGAGTAATTATTGATCCATTCGCTGGTATGAGAGCACGACCAAACCACGTACATTGTGTGTTGTGTATTGTTTTGGAAGACAAACTGGAACGGCATTATAGTGTATGTATAGAATCATTGGATGCCAATATAAAACGTCGTCTCAGCAAGCTAGAGATATAGAGCTAGCACGTTGATGAGCTGCTCCGTAAAGTCCAGAATTTCCGCTTTATACAAGAACTATATTATACACTTTAAAGTTTTCTCTAGTCTACAATTTTTAGCCATGGATACCACAGTGACACTCACTGGGTAATGATTTGTCAGATATATTATATATATAGATGTATATGCTAAGTTCTAACTATAACGACGAATAAAGTTAAAGTTTCACTTTGAATGGCTGACCTGATCATTTTTAAAAAACAACAATCAAACTTGACCCTGGTTTAGCACGCGGATCGAGAGTACTTTGGTCACTAGGCCAGCTAGGCAGAAACAGAGTAGCTTATGTATGGCGTCATGTGGCAATGACAAGATTACACTGAGCCCTATTTCCAAGGGAAATTGATGTTCTTGTCATCCTATGATCTATTGATATACAGGCTTGTAATGATTAAATAATAGCCATTCATCTGGGAAATAACGGTTGATCAAACAGGAACTTGCCTGCTAAATCCATTTACAGAGCTTTTGCCTTTAGGTAGAGAAATCCGTGGTTTGGCCCGCATTTTTCCATAAAAATCTTCATCATCTTACGGGAAGTGCGGTTTCTCTGCAAAAGTCTTCAAAAAACTGAAAACAGGCAGAATACGTGCAATTTAGTTCTAGAAACTTGTCTCGATATTGTAGTGGTCCTTCTTAACATGTTCAGCCGATTAGAAGCAAACGAATACTACTTTTAATATCTAAATAACTCAGACTCAGCAACTGTTTTTATGTCAAAGTATGCATCCAATTCCTCGCTCGATTGGGAAACAGATCACCTTAAAGTTTTGTTTGATTGCATAAGGTTCGATAATCTAAGCAGCGCTTTGTAAGCCAGGCCGCTTATATAACGCTCATTAAGACTTGGTGAGCCTTTTAAAATTTATACCTAGAGAATTTACTCTTAACCTATTTAAACATCCGCCCAGGGCCCTTTTATACAAAAATATCAACCCATTCCTTTGCCACTCATTCTTGATACAAACTGGCTCCAATTGTGGACTGATTTCCGGAATCTTGAATAGCTCTTGACCCATATAAACATCAAGCCCAACTCCATATCAACATCCAAAATTAGTGTACAGCTTCAGGCTATTACGCATTACGCTTCACCGCAGGGAAAAGATTATAAAAAGAGCACCACTGGACTTTAGGCTCCACTATCAAAACCCATTTCAACCAACAACAAAATTATAACAGAGCGCTTCCCTTCATCAAATAATGAAGCTGAACAAAGACCTTTTACCTTTGACTCTTTGTCTACTAATGGCAATTCCATTGGCTAAGAGCATGGATATGAATACGGACCATATGGACTCAGAGTCCGAGGACAACTTAAACAACGAGCTTTCGAACGATTTGACAAGAAGTAATCACTCGATTGAACCAATCCCTCATGAAATGAAACATCAACATGGTTTACCGATTTTGAACACTTCCTTGACATCAGCGGAAAGAGCTTACTGGGAATCATACAATACTACAACTTATTTCACCATTGATGCATCAGCTCAAGCTGGTCTATGGATCCATTGCTTTACATTATTTATGACATTTTTCGTCATATATCCTGTCTCTTTGGTATTGAACAATGTCAAGTCTAAGTGGTACCTGCCTGTCCTTTTAGTGAACCTCATCAGTGTGATTGTTTCCTTGGTCAGCCTAAAATTTTTCGGTGCGAATGTTCCGAACTTATACCCGGGAAATTGTTACGGGGTAATGTCATGGATACTTTTATTTTCAACAATAGCACATTTTGCATTAGCTGTTCTACACAAGGCTTCCAAATGGGTCGCTGGTATTGATGATAATAACGATGATGACCTTAGGGAGGCATTCATACCACTAGATGATTTTTCAAACCCAAGCGATTCCAGACGTGATTCTGGGAATATTCAAAATAGTAATAATGTTGATTTAGAAAGATTAACAGCTGGTAGATCTAATTCTCCTTCAACTCTGATTGATTCACATTCATATAGAGAACATAAATTCAAAGAATCTATTGAAAAGCGTGATAGCTCTCAAACTCCAACATTTTATCAAGATAAAGATTCTCTGGATTTTGGAAGTGCTGATGAAGAGTTTACAAAAATTTATAATCCAACTCCATTGAAATCTTCAACCGCCTTACAGAGAGACCATTTCTTGAACAAAGTGTTAAATTACAGTGTTGTTCAAAAACTGTCAGAAAAATTCCATCACTTGTTTGCGTTCCTATTCAAATGTTTCAATTATCCACTCCTTGGTTATATGTTTGTTTATGTTGCCGTTGGGATTTGTGTTGGTAACCTAATGGGTCGTGGTAGTAGAGTATTCAACTTATTAGCCCACTTCATCAAAGGTGGTGTGTTTGTTCTACTAGGTATTTTTTCATTGGCTCGTTATTGTGGTGTTCTATCTAAGGCAGGTCTCGCTTGGAATAAAGCTGTTGTCTTCAAAAGCCAAGTAGATACTAAGTCAATTTGGTATAGATGGACCCCACATGGTATGATTACTATGGAAGGTTATGAGAGCTTTTTAATCTTCTTTTATGGTACCACCAATGTGTTTTTAGAGCATTTAGCATCATCAGATGGTGAATGGACTGCAAAAGACTTGCAACATGCCTCAATTGCATTTATGTATATTGGGAGTGGGTTATGTGGGTTAATTACTGAACACATTTTATCAGAATGGAGATTTAACCAAGTCTTATTGAACACAAACATTAATCCGGACGCTATTCATGCAGGTTCTCCAGGTTACTCGCCAAACCCCTTCCCAGTTTTTACTATCTTTTGGACCGGCATCTTGATGTCACAACATGAACAAGCATCAGCTGTCTCAACCAACATCCACATGCAATGGGGTTACTTGTTATCCTTTGGTTCGTTCTTCAGATTACTGACTTTCGTCTTACTAATGCTTGTTCCGAATAAGAACCTGAACCCAGCTAGACCATTTACTGAACTTATTACTTCATTTGCTTTGATCTGTGGTGGTGTGATCTTCATGCAAAGTACTGATCAGGTTGTCGAAGCCCTAGAGTATAGAGGTTTGACAGGTATGTTCACTTTGAACGTCAATGTTGGTATTGTTGCCCTAATAATGGGCTGGGAAATGCTTTTGTTAGTCTGGAAATACTGGTTACAAAACAAGAAACAAATATAAAAGCACACCAATCAACCACTACATTTACTATATTTATTTAATCATACCATTGCTACTGTGTTGGTTTATATGCTCTCCTTTCCTTCAGCATATGTCAATCCATTCTGTCTATTATTGAAATGCTAAACACCATGACCCCAGATGTCTTCTTCTCAATGAAAGTTCATGATCCTGATATCTTTTAATGAATTTTAATGCACCCAATAATTTAATTTAATAACTAATTTTTATATAATACTAACCTTAAAATGATCTTGCTTCGGCAAATGTTTTTTTATATACATAGCCACTATTATTATAGACTAATTAATTCTCTAGTCAAATACTAATTGTAACGTAGCTTCGGTAAAACTATGACGCTAGCTCGTTTGACCGGTGTAAGATCACAAACTCTTAGTTCTCATCGAAAACTTCCGCTCAACAAGACTTCTGCACAAACATTTCAGATTGATCACAATACAAACTAGCTTCATGAATAAAATAACTTAGATCTGTTGAGGGTCTGTACGGTGTCTGTATGAAAGTGTTTCAGATAGTATGATTACTTTTACAAATTTGAGCTGATTCTCCAAATGATCTTGGAAATACTTCCTCAGTGCTCATTGAACATCTGCTCAGAACCTTATGTATGGATACTGGATTTGAATCCTTGGCCTACCTGACATTATGCTGATAGTTGATAAACTATATAACCATATAAAACGAGGTATTATAATAGGCTATCCCAATTCTAACTGTGAAAGGAACTCAAGATGTCACACAATAGATACAGTAAACTATCATAAGAGAACGTCAGAACTGAGCCCTAGATTAAGGTCATTGAATATAGTATTAAAACATTCATTCATTTGCATACATATCTGAAAAAAAATAAGAAGGTGTTCAGGTTCGCAGCACGCAGTAGTTCTGAAGTTCTAAAGCAATAGCCAACCTCTACTCTCACCTTCCTCCATACATGAGCCATATACACAAACTATATAAGACTTTCTGATTATCTATTTTAAGCACGCAGTACTATTGCACTGTAATTAAAGCTCCCTCAATACTTATAATTCACAATCATATATACATATCATATATACATATCATATTCACATTAGTTATTCGATCAAAGAAAAGCTAGACATTACTGGCCCTGTGCGTGTCCCTAACAGTACCCATAACTGCACTACTTTAACTGCAGCTTCAAAAACGGATGATTAGGGACACTATGGCCGAGTGGTTAAGGCGGAAGACTCGAATTAAATTTTATACTAGATATCTTCTGGGCTCTGCCCGCGCAGGTTCAAATCCTGCTGGTGTCGATTTTTTTTTTGGTCTGGGCAGCTTTTTAAATTTTTTAATGTTTACTTTACTAACTAACATACAACATTTATTTTTTTATACATATATATATATTCAAGAATATATCAAATAACAGGTAAAAGCACGATTTTATAGTGAAAGGATGCCAAGGATACGGAGCTCAAGGCCAAAGAAAATACCAGATGGTTACGATTCCATCAAGCCAACCCTTGATGAATTCGATATCAAGATGAAAGATGTTCAATCTAAAGCACTAACAAAATCAGGAAAGAAAAGTGAAGCCTTATGGGATATATTCAAAGTCAGTCACCAAAGGTCGAGGTATGTGTATGAAATGTATTACAAGAAAAAACTGATCTCAAAAGATCTTTACGATTGGTGCTTGAAAAATAGGAAAATAGATGCTAATTTAATTGCCAAATGGAAAAAGCAAGGTTATGAGAATCTCTGTTGTGTTAAATGCATTCAAGGCACTGAAAACAATAATGGTGGGACTTGTATTTGTCGTGTTCCAAGAGCTACGTTAGAGAAGAACGAAAAGATCAAATTCACTCAATGCATAAATTGTGGGTGTCATGGTTGTTCAAGCACTGATTGATTGTGATTGATTAGGTTTGACCCAAAGATGAAGCTTACTCGGGACTAGGGACGGATGTTTTTTGAAATTCAGACCACTGTTGTTTCTAACTATGTGCTCAGTTGTGGCTGGCTACGTACTTGCTCTTGGAGATATATTGCATCCGGAGGATGGCAAACACTCATAAAGATTTCATTGTCGGCAAGCTTGACAGTACAAGGTGTATAAAAATGCATAAACTACCTACACATGTCACACACTACAAACTGAGGTTGGAATTTTATGAAGTACATTGAATAAACATATCATTAAACTAACCTGAACCTTGGGAACACTTATGATATCAAAATAAAATAATAAAAAACCCCCGATTAAAAAACTAATTAAAAAACTAAACAATATTAAACTAACTAAACCCATCTCTAATCGTACAAAACCATGATAACTAATCAAAACATTATAAAACCCGAACTCAAACTTTAAACAAGATTTATAATTTCAATTAAAGTTCAAACCCACTCACTACCCAACTCATTATTAATAACCGTCCTTTTTCCTCATTTCTTTTCCATGTGTTTCTCTTAAGCTGTAGTGTTACCATCAAAATCATCATCAGTTGAGGAGCCATTTTGTTCCACTGTAGAAAGATTATGTTTATCAGTTTCTTTACTACTATCATCATTTACACTCTCAACGGCCCTTTTAACGACAGAACAAATATCAACACCAAATAAGTCTGAAAATCCATAAGTTCCAGAATTCTCGAAATATGCTGTCCTTTTCTCGGTCTTTTTATTTGGAGACCCATAAAATGATTTATGATAATCATCATCACTATTTCTTGGGATACTCGGGGATGTATAAAAATCATCAATGAAGGAAGGAGAATTCCAAAACTTTCTCATTATGGAATTGGAGTTTGGTGTTCTTAACCTTCCAGTTGGGGTTTTAATAAAATTGTAAAAATTATTTGCATGAGCAGATCCTGTCAGTCCGCTATTTGTTATACTTTGAATATTGTTAGAAGTAGTGCTGCGCAATGGAGTCTTGTTAACGTTGTTGGATATGGAGGGCAGGTTAGTTTGAAGACTGCTGCTTGAAGTAGCATTCATGTTGTTGAACGTACTCATATGGTAATGGTTGTTGATGCCACTGGTAGATTGGGAAGGTTGCTGGGAGTTGGAGACACTTGTAGTGGCAGTGGTCGTTGTGCTGAAAGATGTGAGTCTTGATGATGGGGTTAAAGGTTCTAACAATGGTCCGGTCTCCTGACGTTTCAGTGGTGATAACTCAAAATTGGTGTTACAACTAAATGAAGAAGTATATGGTAAGGGTAAGGCAATTGAATTCTTTGGGGAATCAATACTAATTTCTGGTCTAATTTGACCAAATATCACACGATCACCTCCAGCTGAGGCTGCCCATGTTGTATCAGGAGCTTGCAAAGATGGAATATTCTTCAATGAGCCAGTCCCTAAAGAAACTGACTTTGTCTGCAACTTCTTTTTTGGTACTTTAGTATCAGATTCGTTTTCAAAGCCCCCCTCTTCTCCGTCACTATCCATTAAATGTTTCCCTCTTGGTAGTGAGAACCTTTGTAAACCAATAGCAGTATGAGATTTTTTCAGGGATGGTCTTTCTTCATTATCACTATCAGTGGATCTTATTTGGGATTTCGGAGTTTTGGATAGTTCATCTGCACTTGAATCTTCATCAGCAGATTCGAACTCACTGTCATCTCTATCGGAAGCAGCACCGTTATTTCTTTTGAAAGTTGCTGTATCAGAAGATAATCTCTTGTTCGTTGAAACAGGCTTTGGCAGGACCGGTTGTTGTTGTTTTTCAGCTTTTGTGATACTAGGAGTTGCAGCTTCGAATTGAATATTGTTGAATGCCTTTTTGCCCGATTTACCTCTAACAAATTGCATTTCAAAACCTTGAACAATCTCCCAATAATGGCCTTTCCCATCGGATGATTTCTCTGTTTTTATGAAAGCCTTATTCAATGACAAGTTGTGTCTAATGGAATTTTGCCATCCAACGTCATTACGGCGGTAATATTTGAAAGTAGAAGAGATCCAAGAATATATTTGGGACAACGTTAGCTTTCTATCATCACCTCTTAAAATTGCCATACCAATCAACGTTGCATATGAATATGGAGGTTTTGTATCAGATTCATGAACAATGACTGGCATTTTTGAGGGTGATGGTAAAACAAATGGCTCCTCTTGGACTTGTTGAGCAGCTGAGGCTTTAGATTTGGAGACAAATGTGGGTTGTGGAGGTTTAGATGCTTTCTTGGATGTGGCCACGATTGGATCAGATGAAAGAATAACAGATGACGGTGACGAGTATTGAGGGGATAATGGGTTAACAGAAGCATTTTTTTTTGCTCTTGTAGCGTTCAATGTTGGTGTATCATCGATCTTTTGTGATGCTCTCTTAACAGGACGCGTGTCATATCTTGTAACAGTATGCGGAGGAGTTGTTAATGGCAGCGCCAACTCATCAGTAGTGTTGCTTCTTCTTTTTGGTTGTCTCAAACTATTCTTCTGTGGGAGGGCCGTTTGTAAACTGCTCTCATGGTCGACATTCAGAGATGATGATGATCTTTCACTAAACACCAATTCATTTGGAACAGCAATGAAGCTCCCACTCAGCTCTTGCTGGTGTTCGTGCTGAGTATTGAATGGTTGGTTCATATGAGACGAAGGTGGTGGTGGTAAGTGGACAGAAGTGAGCGACTTGATCAAATTTGAATTAAGATCCTGGTTATATTGCATCTTCTTATGACCAAGTAATAGTAACTCTTTGGTGGCTTGAACAAAGATGAGATCTTGTGGTTAACAGTTTCTTTCTGAAGTACGTGGTAATTGCTGACCTCTGTTGTAGAACTCTCTGGTAGGTTTCTTCTCAAGGTTGCAAGTCCTACCAAGGGAATTGTAAGTATTGGCTGGTATAACTTGCACAGGTAAAGTGACAGCTGTGAACTAACCGCTTTGAAATCCTGGTATTCTCTTGATCTGGGAAGAGCGGTATAGATTTAGCGTTTAGTTTGGGTCTATTGGCGACAGTTTTCTTAGGAATGGTGGTGAAGCTTGTGGGTTTCGTAAAAAGTGAGAGAGAAAGAGCAGAAATGTAAAATCTTAAGCCTTCTTACAAGTTTCAATCTAGGGAAAGATATCATATTTGAGGCGGCAAAAGAAGTGAAACTGAGACGCGATGAAGTTTTTTCTTTGCTGCTGACGTAATAAAGGTAAACAAACACGACGCGCTTTGAATTTCACGAAACCCAAAATGAGCGTGGCAGAGATCTCTGAAATTTGAAATTGCAGCGAAATCCCAACTAATTCTGCTCAGAAACGTCAGACAAAGCTGGAAGCAGTTGGATCATGCACGGAAGGAAGCATAGAGCTGGACAAGAGCCATCACTCTAGTTCTCTTTACTTTCAAAGGTGCTGATTTGCTCATATCAGCCTCATTCAAAATCCTGTTCGAATTCTTTGAAACATATCAAGCAATTCAAGTGCAGGGGGTTTCAAACTTCAAAGTACGCAGTACTCGATGCACATTGAATACCCAAAAGTTAGAGCTAAGAACTGAAAGAGCTTTTCTCCCGCGCACGTTCAGGAATCTAAGATGATCACAGATTCCCAGACACCCCATTAATTGAACCTTTCAAGTTTGTTACTCAGTATAGCACTTTCAAGTCTACGATGAGTTTCAACGTAAGACGTGGGCCTCTACGGGTCTGAAACTATCTTCTTCAACAATAACGTGTGTTCTCACCTTGTTGCACAGTTCATCGTTGAATCCGCTAACGTTGTTTTTGAAGCATTCTACTTTGACCCAATTGAACGTTATAAGGCTCCAGTGTCGGTTGATGGACCCCATAATATAAGCACAAACTAAAATTGGAGATATACTAATATAACAATATATTCACTTTCCGTTGAGTTTTAAGGCTACTGAATTGTCAAATCTTCCTAGTGCAAAGTTTAAGGAACTTGAAAAGAAGTAATATTGACTCTACTAGAGTATGTAATTATGTACAAAAAAATAGCTCGAGAGTGGCCAGTAAACGGTGCAGCTTATGGTATCCACTCAAGCCTTAGTCGTGTATCTATTGAATAGCCAGTGCTCTTTGGAATTTGCTCAGCTGGATACTGGTTGCTGAAACATATAAAATGACCCTCATTGACACAAAATCAACCGAATTGCATAGCACAGCTCAAGGTTTAATTGACTCACTCTAATCAAAATGTAAACCTAGATGTCATTGACTCTTACATCAGTTATGATTTGAAGCACAATGAATATAATCTACCGAATCCTTTGCGCTGGCGACGAAGAAATAATCCCAATTTGGTGCTTTTCGGATCGCCCTTATAAGGAAGCATCTTAGACTTGTTCATCAAGAGACATACTCGTTTTTTGGATAAGTGTTGGAACTGGATCACATGCTCACTGAGTGGTACATGTCAAGGTTCAAGGGACACGTCATCTTCTCTGAGACTGGACAGATTGATCGAAGTTATATAAAATGATTCAAAGTTATATAATGAAACATAAATATAATAATTGACTGGTTGACCCTGCGACCATAACCTTTTCCAAAAGCGCGTACTAACTGAAAAAAAAATAGAGAATATGTATTTTTACTAACAGAGCAGGTTACCTCTTTAACTCATTCAAGTCCCTTTGTAGTGATCTGTTTACTCATTTGAGATAACCAGTTATGAGTTTGCTGGGTGATCTCAATAATATCACTGATCCTCTGGATTTCAAAGACACAAAAGTACCCAAACTTTTTGAAGTTGATTCGTTGCTAAGATGCCATATATGTAAAGAGTTCCTATCAGCTCCTATGCTAACCAACTGTGGTCATACATTCTGCTCTGTCTGCATAAGGAAATATCTAATACATACACCCAAGTGCCCCATTTGTGCCAAAGAACTCAGGGAATCCAATTTAAGTCGAAACGTACTATTGGAACAAGTGGTGATTAGTTATAAAGGTGTTCGTGATGATCTCTTGACTAATTTAGCCGTACCCAAGGAAGAAGACGTCCTACAGAAAGAAACGAAGATAAGCAGTGCTCCTAATGGAAAGTCAGAGGAAGCTCAACTGATAGAGGATATTGACGATGAGGATGACGATGTAGTGATCATAGAACAGCCAAAGAAAAGAAAACCGGAGGCAAATGGAATTGATCACTTGCTCAAAAAACAAAAACAACAACCAGCCAAAAATGAAGGCATTTGTCCAATTTGTAACAAGATATATCCTTTGGAAACACTTCAGTCTACCCATATAGATTTCTGTTTATCAAACCCTCAACCAGATCTTCAGGAGGCTCCATCGTCTACCGGATCAGATCTCAGCATGAAAAGAACTGAAACTCTACAATCCAAGTCCTCAACTCCAAGCTCGCCATCACCTTACTTTCAGCCCAAGGAGAACCAATCGAATCTGAAGAAGTTAACCAAGCTTGATTACTCGTCACTTTCCAACTCTGGGCTTAAACAAAAACTCGTCAAATTGGAACTCCCAGTTACAGGCACAAGGAACCAACTAGAAGCAAGATACAATGAGTATTTAATCTTATGGAACGCTAATTGTGATTCGGTATCACCACGGAATCCAAAAGTTTTAAGAAAACAGCTAGCGCAATGGGAAAGTACTATAAAATTCAAGACAGGTGTGGATAAACAAATCGATGAGAATGGATGGGAACGATTAATTGCACAGGCTAGAAAATCAGTCTCAAAGGCTAAGAAAAATGAGGAAGACTAAAAGAAGTCAGAGAGTACTATCGGGCATTCAAATGAGACTAGGAAAGTGTCGGAAATAGACGATAATAAAGACGAAGAGGTTAATGAAGATGGCACACCGTTACAAGTAAGTGGAGGCTCACAAGATGGTCAGTTCTTCAATTAATTATAATATTCAGATTCTAAATGTAATTACTTGTCAATAGAAAATCATGAATCAATATCGTGCATTTAAATCAAAGTGGAAGCTTCTTCATATACAGTACTTTCGGTTCTTCCTGAAGAGAAAGTAGAAACCTCGACAATGTCGCCTTCTTTGATATAAGTGACTGTTTCCTCAAAATACTCGCTATCTGCAAAAGTGTGAGGTTGACCCTGCTGTTGATGTTGTTCCAGTTGCTGTTGTAAGTATGGGTTTTCTGGTTCTTCGAATAAGAAACGTATAGCCTCATCAAATTGAGCCTTTTGTTCTGGTGTGATACTGCTTATGAAATAGTATGCCAAGTACGCAAAAATGGCAACCAATATTTGAACATAAAGCCAGTAGTAGGATTTGCTAATGTCTTCTGGAATTCTGATCACATTCACTGTGTTTGAGGCACTGGTACTAGCTAGATATTCACCATTTGGTGAAAACGCAACTCTTGTGATGGCAAAATTATGGACATTTTTCAAGTGTCTGTAGACATCAAAATGCTCGGTACCTGCAATTATCAATGAGTTATCATTACCTGCAACAGCCACCAGTTCGGAAGTTGAATCCAAGGCCGTAATTTTTTTGGTTTTGTCACTAATGACTCTTGATTTTTTTACTTTAAATCCTCCCTCTTCTATGGCGACATGTGACAATAGAGTCCCTCCACTAAACTTCAAATTTATACCAATAACCAGTTCGTCTTCTGAAATAAACTTCACCTTAGTTAGGTTGTATGTTGGTGCAAATCTTTCATGTTTCAATGTTGATCTGTCATCAGTTTGATAGACAATTAGTTTAGACTCTGTTATATACGCAATTCTTTTACCACTTGGACTAACATTGATATCATTGATTTCAGCTTTTTCCTCCTTTAGCACCTCTAAGGTCTCCAAGGTCTCAACATCAACAATCTTCACTGAACCTGGGACTTTTGATGAAAGAACAGCTCCAATTGATCCGTCCGATGAAATAGACACCTGTTTTTGGTAATCGAGTGTATCTTTACTCTTTTCAACGTCAATGGAGGAAACGAATGTTATTGCACCTTTTTCTTGAGAGTATGAGAACTTACGCAAGTGTTTATTCTCCCCGGCTTTGATATTGTCCGAGTTGTCATTGCAACCAATCAAAATTGTTTCGCCTGCTAGATCCAAACTTGTAGGAGAATCGTTTTTACCTTCAATCTTGTGCTCGTTCAATGGTCTCAGTTTCTTTTCACTCTTGAAGTCAACAGACAAACTTGACAACTGGTTAGGAATACCATAGTTCCCATCGCCACCACCACCGGCCACAATTAAAGTATTATCATCGTAAAACTTGGCCCCATAGATTGGATATCCAACATTAACTGTCTCTGACTCTATTTTACCCATTATGTAGCGTTCTAAATTTTTGAGAAGGAGATCTTTATTGGATCTTAGTAAGAGTGTAATTGGTCGAGTGTATTATAATAATGTTTTTGCTCATTAGTGGCTTAATGACATCCACACACCATCTGCCTCTGGCGCTCCCGCCCTGAGTGTTGCATAGAGATAAGCCAATACTGGCGAAAGTTTCCACACTTTTACTAAGACGCACAATTTTTTAAGAGATTGATCGTTTTTGATCTCTATTTGTGAATAATTTCTTGGAAGGTTATCAGGATAAACTCAGGAGAATCAGAGTTATGACTAAGGAATCGTTCAGAATCCACAGACTGCTTTCGATACAATCCCATGTTGTCCATGGGTACGTGGGAAATTCAGCTGCTACCTTCCCACTACAATATAGAGGTTGGGACGTTGATGCTTTAAACACAGTCCAGTTTTCTAATCATCCAGGTTATGGCAGCTTTAGAGGATCAAAGACTACCGCAGACGAACTTAAGGAACTATATGAAGGTTTGAGTGACATCGGCACTGAGTATGATGCTATATTGACTGGATACATTCCAAATGACGAGGGCCTGAAAGCAGTAGGTGAAATATGTACCAATATTTGCAAAACCAAACATATTAAGTGGATTCTAGATCCCGTCCTTGGTGACAATGGGAAGATTTATGTCAGTGAAGGGAATATTGAAATCTACAAAGAACTATTAAGGTCAGGATATGTAAGCCTGGTGACGCCCAACCAGTTAGAACTAGAAGTTCTCACTGGCGTCGAGATCCATAATCTTCGAGATTTGAAGAGCGCAATTGAACTCTTCCAGCAACTATATACCGCCATAGATAACATTGTCGTTACATCAGTTCAATTTGAAGATGATACAAAACATTTATACAGCGCAGGCTCAACAAAGATCTCACAGAATTCAGTAAAGTCATTTTATTTCAAGGTTCCAACTATCGAGGCATCATTTTCAGGGAGTGGTGATTTATTCTCAGGGCTGCTCACTAGTGCATATTTCAAATATTTAGATAGATTTGAAGGTACATTGAAAGAAACAACAAATATCGAAAACTTGCCTCTATCACAAGCGTTGAATGAAGTTCTTTCTATAGTGGAACAAGTCTTGCAGCTAACATACAGGTACGAAATTTCCAAGTACAAAGAAGAAGGAACTGAATTGCCTTCACCTTTGAAAATTAACGATCTAAAGCTGGTACAAGCAAGAGAATTCTTCCTCCAAACGGTGGGAAATTTCGACACCTTATCCTTATAACCATATTAAAATCATTGTGTCTGCATCAGTATATATAGAAGATATTTATTTAATACTCGAAAACTCCTAATGTAGTCGCACTGAACTCACGTTTTCTTCTCGATATCCGTTGTTGTGTCAGATCAAACAGATAACTAACAGAATCTGGAATTGGCACGACTTTGTTGAGCTTTTCATGTCAGCTCATCACATCCCGTTCCAAAAGCTATAAATGTTTTTGCTTCTAGAAGAACAACGACTGGATTACTAAACAAAGATAAGCATATGGTGGAAAGCATGCTCACTGTGTTGCCTGATCCTTTATTAGAGGATGTTTTGTCATTCCTTCCTCAGTCAGATGTTGTTGTTGTTTCCTCTGTGTGCCGGAGATTCTACAAGTTAGCTCTTCAAAAGTTATACAAGAGAATTTGCGTACGAAGAGATCCAACTTATCATAGCGAATTATGGTACATTGATTCCAAGTGGTCAACAGTGTCAGGGTATAGGAACCTGCACAAACGATATGACCAAAATGACTATATCTTGTATTTGAAACTCGAGAAGTTGATCGAGACATTAAATAATACCCAACATGCCTCACTGATCCAGGAAGTTACAATATTGGGAGAAGTGTTCCACTATAACGGTGAGAACGACATCCTAAGAACTTTTCTGAAGGTGTTGGCTGAAAAGGCAATGAAAATTCAAGTTGTGGATGCACCAAGTGATCTTCTAAGAGGTTTACAGTTTCCTTCACTAAGGAGAGTCGTAACAAACGATGTTAATAAACAACAAATCACAAGTCAAATCAAATCACTAGTGGTCAACCTTCATGAAAACACTGATGAGAAAGTCATTGTTAATTCTCCCTGCTTTGATAGCCTACAAGAACTCATTTTGTTTGATGAAGAGTCTGCTGCATTAAGAATCTTGAAGACCTTCTCCGAGACCAAAATTCCTAAGCTCAAGCTCAAGAAGCTGGCATTCAACCATGTACATGGCCTACACAACTATAATACAGTGCTAAGAAACCTTACAATCAAGTTCATCGAAGAATGCATTGACCTTTCTTTGCTAGAAGAACTAGAAATGGGAATTGGGTGTGAGGAGAAAAATTGTGATTGCCTAGATTCATTCTTAGACGATCTAGCACCAACATTAACTGCTATTAAAAAACTCTCCTTACAGGAGAAGACGTTCCACAGTGATCACTATCTGTCAGAGAAATGGGATGTTAACATCAATAGATTTTTACTGAACCTTCCACCTGGTTTAAAATTTCTTTCGGTTCGTCACAACCCACCAAGAGATGGTAAACTAAAGAATAGCGTCGAGGGAAACTACGTGAGAAGACGTACACTTTATGAAGCGGTAATTCCTAAGCTCACAACTCTAGAAACAATTGTGTGTCCTACCCTATTGCAAACATGTGCATGTTATGAAATTTTGGTGTCAGATTTATTGTGGAATGGATGTCAATGTAAATTTTGTGCAGAGGTCCTTGGACTATTTGATGAGTATCTAATGAACCACCAATACTATGACGAAGAAGATACAGAGTTCAAGGATGTTATCTCTCCAAGATTTTTCGGAATAGCTGGCGTTGAGTTATTGAAGCGTCTGCAAAATAAGTCAGATCTCGAGGTCTTAAGTTTCGCCCCGGGCCAGACGTACTGGGATTTCCATGGATATGAAAGCATTGAGCACTTTAACGATTATGAGTGTATGTTTGATGAGAGCTTCTTTGAACCTCTAGCTGTTTGCGTCTCTCATTTTTACAAAGGGTACGTAGAATTTTTCAATGAAAATCTTCCAAATCTGAAGACTGTGGTCCTTTCAGGAACGCACTTTATCATAGATTCCAAAAGATCCATAATATGTGTGTACGACAACCCAAAACCAATATAAATGTCAGTTATTTGTGAAGTTCATGAGAGGTTTGAATTACTCAAACTGTCATAGGCCATCCTGATGTCCCGGAATTCGCGATCGTTTATCCTCGGAACTGATAATTTCTGATTACTTGAAAATTTTGACTACTATTAGCCAAATAGCATCGATGGGCTCATCTTAAAAATCCAAGTTTGGGGGCTTGAAGTGTACTTTGAGATTTAGGAGGAGGTGATATTGAATAAACTGAGTCCAGAAATTTGATCAGCTTGGAGTTTTCATTCAGACCCGGTTTTCTGGCTAATCCCATCAACAACACAAAGATTTCTATTGTACCATAATAAAGTGAAAAATTAATTGATGCGAAGTGATGGATAGCTGTTTATTGGCAATTCTTATTTCACAAATATAACAGCATTGGAACTAATCAGGCACTACTAGCTGTTCTTGCTGTACGCTTTTATTATGCGACCTGGATTGAGGTTGCAAGTGCCCACGATCTTGCGATATTTGCAAGGTCTGCGAAATACTCCAAACGTCATTACAACACAACCAAATATAGGATTGGTAAAAATACGGCATACAGTAAACCACCCAATGAAAACACTACCCTCAAGAAGTTTCAGTGTCTCTTATAACTGCCCCGCTATTGTCAAAATACCCAGAATCTTTAAGCACAAACCTCAAGATCATGAAAACAATCAAAACGACCCAATATCATCTGTATTACCATCTGAAGATCCCATCACAAATACGGTACTGGCTAGGTACAAATGTTTCCACCTCATACATGCTCAATCATACGACCAGATAGCTCCTTTTTTGAAAGAACATAAGAGTTTAATCACTGCAGAGGCTTTGGAGTCTATTTTTAAAGAGTTGGAGATCAGAAAGAAATTTCAATGCATAATAGAGATTCACAAGATGTTGCCATCATTATCGCTCAAAGCCATTCAAAATGTCAAACTTTTGCTCCGTGTTACGTATGCTGCGAATGAATTACAGATATTTGAAATCGTCCTTTCAAGATATATGGAATCTGGTGATGTTTCAGCGAGATATTGTAATATGGCCCTGAAAGCTCTAATTTCCAATAAAAATCTGGAATTTGCGAAGCAACTGTTATTCCAAATGGTCTACTCGCAATTACCTATGAACAACCAAACGTTCGGAGTGTTCCTAAAATCTGTCAAATATTTTTCTGGTAATTTCAAATCGTTTTTGTTTGCGGTTGACTTACTGGAGAAAAACCCTTATGTACCTGTTAGCAAAGAAGCATATTCGCTAATAATGGAAACATATGCTCAAGAAGCGAACTCACAAGAACTGGAGAGATTAATGGGGTTCCTTAGATCCAGAAAGTGCGATTTGGAAGAATTAGAATTATATAAATTCTGTGATCAAATAAAAAGAAATCGAGATACTACAGAAGATCAAATATGGGAATCTGTTGAAAAACGAAATTTTGAGATAGGAGAACACAAGGAACTAAAGAAAATCTTTTATGTCAAATTAGTGTACATATTTGTTGATAAGTTTGATTTGGCCGGTACACTAAGAGTGATTGAACTATTCACGGCTGAAGGTATTGAAGTGTCCGAGATTGTTCAAAATAAAATTTTGTCTTATTTTGGTAAAAGTGGTAATATTGAAGGGGTTTTTTCATATTTGAATCTTCTAGCAAATAAAAAGCAGCACATCCATCCATTATACGTCTATCAGCTCTGGAAGACAATTCTTACACATAATCCTAATCTTTCACGAGAATTCACATCAAATCTTCGGAACTTTTTACCAACACTTTTCACTGAAGACCAGTTGAATAATGAATATTTGCAGGCTATTAATCTTCGACCATCCACAAAAGCTAATGGTTCTTATATGCCTGTCACAAACGATTTGGAATTGAACAAAAGTCTCGATTATGTTCAATCGCTCATTGATGCAGGAAATGCAGACGCTATCATCCGATTTATTGACAACGAGTTGAGAACGGGATTAATCCCAAATTTCCTTATTTTGAATAAGGCTTTAGGTGGTTTGATTAAAATGAGATCATCAGAAGCTGAGACCGTCTACAAACTGGGTCTTCAACTTTATAAAGATGAACAAACAAACCTTGAAATCCAATGGCTGAAAAAGAATACAGATAGCTTACGGAAATCTTCTCGTACAAGACCTCTAATTATCAGCATGGGAAAGGGAATGGTTGGTGATTTTAAACTCAAGCATCAGCATGTTATGAGTCCAAGACATTATGTTGCTTTGGCGAATATTGCTTCTGACGTTTATTGTTTTGATCTAGCCACAAATATTTTATTTGAATCTCTCATTTCAAAAAAAGAAGTCTACAGAAGAAAGGATATACAAGTTTATTCCTCTCTCCTAAGATCTTTGTCGAATATGGGTGATAGAAAAGGTTTCTTGAATATCATGAGGATGGTAATAGAGGACGATGATTTGCGACTTACGCGTTTTTTCATGAAACGTCTCAAAAGTTACTCAAAATTCGTCTACAATAAAAAGCGATGGGGTGGAATTAAAGAGGATGATCTTCTCTCGTTCAAGTCAGGATATGATGAGTTGGCGGAGCAAATTGTCAAGAAGTTTGTTGAGCAGACCGGTCATGATAAAGCGTCTGCAAAGAACACATTGATGTTTCTTGACGAATGGAACAGAAGTACATAGACAGGTTGCTAAGGATGGGTAGCTGTGTTACTTATCTACAGCTTAAAGCTGTACTGCATAAAACATGTTTTGTTTTAATTTATTATTCATTGTTTTCGGTTTTTGATATTAATTGCATTAGATGGGAGTTATACATGTATATAAAAGGTTAAAAAAGCTCATATATATAACATTCAAAAGGGGTCATAAGATCCGTATGTATATATAATTAATTATAGATAATATATACTATATCATGATATATCAAGTACTACCTTCAGTCTATAACTGTATATATGTTAGAGGAAATAAGTTAGTAGTGATAAAAATCGTTATAAGGCCTCATTCTCATGTGACTCTGGGCCAAAAGTTGAAATTTCAAAAAACCTGTCCGAAATCGCGCTTTTCCAAAATTCATCTCATCGCATAAATCAAAATCACATCCTTCTCTTAAGCACTTTGTTCTAACAATTTGATTTACAGCCTAATATCTTATTACGCTCATATTGTGAAGACTGGTGATGGAAGTTATGGAGAGTTCTATAGAAAGCATCATTGAGAAGGCGGTGAGTTCACTATAAATACCAAAACGCAAATTTAACCAATCAACTCTACTAACATTGTTCTCATATTTCAGGAACCGGGTCTAACAAAACATCTTCTACAAAAAACCGTCGAGTCTACGCTATGTCCAATTTGCCAAGATCATATGCATGTTCCCTTCATGACTAAATGTGGCCACAACTTCTGTTATGAAGTGAGTATACGTTTTTACTTCATTTTATGAGACGAGAGCTAATATTTAATTAAGTGTATTACACAATGGTTTGACACAAGTGCAACATGCCCTGCTTGTAGGTCAGGGATTACAGAAGAACCGTACCTGAACGTTAGTATACAGGATACTATGAGCACCATCATTGAAACCTGTCAAAAGATAATAGGGGACGAATTACATGATGTGATAAGAGATAGAAAATTAAAAATTGAACAATTCAAGAAGGATGTTTCAAAGAATAGACAATTTAAAAATGTTTTCCAGAATTCTGGGCTTGCAGTGGTAGACCAAGCAGATGGCGTTGCAAGATGCAGTAACTGTCACTGGGAAGTTCATGGGAATAGATGCCCAAACTGTAATATAAGCTTGAGAAATACCCCAATACTGAATGAAATCTCGGATGCTGACACCGACTTTAATGATTTCCATCAAAGCTATGATCATATGTTTGGAAATACTAGCTCTATTGATGATGATGAAGATTTTAGGCAAGATGATGACCCAGATGAAGATGACCTAGCTTTCATAGATGATGATGATGATGATCGGGATATGAATTTGAATTATATTCGTGATTATGATGATGAGGAGGAGGAAGAGGAGGAGGATCAACCTCAAGAACCCCGTACACGCCGATCACGTCGTTTGAACCTTTCATCTTCTGAAGACGATTACGATTATGAAGAT
This sequence comes from Hansenula sp. yHMH451, assembly GCA_030571095.1. Classification (NCBI taxonomy): domain Eukaryota; kingdom Fungi; phylum Ascomycota; class Saccharomycetes; order Phaffomycetales; family Wickerhamomycetaceae; genus Hansenula; species Hansenula sp. yHMH451. Next base: position 653,435 of record JAJLXE010000006.1, read on the forward strand.
CAGCGAGAATCGAATCCTACTAACAGGGGACGAGATGTTAGTGACTCTGAACTTTCTGATTTGTCTGATACTGAACGCCCTAGCCAGGAGAGATCGCAGTCTGTTGATAATCAACCAAACACAAGATATATTCCATCATTCGCAAGTAGTGATGAGCCATGGGAAGATAGAAGAAGTTCTATTGGTTCAAATGATTCGGCAGATTATGCCGAAAGTTGGAATGGCTTTTCACAGAATAATAATGCTGAAGGTATGTCAACACTATTTACAAGTCTTCAGCTTCAGACATTAGCAAACAACTTACTAACGGGGGTTGGAGAAGATAGTGACCACGGTGTAGCCTTGAACGATGGCTTCACGGGGTCGATTGAACAAAGTGGTGATGATGATGATGAGTGGGAACAAGAAAGAAGAAGTCCAAGGTGAGTAAATGACTATTTTTTTCTTCCATTATGAAAGCTAACTGACGATCCCACAGAAGAAGACGTACTCGAGTACTTGTTGAAGATTCCGATGAAGAATGAAATGAATTAAACTCTAGCACTCTTGAAACGAAATGAAATGAACTTATCAATAGACGATCTACGTATAATCATACCACAATTAGACAATTAACCTAATAGATGCATAACATTGAACTTTTATTTTGATATTTATCACTCAAATCTAATTTTATTTTGGATTGATCCGATATCTTGTAGTTCGATTTCCACAATATCACCGTTTTTCAACCACTTTGGATTTGGTTTAAAACCGCTTCCAACACCCACAGGTGTACCTGTAAAGATAACATCACCAGGCTGTAGAGTTGTACCTTGTGATAAGAAAGATATCAAAGTCTTGACGTTGAAGATCATATCATTTGTTACACTATCTTGTCTAATCTCACCATTAATCTTGGAAGTTATCTTCAAGTCATTTGGATCGGGAATCACATTTGGGGAAACAATAGCAGGCCCAATTGGAGCCCAAGTATCAAACATTTTACCAGTTGAGAATTGGGTACCACCTCTCTCTATTTGCCAGGTCCTTTGTGAAACATCATTACCAGCAGTATAACCAAAAACATGGTCTAAAGCTTGGGATTTTTCAATATCTTTACCTTCTTTCCCAATTACAACAACTAATTCGGCTTCATAATCGATTTTAGCGTCTTCAATTTGTGCCACTGGTGGGATCCTGATATCATCTGATGGGTTATTGATTGTCGATTTAGGCTTGTAGAAAAGACAAGGATATTTGGGGATTGGTAAATTAATTTCAATAGCATGCTTCCTATAATTCATCCCAATCATACGAACAGTACTAACTGATGATTTCTCCAATGGTGATAATAATTTTGAAATCTGGAGAACATTGTCTGTGACTGTATAGTCATTGAATACATCCCCAGTTATTTCAAATGCTTCAGAGGCTAATCTTGGATCGGTTGAATTGGATTTCAAGATAACATCACCAAAATATGTCTTGCCGTCATTTGCTATAAACCTAACCAGTCTCTGTTGAGATTAGTAAATTATACCTAACACAACATTCAAATTACATACCTTGAAGCTCATCGTTATAATTTTTGGCTCCAACAGTATCCCAACTACCCATAATTCGACCCAACATTGATAAATTTATATTGTGGGTCGTCACTCCTCGAAGCTCGAAGCCATAGTAGTCAATCCTTTAGCCACACCGTTTCAGACTTACCAGCCACAAGTCGCTACAAAAAACTAAAATGTGGCTAGTGTGCCTGTGTGTCCCGGTCGCTATTTTTTTGTAAAATTTACTTTGGTTTTGATTGGCTTGAAAATTGGAAACTTCACGAATTTTTGGTGAAGGAAAAAAATGGCCTTATTGAAAACATCATAAATTAACTTGTAACGTTTTGATAAGATCTATCACTACACATCATTAATAGAACAAGACAAGAGTGAGTAGTGATTATGATGCAGGCTTCAGTGGAGCTTGGATCTCTTTCCTTTTGAAATTGCTTTTGTCCTCCAACTGTGTGCTGTTATGGATTGACCCTATGAAATTGAAGTACTAACGAGTTCAAGTGGCTAACAAAGTTATCGAATTACAAAGATTATACCAAAATTCCACCAAACCATTATGGATGAGAGTGAGTGAATAATGCATATTTACCACCATTTATTTGGGAGGTTTCACCTACTTTTCAAAGGATATGATACTAACTTGTGGGGTTTCCCTTTTAGCATCCAAGATCTAAATTCTACGTCTATCCATTCTGGGCTTTATTCACCGGTGTTACTGCTATTAACTTATATTACTTAGGCCGTGCTTGTTTGGGTATCAAAGATCCAAAGAGAAACTAAAGTGTTTGGATCTGAATTTTTACAACATATCACACTAAGAAGCCAAAAAATATTAATAACATTAACTAAAGTTTAAACTTTTTACCAATGGAATAAAAAAAAAGCATTTTATCTTATTTATATTACAATATTCTAATAATTTTCTCTCCCGTTACTGAAGGATTGTTCTGAAATGGATAAATAAAACACATAGGGAAATTATATACATTTAAAAAGAATCACAACTTGTAGTGAAACTATTGTCATTATCATCATCGTTATAAATCTATATCTTTGTCAACAATCGATCAATCCCCTCTTGGACGCCTCTTGATAATTTCCCCAAAAGATCATTTGAATCATGGGAATTGTTGTTGAATTTTTCCTTTATTGATTTAGCTTTGGAAATATGTTCCACGACTTCAAATTCACTTAAATCTGAATTTTTTTTACTCCATTGAATCAATTTTAAAAACAACAATGTTGTATATGCTGTACTTAAATGCAATTGATCCGATAAACTTATAAATTGATCAATATCTCTAATGTTATTTATATGATCGATCACTTTGATACTATGAAATAATAATTTTTTCAAAATTGATTTATCATTAACTTCTTCATCTGGTGAAATTTCTTCATCTATTGGTCTCCCATTGAAGGCATGATGATACAATGCAACGACGTTAACATAATGATAACAAAACTCTGTGAATTGTAAAGTTGGTTGTTTGAAAAGGTAACTCCATTGCTCATGCCATAGTCCCAATTCTTGTTCAAAAGCTTGATAGTCTTGGATCTTTGAATCAGTATTACTTTGTAGATAATTGTATAATAACAATTGTAGGGCAATTTCACTAACTATTCTCCCATCAAAATTTGTAGCTTGAGATAAATCAAGACATTTTCTTGTTTGATCTAATCTAATTTCATCCAGTAAACAAACACGAGAAGAGAAAACACAATTAACTAGATGAACCAGAGCAATATGATTCCATATTCTGAAATTTGATAATTTACCATTTTCTGTTTCAAAATCACTATTTTCAGATAATGTATCCAAATTTAATAATTGTGCCTTAATATCAAATGTTAGAAATTTTTGAATTGCATCACCTGAAATTGTCCAAGGATCAAGAATCATATCACTATTTGAAAAAGAATAACCATATATGGAGATTATCATCAGTGCCTTCAAAGTGTCTAAAGATTCAATACTATTTTGTGAAGTTGCCTCTCTTAATTCCAATTGGAATTGTTTTAATAATTTTCCATATAATGATTTTTGACGATGATTATTTTGTTTATATCTTAGAGCAGTTATTAAAATAGTGGTTAATAGCAATGGGTTTGAAGTTTGTAAATCCTCCACTAGATCTTCCGAAAGAACATTTGGTAAGCTAACCCAACAACTATAATGATCTTTGAATCTATCAACTAATGAATGGGCCTCTTGAGTGGATATCAGACTTAATGATATCACGTTCAAAGAGTTTAGATGGGCTGGAGGGAAAGGAGAGATTAGTTGTCGTATTGATAATGGTGTTGATTCTTCAGATATTGAATGGGATAGTAAATTGAATGGACTTGTTTTGAAAGCAGATCCCATTTGATGTCCAACCTCACCATCGGAGTCTTCTTCAGTTAAAATTTGATCCAAAGGTTTTGGTCTATTCGCACCATTTGCTTGCGTTTGTATTATGGTCAATATTTTCTTGACATTTCTATCCAATTCAACAACATTTACACCATCAAATTCTAAATCACTAACAGCTCTTTTAATCCCACCAACAACAGCAGTACCACCTCCAGGTAACATTCTTGCCAAATTATCACCATTATCTTTGGGACCACCACCATCAGTTGTGAAGCTGCATGGTTTGGATAATGATTGACAACGTAGACATGAGGAACTATCATTTGAAGGGAAACATCTTGTCTTTTGGCGTCTGCAAGCCATACATGCCTTAGCAGCTCTTGGGACATGGATCTGTTTAACAGCTGTTCTCGTAGATTCGGTCATACCTCTGTTCTGGTTATCCTAACAACTGATCTATGGTAGTTCTTGCCAATGTAGTAGCAGTACTCAAGGGATTGGAAATGAACAATGTGGAGGATTAAATGTGGATGTTTGTAATTAATTGATAATGTTTTGATTTTTTCAGGATGTTGATTTGGGCCGACTTTCCGCGGCTCGATAGATTGAGCTTTGGGGTATCACCGAAGTGGAAAAGAGGTCAATTTATTGTTTTCCTGTCTGGTCTTGTTGATGATTAATTTGTTTAGTCTGTGTTGTTGTATGATCTGATTGAGAACGTGATGATTTCGTTCATCTTTATGTCGAATTCCTCGTTCCCTTCTACTTCGATCTGGCATGTTGTAGATATAATATTGAACAATCTATAGAAGAGTACTCCACAACTAGAAAAAACTATACTCATGGCACACTCACTGGAGTCGTTCTGAATGTGATTCAATTGGAATACTTTGAGATCTACACACGAATAGATAGATCATTAATATTAAAACTCAAATACATTTATTACAGATTGTTAAAAAAGACCCAAGCATAATTGACGACCATAGTGTTAAAGCCCTATAAATACACTAATCGAGCTCCAAACTAAACTAGAACTTGACCACACCGAACGTCACCAGTCCCCCCCAGAGCAGCATCAAGCTAATAATTAGACTCCCCTGTCACTAAATATTACGAACACACCCACTTTCCAAGAACCAACTACCACACTATAAATACACAAAGTCTTCCTCGTGGCCCTTATCAGAGCTTGAAAAACGAAATGAAACAATAAAACCCATTAAAACAACACCAACAACCACACAACTCAATACCACCGAAAAGGCACCACCGCTCCGCAGTACAATCACACTCGCTAAGGACTATCCAACAGTCTCGAGAGGAAAGCCCCCAACACCAAGACTTCGGGCTCAGATTAACAGATTATCGCGCGCCTAAATTTAGAGGATCTCCCATTTCTGCTCATTGATCATCGCTACTCAAAAGTCAAGGAAAAAAAAAACATTCCTCTGAAGAGATTTCAAGAGACTACAAGTTCTAATTCTGGTTGTGCAGTTGTGATTCCTGGTTCCTCAACAAACTCAAAACACTTTGTTCTTATCCATTTGGGGTAAACAATAACACTTGAAACTAAATCCAAGAATTCTTTCGCCCCTAGCATCTTTTTTTTGAAACACATCGCTGTTTGGTTGTTTTATTCTTAATCAAAACAAACCAACGGGGAAAGAAAAAAGATATCGGGAAGGAACAGTTGGGTTTGATTCACACATAAGTCTTTAGTTCAATCTTACTCAAGATTTCTGCTCCAAAAAGACAAAAGATGGATGGCTCTTTGGACGTGCTATCCATTTTGGAAGACCCAGTCCAATTTAAAGCTCTACTTTCTGATGAAACTCAACTAGAAGAATTTAGAAAAACTGCATTAGCAAAAGTAAAATCTCAAGATGAAGAATTAAGAAAACATGAAGAAACTGCTTCAAGATCCAAAGAGGCCCTGGCTGAAATTGGTAATGTCTTGATTGCTGTTGCTATGGGTGATTTAACTAAAACTGTTGATGTGGAAAATGAAAAAGATCCAGAATTACTTAAAGTTAAAATCACAATAAATACAATGGTTAGCCAATTAAATGCTTATGCTGAAGAAGTTATCAAAATTGCCACAGAAGTCGCCCATGGAGAATTAGGTGGTCAAGTTAAAAGTGCTGGAACGGTTGGTATATGGAGAGTTTTATCTGATAATCTGAATGTAATGGCTTTGAATTTAACCAATCAAGTTAGAGAAATTGCAGATGTTGTTCGTGCTGTTGCTGGTGGCGATTTATCGAAAAAGATCAATGTACATGCTCAAGGTGAAATCTTGGAATTACAAAATATTATTAATACCATGGTTGATCAATTGAAAACTTTTGCCTTTGAAGTCACTAGAGTCTCTAGAGAAACTGGTGTTGAAGGACGTTTAGGTGGTCAAGCCATTGTTGTTGGTGCTAAGGGAATATGGAAGGAATTAACGGATAACGTAAATGCTATGGCTACAAATTTAACAAATCAAGTGAGAAATATAGCTAACGTTACTACTGCTGTGGCTAAAGGTGATTTATCTAAGAAAGTAACTGCTGACTGTAAAGGTGAGATCTTGGATTTGAAATCCACAATCAATCAAATGGTGGATTCTTTACAAACTTTTGCTATGGAAGTTACAAGTTTAGCCACTGATGTTGGTATAAAAGGTATCTTGGGCGGCCAAGCTGTAGTTAACGGTGTTGAAGGTGCTTGGAAGGATTTGACTGATAATGTCAATGCAATGGCTACAAATTTGACAAATCAAGTTAGATCTATAGCTGCAGTCACTACAGCAGTCGCTCATGGTGATTTATCTCAAAAAATTGATGTCGTTGCTCAAGGTGAAATCTTGGAGTTGAAAAGTACAATCAATAAGATGGTTGACTCTCTTCAAGTTTTCGTTAGTGAAGTTACCAGAGTCGCCAAAGATGTCGGGATTGATGGGAAATTAGGCGTTCAAGCTCAAGTATCGGATGTTGATGGTCTTTGGAAAGAAATTATAACAAATGTCAATGTAATGGCTGCTAATTTAACTTCACAAGTTCGTGCTTTCGCTCAAATTACCGCTGCTGCCACTGATGGTGATTTTACAAAATTTATCACTGTTGAGGCAAGTGGTGAAATGGATACTTTGAAAACAAAAATTAATCAAATGGTGTTCAATTTAAGAGAATCAATTAAAAGAAATACCGCTGCTAGAGAAGCTGCTGAATTAGCAAATAGTGCGAAATCAGAATTCTTGGGGATTTTCTCCCATGAATTAAGAACACCATTTAATGGTATTTTGAATTATACTCAATTAACTTTAGATACTGAATTAACTCAATATCAAAGAGAAATGTTATCCACTGTGCATAATTTAGCAAATTCCCTATTAACTATTATTAATGACATTTTGGATATTTCTAAGATTGAAGCTAATAGAATGACTGTGGAAGAAGCCGAATTTTCTTTAAGAGGCACTGTATTCGGTGCTTTGAAAACCTTGGCTGTTAAATCAATTGAAAAACCTTTGGATTTGATTTATGAAGTTGATAGCTCCTTCCCAGATTCTTTAATTGGTGATTCTTTTAGATTAAGACAAGTTATTTTGAATTTAGTTGGGAATGCTATAAAATTCACTTCAAAAGGTCATGTTAAACTAAGTGTTAAAAAGGCAACTGAACCTCTGGAAACTCAAATTTCGAAAACAATTGAAAATAATAATTATGTGATTGGTACTAACAGTGGTAATTTGATTAATGATTCTGCTCCTCAAATCAAAAAAGATAGTACCTTACAATTAGAATTTTGTGTTTCTGATACTGGTATTGGTATCAAAAAGGAAAAATTGGATTTAATTTTTGAAACTTTCACTCAAGCTGATGGTTCCACAACAAGAAAATTTGGTGGTACTGGTCTTGGACTTTCAATTTCTAAGAAATTGATTCACTTAATGGGTGGTGAAATTTGGGTCATTTCTGCATTTAGAGAAGGTTCTAAATTTTATTTCACAATTGCTACTTCTCCTGCTAAAATTGATTTCAGTAAACAATCAGATGCACTTTTAACCTTCAATATGCATCAAATTTTATTCATCTCCACAATTTATACAGATGATCAAGCTGAACAAATTAAAAAAGATCTTTCAGAATTAAACCTAAGGCCAACTTTAGTGCATGACATTGCTGAAGTTAAAAGTGAAGAACAATCAAAATTTGATACAATTATCATTGATAGCATTGAAATTGGGAAATCTTTAAGAGAATTACCAGAGATTAAATATATTCCATTTGTTTTATTGAATCCAATGATTGAAGGTCTAAATATGAAGATTTGTTTGGATCTAGGTATTCAATCATATGGTAATACACCATGTTCATTAGCAGATCTTGCAGGATATTTGAAACCTGCTTTAGAATCGAGAATTGTTCCAAGTGATGACAATACTCCCCAATCTTACACCATTTTACTTGCAGAAGATAATTTAGTTAATCAAAAATTAGCTGTTCGTATCTTGGAAAAATATGGTCATCAAGTCTCTGTCGTTAAGAATGGGTTAGAAGCTTTTGAAGAGGTTAAAAAGAAGCGTTATGATGTTGTATTAATGGATGTTCAAATGCCAATCATGGGTGGGTTTGAAGCTACTGAAAAAATTAGAAAATGGGAAAAAGAAGTCAATCCAATGGATCCATTTAGCGTAAGATTGCCAATCATTGCATTGACTGCCCATGCAATGTTAGGAGATCGTGAAAGATGTTTGGAAAATCAAATGGATGAATATATTTCAAAACCACTAAAACCAAATTTATTAGTACAAACAATTGCAAAGACAATTCATCATATTTCTAAATTAAAAGAATTAAGTGCTTCAAATCCAACAAAATTCCAATCATTAACTAAAGATGGTTAATATCGATATGAAAAGAAGGTGATAAATATATATAATTTGATGAAAGATAATTCGAAGAGGTTTTCATACTTGAATTTTGATGTGTTATAAATTCAATTTTAATGGCGTTATGTTTTTTTGAAACTTTTGTACTAGTCTCTAGTCTTCCTTTGTACTACGACTTGATTATTCAGTCGCATAATCATGTAATATTGAGGCCAAATTTCTGCTTTTCAAGTCTCCTCTTGATCATATATATTTCACTCTAATATATTTGATTTGCACATTCCTGTTTAGAAGCCTTCCTATATACCTAAATCAAAACATGTCTGGTGATGGTGATTCTGATTCTATTTGTCATAGACACATTAAGGATTCTCCTGTATATATTGTGATTCTACGAATATGTATCATTACAGTTGTTCCTTTTAAAAAATATAACGCGCACACTAAGCTATATAAATCAGCATGTCTAATTTTAAAGTATGGACATTCGTGACTTTTTCTCTTTCTTTGATCATTCTAGTGTATATTTGTTTTAAGTATAAATACTCTTGTTCTTGTATAAGCGTTTGGATCTGATTGGTAGCATGTCCTAAGATGGCGATTTCCTTTTTTTTTTCGCAAAACGCACTAAGGGCTTTCTTCTTATTATATAGATTTGTTTCTGTATAAACTATGGTCATAACTATTCTATCTCTCTTTTTATGTTTTTCTAGCTAATATATTTTGAAGTATAGTTGAGTTCAGCTTCTTGTTGAAGCTTCTGGATCTGATTAATTTTACGGCAGATTTCGCAAGAAAAAAAAATAACGACACCTGCAGGACTCGAACCTGCGCGGGAAAATCCCAAAAGATAACCTTAAACTTAACTTGTAAGAATAGTTCAAGTCTTTCGCCTTAACCACTCGGCCAAAGTGCCTAACTTAATATTTTTTAAATTGACTGATAGCTATTCTCTTATTCTTGATTATGTAACAATTTTCCCAAAAAATTTGATAAAATTCAGATATTTTATCAATATTAATTGCCAAAGATGTTTTGATATTGAATATATAAGATAATTTAAGGTGTTTAAAAATCATAAACTACTGTTTGTATGTTCAAATTAAGTTAGAAAATTTAATTTTTTTTGATTTAAAAAAATTTGAAATAAAATTAAGAAATGTAAGATCTTCATTTTTTATTTAAAGGGAGGTCATTAAATTTATATATATATTCAATTTATTTTTATAACATTTATCTTGTCATCTTGATTGATATCGCTCAATTCAAGTAGACGATAATAAATCTCCTCCTTTTACTGTTATATAGTTCACCAAATTTCATTAGAATCTCAAAATAGCTACATACATAACATATATGGAACCTGATCCACTGTATAAAATTAAGAAGCATTTAAGGTACTACTTGCAACATTTATATCATAAAAGTATATACAACTTCTCTGGTAGTATCTCATTATAATGCTTCTTCAATAAGAGATCACATACATGGGACATTACTAGACTTTCAATTTCACCAATTTTGTGTCAAATCTATATCTCAATCCCAGTACGCGCCACATGGACTTATATTTTTCCTTGACGGGTATTAATTCTGAAGATTATGGATCAGCCAGCCCTTCTTGAGGAACCATCAAGATTCATACGAAATATCACATTATATCAATTGACCTTCTGCTCTCTAATCGAGACTTTACTCGGATCTCTCTTACCAATAATCAAGCTATGTCAGGTCTCGCGTCAAAATGGGCGGATGATCCAGAATTGGTGGATGCTGCTGTTCAACAAGATAGCACAAAGCTGAAAAGCTCCAAAGAAAAAAAACATTCATCAGCTACAACTTCGAAAGAAACACCTGGACGATTGGAATCAAAGTGGGCATCTCCTGTGAAATCAGAGAAAGGTAAACCGTTAGCCAGTAGGTGGGCCGATGCTCCTAGTGATGATGAAGAACCTAAGAGATCAAATCCAAGACCAGAGAGACCAAACAACCAACACAGAACAGAACGTTTCAATAAATTACCAAAAAAGGGAGGAAACAGTCACAACAACCATAGTCGCTATAATAATCAAAAAGATTTTGGGATAGAAGTGGAAGAAGAAGAAGAAGAAGAAGAAGATTTGAGCTCTAGATTCAATAAAAGCTTGGGCTTTGATCAAGAAGATGGTAAACTATCATCAAATTCAGAAGGTAATATGTTGGCATCAAGATTAGGGAAAGGCCCCCAGATCAAGACAAAGTCTTCAAAAAATTTCAACAGAAAACCTGACAGTAGAGTTACATCTGAGGAAGAATGGGAGGACGAGGATGGTTTTGAGGAAGAGCAGCGCGATGATTCTGGAAAAGAGGGTGTGGAGGTTGAAGAACAAATCGAATACAAGCCGGAGCCGTCCACAAAGGCAGGTCAGAGTCTCGCGGCTCGTTTGGGAATATCTGGACCTCCTGCAACGTCAGTCCAAGTTAAAGAAGACAGAAGAGCAAATAGAGAAAAGGAAAGAGAAAGATTGAGAGGTGATCGTATTAAGGCAGTTCCTGAGTGGGATCGTAACAAGAACCAAAGACACCATGATCAAAAACAACAAACACATCCAAGAGAAGACAACAATAGAAACGGAGAATATAGACAGTCAAGGTACAGTGAGAGAAGGTCAAATGAGAAGGCTAAACCAAGACGCAAGGATCCTATACCACAACCGAAAGAGGAAAGAATTGAGGTCAAAGAACCTGAATATGACGAAGAGACTCTACGGAAGCAGATGGAAGAGAGCAAGAGGCTTGATGAGTTCATTGCTTCTAGTGGTAAAGACATAAACTGGGCGGATTTTGCCGAGGATGACTTCTGATATATTTAGATTTGTTCGCTTACAGCTTTAATGATTTGTGATTTTTCAAGAATTTCAGTATTTTCAATTTGATGTAGCATTGAATCTTCCTAATGATCCCATAGCACCTTTCTCTCCAACTTTCCCTCTTCACTCTTCAATACCAAATGCGCCTTCAAAATCTTAGCGTGCTTCACATGTTCGAAATCAAACACCCCTTTAAATATAACTTGTGCTTCTTTACCATTTTGCCCTATAATAGGTACTTCTCCTAAAAATACTATATCGTAATCTTTTTCTTTAATTGTATTTTCATTATAGACAGGTATTTTGAATTTTTCATCACCAGAGCTATTACCAAAGATCCCACCTATTGGCTCAAAAAATTGATCAAATATTTTTTTGATCCTTATTGGTTTATTGACAATCGAAAAAATTGGATGATCTGGAGATACCTGAAACCCTTTAAGTGTCGTATATCTGTCTTCTATCCAGACATCAAAGCTTGAGAGTTGCCTTTGTTTGATGGGAAGCTTAAACAGTAGTTTGATATTTTCATCCAGTGAAAGCCTTTCAAGTATCTGATCTTCAGCAATTGATTGGACTTGTGGCAGGTCAACTTCTCCGGATTTTGGTGATCTTTTCTGAGGATTGATCCACAAAGGAACGAATGTTTTCTCATTTTTATAAACAGCTTGATAAGTAGAGTATAAGCCAATGGTGCTTATTGTTGATAATATGACCACTGATGATATTTGAAGGAAATTTTTCCAAGATTCTCTTGGAGATCTTTGTGCTCCATTTAGAGTCGTCTCTATTGAGTGTTGAAGCTGCGATTGCGAAACTCTTGGATGGTTAAAGTTGTGAAGACATCTGAACCCATTAGATCTGGGATTGATTTTAGAAATTGGGGACTTCGTTATGGAAAACATGACTTCTTCTACTGTTTTATTGAGATTCTTATAGAGTAACTTTCCGTAAGAAGTAGGGAAGTGTTGAATTATGGAACAATAATTGTCGCATCTTGCCTCTGTCGTACGTGCATCCGCGAAAAGTTTTGTCTACAAGTTTTGTATAATGAACCTAATATTTTACTTTCAAAATGCAATTTAAACAACAACTAACTCCCTTTTTTTATGCTAATGATTATTTTATAACTAAAAGAATACACGGAAACTGTTTATGAATGAACTAGAGTTGAATATTCTTGTCTAGAAAAGCCAGTTTTCAATTCTCTGCCATAATGATGGGTTAATATCTCTTCCTTCTCTTTGTCTTTGCTCCAAATAATTCAATTCATGCTGCTCAACCTCATCAAGACCAGTTTGAATATCGGCTTCTTCTGGTTTGACAAATTTAGTTCTTTTGACCAGTTTGTAAACTGTGTAAACGACAATGTCTAACAAGATCATCATGTAACTGGTTAAGAAATTCTCAACACTCCATCTACCTGGCATTAAAGTTGTGTATCCAATAGCACCAACCATACATACTGTCAACGTCATTCCAAATAGAGCAGTATAAGGCTGGAACCAAGATCTGTATCTGAACTGAGTTCTATCAATACCTTGAGCTTTACAGGCTCTGTAGAATCCAATGTAAGTGATACACATGAAAAAATAGTTTGTAACTTGAGCACCAGTAACAACATTGACGATCCAACCCAAAACTTTAGCACCCGAGGCACCTAATTGCAACAAAGATAAGAGTGAGAAACAGAATGAAACCAAGATACAAAAAATTGGAACACCGTTCTTGGTACAATATTGGAAAAACTTTGGAGCTAAACCATTTTTGGATAATGATAGTAGTGCTCTTGAAGAACAATAGACGTAAGAGTTACCAGCTGAAAAGGCTGAGGTAACACATAGAGCATTCACTATATGAGGCAAGACTTTGATCTTCAAGTTATCCATAGCAATAACATACGGAGAGAATGCACCATTTGATGTGGAATCAGTACCAGCCATTTGTGTTAAAGTTGGATCATCAGAAGGCACCAAGATACCAACACATAACGCACCAAGAACATAGAACACAGCTAATCTGTAGAAAACCGTTTTGAACGATTTAGCTAGAACCTTACGGGTTTCTTGACCAGTTTCACCTGCAACCATTGCCAAATATTCAGGACCGACAATGGTGAAACAAGCTTTGTTTAAAGCAGCCATGAAACCATGGAATCTACCCATGGATCCACCTGTCAGGTATTCGACCATTGGGCCTGGATTGTTCCAGTAGCGGAAACCAAAGGCATCATGTTGTGGATTACCACCAACCATAACGACAAAAGTGAAAATGATCAAGCCAACAGCTAATATAACTTTACCTAAAGACAACCAAAATTCACATTCACCAAAATATTTAACAGCGAATAAGTTTAATAGGGTATAAATGAAGATTTGTAAAACAAAAGTGATGGCTGGTGAATAGTCATCTCTCCAAAAATGCACCATACTATTCACAGCTGTAATTTCAAAAGGAATATTTATACTGGACATTAACCAATAGTTCATACCGACAATGACTTCGAATGATTCATCAACACAACGACCAGCCATTTGAATGAAAGGAGCTGTGACAGGCAAATAACAGACCATTTCACCAATGGATGCAATAACACAGAAAATGACACAGGCCCACATTAAATAAGCAATGAATAAGTTTGCCGGACCACCATATAATAAACCTGTAGAGATTGTGATAAATAGAGCAGTACCGATGGAACCACCCATGGCAATAAGGTTGATTGTTCTTGAATTCAGTGTTCTATGAGTTGTACTTATTTCAGTTGTAGACCCTTGTTCATCAGAAAAATCTGTGGTTGAAGGTTGTAATGAAGGAGCTAGTTCATCTGGTTTTTTTTCTGATTCAATATCCACTGAAGGAGGATTAACACTTTTAAAAAACATTATTGTTGAAAGTTGATGTGATGAGAAAAGACTTGAATTGTTGATATATTCACATCCACTTTTTATTTCTATTATCGGTAGATTGTAAACAGCAGTATTACTGTGTTAAAAGTACGAGAATCGCTGGAGTATTTATATTCTCATGAGGAATCTACGTAAAATGGCCCACCCTCTACTGGTATGAAATATTAACATAGTACGCACAATAGAAATTCATTAGATTGCACTGACACCTGCATACCACACAGCACCCCGAGTCCCTAACGCATACCATAAAGAGCCTTTTACATGATCAAGAGGAATGTAAATTGTGTAGCTCAGGTATTCGCCGCATCAATTTCATGTCCACGTAATCAGGAATCAGCATATAAAATAGGCTGTTCTTCGAGAATATATTGACAGTATCCAATCGGCACTTTTTCGAGGCGCGTTTAAGCAGAATTACATCACGATTTAAAATAGACTGGGGAAAGCTGGGGTATAGAAGTCCTCGAAAGTAAACAAACAAACAATATCAGCAGTTACCCAAGGAACATATCTAGGGGTATCACTACAAACCGACGTGGACATCGAAACAGAGAGAAGGCGCTACTCATCAACACCAATATTGGCTAGAATTCGAATAGCGACTCCAAAGCATCTAGCAAAAAATTAGAAACACCGCAGCAAGCTAAAAAACTCTATGAATATGGTCAGTTCAGGAAGTTACTACATTTGGAAGTCTCAAGTCCCCCAAGATTCTGAGAGGCTGGTGTCCAAGACACCGAGACCCTGAAGCGCTCAAAGCAGGTAGACCCAGTAGGAAATATAGTCTCCAAGTGATGATCTCACGTCGAAGAGCTATATATATGTATATGTTTCAAAGATTTAAATCTGTCTTTTCTACAAATTAACCAGAAACGGATCAAAGCCCAAACTGTTGGATCGCTACCTTCACCATCTCTTTCATTCTCCTCTAAGTAGGTTAGTTAATTCATGTTGCTCAATCTCTCCTGACAAACTCTAACAACATGGTCGATACTATTGGGTTGTACTTATACGAGATACAAAGACAAAGAAAGGCATTTGTACAATGATATGGAACGCTCAATATATGTATATCAGGACTGCAAAATATTATCAAATTGTCTCATCTGTTGGTTTTGCAACTTGATATGTTTGATCTTTGTTCTTATCAAAATGTCAAACAATTTATCCATGTTGTTTCCTGCGCGGCTCAACTGGCATATATGGTTTCTGTTCACCACATAAAAACTTTAAGGCCGCTCGCTATACTTAGCAGGTATTCAGATCAACTATAACCAATAGCATCGCACTACCACCGTTGTAGGATCTGAAGCAAAAACAATCTGCTACCTGAAATTAGATAGAGGGTGATAGATGGCCAGCTACAGGTACATATTAGCTCTTCGACTTTTAGAGCCTGACAAATATTATTTAATGGGTACAACAGAGCATGTGGAGCATCACTTGATTGATGGTTGTCAAACGTACAAAATTTATCAAATTGATCAAAGCTTGTTATCAATATCTCGATGCCAAAAACACAAATGCTTTAGTGCTTCGAACAGAAGGGAACTAACCAAAGACACTAGAATTTTCTCCGAAAGGTAAAAGGATTGCCAGGTACAGGTTATGAGCCGACAATCGCTCATTAACTAGCGCTCGTCTTCGAAATCGTCTACGCTTGGGTAGGAGTTACAGAAGACCTTATCATCAACATTTCCGCATCGCGATAAACCCTTATTAAATCTAAGGGTGTTGTTCCGTGATGATCTTCTGGGACTCAGACTCCAATACTGGTTAACTAGTCCAGAATTAACTCGACATTCCGTTTGCTTAGTTCAACGCAGCGTTTATTTGATCGCTCAAGCCTGGGAAAGCTTTGAAAGCAAAGAATCGAGAGAAGACGTCTATTGCGAAAGAGTGGGTTCAGTAGTCGACGATGAAATCATCAAAACCTCACTTCCCACTGTTCCAAGCTAACACTTCTCAACTTCAAAACAAAAACAACCTATTCTCAGCTTATAGTTTTGTTTTTCCATATATAAATTCTTGAATTTTTATTATATAAAACCATGAAGACTTTATGATCCGAAAGTTATTCAGTGACAATAAACAGCTTTAAGATGGTTCTATTACCTCTACAGATAGTTAAAAACCAGACAGTAAATAATAATAAAGTTATAAACAGAAAATCAGTTCTAACAGACTTCTAACGAAAAAACCTAAAAAATATACAAGCTCAAGTTGTGATTGAAAACAATATAACGAATTCCCTAGAATAACCAACTTTCAATCTTTTCCCAAAGAGTTGGATCTTTGCCTTTACCTTTTCTTTCTCTTTCTTCCAAGTAGTTCAATTCGTGTTGTTCGATAGCTTCGAGACCACTGAATAAATCAGCCTCTTCAGGTTTAACAAACTTTGTTCTTTTGATTAATTTATAACCCACATAGAGAACAATATCCAACAAGATCATCAAATAACTGGTCAAGAAAGTCTCAAAGCTCCATTTTCCAGGCATGAAAGCTGTATAACCAATGCAACCAACCATACAAGAAATTAAAACCAAAGCAAAAATGGCCGTGTAAGGTTGGAACCAAGATCTGTATCTGAATTGAGATCTATCAATACCTTGTGCTTTACAAGCTCTGTAAAAAAACAAGAAAGTGATACACATAAACCCGTAGTTAGTGATTTGAGCACCAGTAATGATATTAACCAGCCAGTTTAAAACATTACTACCAGAGGAACTCAATTGTAGCAATGATAACAATGAGAAACAGAATGAAACACCAACACAAAAGATCGGGACACCGTTCTTAGTACAATATGTTAAGAATTTTGGAGCTAGCCCATTAGATGCCAATGATAATAAAGCTCTTGAAGAACAATAGACATATGAGTTACCAGCTGAGAAGGCAGATGTGATACAGATAGCATTGACAATATGTGGTAAGACTTTGATTTTCAAGTTGTTCATAGCAATAACATATGGTGAGAAAGCAGCGTTAGAGGAACTGGAGCCGGCCATTTGAAGTAAGGTTGAATCATTAGAGGCAACTAGAACACCGACACATAATGAGCCAATGATGTAAAAGATGAACAATCTGTAGAAAACAGTTTTGAAAGCCTTTGCCATAACTCTACGAGTTTCTTGACCGGCTTCACCTGCAACCATTGATAAATATTCAGGACCAACAATGGTGAAACAAGCTTTAATCAAAGCAGCCATGAACCCATGGAATCTACCCATAGAACCTGTTGTAATATATTCAACCATTGGACCTGGATTGTTCCAGTAACGGAAACCAAAGGCATCATGTTGAGGATTACCACCAACCATTGTAATGAAAGTGAAAAAAATCAACCCAAAAGCCAAAATAACTTTCAACAATGATAAATAGAACTCACATTCACCAAAATATTTAACAGCAAACAAATTTAGTAAAGTATAGATAAAAATTTGTAAGGAAAAAGTGATACCTGGTGAATAATCATCTCTCCAGAAATGAATCATACTATTAACAGCAGTAATTTCGAAAGGAATAATGATACTAGTCATCAACCAGTAGTTGAAACCGACAATGACTTCAAAAGATTCATCCACACAACGGCCAGCCATTTGAATGAACGGTGCAGTAATAGGCATATAACAAACAACTTCACCAATAGATGCAATAACACAAAAGATAACTGAGGACCATAATGAAAAAGTCAAAAACAAACTTAATGGACCACCATAGATCAACCCTGAAGATATAGTAATAAATAAAGCCGTACCAATGGACCCACCCATAGCGATAAGATTGATTGTTCTGGCATTTAGTGTTCTATGAACAGAGTGACTTTCTAAAATGTCGGTAGTTGAACCTTGTTCAACAAGGTCAGAAACAGAACCAGCTGAGGAATCACGAAATTCTGCTGGTCTTTTCTCATTCTCTATATCCACCACTGGTGATTTATGAAGCGGCATAATGATATTGTTGGGAAGGTTGATTAGTTAATTGGTGAAATGTTGATTGTTTGGTATTGAATAAATAAGTGATATTTGTTCCAGACAAATGTTTAAATTTATATAGGGATGTTGTTTGCTGACAGGTTGTTGACAAGTTGTTGAGAAATCTCGAGGAATCAAATCAATGATCGGCCACTTGATAAGTTGAGATACTGTACAGTATTTATACAAGAACTATGAGAAATCAGAGAGATGTTGAAATGTCCGATGATTGAAATGATGTTGCATTATTGAACTGAAGTTCAGGCACAGAAACGGGCTAGGAACTTCAAATCTCAGTGCATATTTGAAGATTTGGAGTCCTTGTCCATATTCCATTTGCTTATCGAAGAGGATTATCATTGGTGGGCGTTCAAGCCTTAGCCCATCAACTTTGAAATGTTTTCATATCTGGATTCTGTAGATCGAGTCAAAAAGGCGGAAAGCCGCTCGCTGTGCTGCCAAACAACAGAATTTTTTCCCCCATTTTAGTACTAAAAGGTAAAAAGATCCCCAGATCAGATAATAAGTCTGATATTCTCGGGGCATGGAAACGAGCTGTCATCTTGTCATTTTAGAACTCTGGGTCATAATTATAATTATAATGATCAAAGCAAAGATAGGACTATGATCTTTTGATACTTCCTCTAAGTTGAAGGTTCAAAGATTCCATAGCATTCTGACTCAATTCTTGAGCTAGCAAAGCTTTCTACTGACTGCTCTCCTTATGGGAACTGACGGAAGACAGTTACTCCTACGTTCTAGTCAACAACACTGGGTCTGAAAGGCTTATCAAATTGATAGAGCGATAAGAAGTAGGCGTTTTCTGATGTCTTGATGTTAACGAGACAAGATGCTCAAGGTCTCGGGACTAGCCTCGGTATTCCTGGACTGAACAACTTCAATTTTCATAACAGTTTTTCTTTTTAAAAGCGCTGCACTTTTTGACATTTACTCTAAAGCTTAAGAGGGGGAACGGTGGTTTGCGGAAAATCTAAGAACAGCATCAAGTAGTTCGTATCGATAGCTTTACACCAAGACCAATATCTCAATAGTTGGTTTGATTCTTGATCCTTAGGGAGCTGTTCCCACACAAATGTGAGAAGCTAAGCACTACTAAATATGAGGAATGCAACCACAACCGTAAATTTCGATATTACCAAGAACTCAAAAGAGGCTGCATATTTTCCATTTTTCGGCCCCAACAGAAGGTCTTGGGCCTTGGGCCACTGGCTGTTGGACTTGGAATTATGAGTTTAGGGTAAAGAAATATAAAAAGTATAATAAGTTAAGTCACGATCAGGCTCAGAATGAGGAAACTAGCTGATCGGTGATCAATAAGTTCATGCTATATCATGACACCTTAACTACAGGTTTTTGTTTTGTCACAAACCTAATACGGACTGAACAAAATCATCCATAGTCTGAACTCGAAATTTCTGTATATAGCGAAATCGAGTCTATAAAATATATTTAACATGTAGGGAACGAACAAAGAGACGTCTCGGCTCCACAGAACAATTGAAGTTGAGCAGCCAAGTCAGCGCATTAGCTGGTTGGAGCTTCTAGCTCCATTTCTTTTTACTTTTGCGTCGACTAATTCGATTTTCATAATAATTACCAAGAAATCCTCTCTTCTTATTGGTTCAGTGTATTTGAGAAGTGTTCAGCGTCACTACAATCTATAGATCATGATCGTAGTTTCTTTCAGCTACGTCACGGGTGACCCAGCGGGTGCAGAGAAAGCCATTGGCTACTAAACGACGACTCTGGAGCCTGGACCCTGTTAATGATCGTCTCAGTATGATCCATAATCAATATATCAACGCTAAATCAATTTGACCTTTGTTTTTAGTGTTGTTATTTCAAGTCTTCAAGGTTCAGTCTCACTTTTCTGAACTAGCAAACTTCCACCGCCCGCGAAGTGCAGCCAGATTGACAACTTGAAATAGTTCCCCATCAACAATAATAACCATTATGTCCCACTTTCATTGATCTAATCAAATGTCAAATTGTGTAGAGACATCATGACTTGCGCGCGGATAAGGGAGATCGAGTTAAAAAGATAAAGAGTCAAATGGAGAATATTATATTCTTTGGGGAAGGTTATATAAGACTAGGGCTTCATCCGCATGTTTAATGAGGGAGGGTTTACTTTATCCATATCTGGAAATTCTTTAGATATACCACAAATAGACCTTAACAACAGCTGTCAGAGATTTCAGCAACCGAGGTTGTTTGAAAACTAGCCAATGAGACCAATGGATACCATGAACCTTGGAACAGGCATATCTGATGATTTGTTGACTGCATTGGAGAAGCGAGAATACGTCAGTTTTACGATATCAGATTACCTCTATTGTGCTGTTTACTGATAACATTCAGGTGAGGAAGGCTCCACCAGATCAGTTTAAGATCACCATCACAGTTTACTTAACTCTTTCGAGAGACACGATAATCTCTTTGAATTCATGAATGCGTTAAGTGCAGCAAGCTACAATGTGATAAAATCCAAGAATCTCGTAAAGAGTAGGTGATTTTGTTATCAAGACGAATCTATTAAACTAGATGTCTCTTAAAAATCCAAATCAGCGCTGCAGCGCTACCAGTTATTTAAGAAGACAAAACACATTCACTATTTTATCACCTTAATCAAGATCTTGAGATTTGTAGCTGATTTCTTATCTATTGATTGATGATTCTTGAGCATATAGATCAATGAACTTCAATATCACTTACAGCTCTACATACACCAGCCCCAGTTCTCCTGAGAACCTTGTCTACAAGATCTTTTTTTTTTACATGCAGGATCGATAGGTTTCATTATAGCTTATTCATACATCGTAAATATGGATCTCGATTGAAATATTTTGGACGTAAGGAAATCAAAGAGGGTGAAGTCAAACTCTCAAGATGAACTTATAATAACATACTATCCGACCAAATATAGGGTAGTAATCGATACATATTTCGTTGAATTAATGAACCACATTTACCTTGGCAACTGTTGATTTATAGTTTTATTGCGTCAACAATACGATCGATCAGATTTCTTAACAGTCAAAAAACCATGGTAGGCATATTTACTATTGTTCAGTGAACTACAAACCAATTAATCTATCATTATAAAAGCATTAAAATTAAAAGAAATTGAACGACTGTACTATATATATATAAACCCATATATAGACGGATTATTAAGTTTTGTGAGTGTGAAATGTGAGAAAATCATATTATGAATGGTGTTTTGTTTTTTTTAGGCTCAACCTATAATAACTGGAAATTAGACAATGTGATCATCTGATGAAGTTTCATAATCTGGTCTGTTAAGTTTTGATGGATCAACTTCACCGTGTAATTCTTCAGATAACTCTTCCAATGTTTTTCTTTTAGTTTCTGGAATTAAAAATGTTAAGAAGAAACCAACCAACATGAACAAGGCGAAAATTTCCATAACATGTGGTAACCAACAGTTCTTCTTTTTACCATCTCTAGCACAGTTGTGATCAATTAAAGTACCTAAAGCAGTTTGAGCGATAATGGCACCAACTTTACCACAAGCAGCAGAAATACCATGTGCAGTAGATCTATATCTAGTTGGGTAACATTCACCTGGAACGATAAAAGTAGTTGTATTTGGACCGAAATTTTGGAAAAATTGAGCAATAATGTATAAACCTAATAGACCATGTTCACCAATCTTGTGGTAACCGAAACCAATAATACACAAGATGATGGTCAATAATAAGAAACCCATCAATTGAATTGGTTTACGACCAACGAAATCAATAGTAGCAACAGAGAACCAATAACCTGGAATAGAACCGGCACAAATCAAAATCAAGTTACCAGCAGCAGAGTTGTATAGAGAATGGTAAACATTCTTTGATGATGCAAAACCAATAGTTTGTAAAATAGTAGCAGAGTTTAAACCTAAACCATAGTAAGCAACATCCAACATGAACCATGAACCAGCAGTACCAATTAAAATCTTCATATGTTTCCATTGACCGAAATGAGTACAGAAATCTTTGAAAGAAGCTTTTGGTGGTTGAACAATTTCAGCACGGACACGTTCAGTAACTCTCAATTGTTGAATAGCTTCATCATCAGCATTACCATGTGCACCTGAGGCAAATTTACCAGAATCAGCAACAGCTTTCTCTAAATTATATTCAACATCTAAAGTATATCTTGGGGATTCTGGGATGGTTAATCTATAGTATAGGGCAATAACACCTGGAACACAACCGAAACCAACCAAGATTCTCCACATTTGATCACAAGCTTTAATACAGTCACCAGTACATTCTTTAGCAGTGTTGGCAACAATCAAGTCATCCTTGTAAGCAGCAACACAAATAATGGCAACAATACCAGCAGCCAATTGACCCCAACCTTGGTTAGCGAAAACTGAACCCATAATAGCACCTCTCCATTTTGTTGTAGCAAATTCAGAAGAAATAACTGAAGACATTGGATAATCACCACCAATACCAATACCTTGAATGATTCTAAAGAAAGTCAAGATAGCTGGGAATGAAATAGCTGCTGATTCACCAATAACACATTGAGCAACAGTAGCGGCAATCATAACAATTAATTCTAACCCATAAATTTTCTTACGACCAACATAATCAGCTAAGAACCCAAATCCTAATTGACCAATAACAGTACCAACGGAAGTAGAGACTTTGATTAAAGTGGAAGTTGAAGATGGAATGGAACCACCCCAATAAACGTATGCAATCATGGAAAGACCCAAGTTAATGGCAAAGATATCATAAGCATCAGTTAAGAAACCAACACCAGCAACAGTGATGGCACGAACATGATACCAACCGAATGAAGCTTGATCAATCTTCTCCAAGGCTAATCTTCTTCTTTCAAGAGGATCATCAATATGACTGAAATCATTCAAATAATTATGGAAAGCAGAGTTACCACCAGCTGTTTTAACATTAGTTTCAGCTGGGTTTTTCTTTTCATCAATTGTAGACATTGTTTTCAAAAGTGTTTAATTTGGATGAAGTAATGATAAGTTTATATTAGAGGGAAAGTTTCAGTGGAAGTATTGTGGATCCTTTGAATCTTTTATAGATGGAATGGGGATCCATGATGAATAAGAAATTAATTTGGCTGCATCGAATCTTTAACTATGAGCCATGTAGCCAACTGTCTCTAAATTTTCTTCCTTTTACCGTTTGGCGTTAGATAAATTAGCTACACGTGCTGTGAAATTAATGAAAATAAAAGAAAGCGCGAACGAGAGAAATACTAGCTGGCCGTAGTTAAGCTATAAGAACGAGAGGGAGGAAAGTGGTGGTTAACGGTCCAACAATTACTCAGGAACTGGTGGATTAAGCTGTTAGCCACAGAGGTAACCGTTGTACCAAGGACCGTTTGACTCTTTGCTTGGGCTTTGCTTGGGCTTGGGCTCTTCTTGGTTTTTCAGAGTTTGCTCACAAGACCTTTAACCCACGTTGAGAATTCTAGGCTGGCACACGTGCACGAGACAATAGACCCTGCAACAACACCGAGCACACGTTGACGGTTAAGACAAACTAGACGGCAACAGAGAGGGAAGTACTTCGTAGAACGAGCCGACAAGAGAAGAGCCACTAGTTGAAACTTGACTACGGATCCCCGATTATCGATGGCCATACTCGCTCTGTCTACTCGTATCGTGCGGACTCGTATTATCTTAAAACCACATGTGAGCAGAAACTCCATCTTCATATTGAAGAGCCTATACATATCCACCAACTACTCGATTACCAATTTTAGTCCATCAACGTTTAACCAGCTAGGCTTATAATCCTTATAATCCCACGCTAAACTTTTCATAATTTCCAAGAAAACGTTGTACAAAATAATTATATAGCCACCAGTTCTCCTGCCCAGTCTTTCTGATCGGATTCATCCAATCCTCTTAAACGATGAGCCTTGGCCCTCTAGTGAAGAATGAAATTGCCCACAACTAATTAAAACATATAAATTAGTCACTAGCCCTCTTGATACAATCCATATCGCAAGACATTCTAATGATGCATCTGTGTGTTCATCTCTCTCTGTAGCTATTCATTGGTGAACTCATCATCAACAGAAACTCAAGATATATCTATACCTGTCTTCTATATCAAGGTTCTACCAAGGTACAAAGCTAAATTCAACTCTAGCACCAGTATATGCTATTCATAGCACATTTTTCCTATCGATAAGATCCAGCCTGTCAACTCACAGCTTCTCAAACAGTCTAATACCCATTCCACCAACCCATATGATTCATACACGGACCATACGTCCAAGTTCTCATATTTTTTTATAATTTTTCCTTATAGTAGATCAATTTTATGAAATTTTCAAGCCTTGAACAGCCCTCGTGCTCTCTTATATTATAGGAAAGGCAGTAAAAAGCATTTATATATAAGACAACAAACGTCCGATTTCAAAGCAGATCAAAAGACATGAGAAATTTTGATGTATTCTGCAGCTGTATAAGCTCTTTCGACAGTCCCCAAACCCAATTTTATCAAATACTTCACCGTGATCAATGACCGTAATTGTAATTATAATGACATTCCCAAACTCCACGAGACTGAACAAAGATTTACACACCTTCCAGAAGCCTTAAATACCCGTACCATGATAGACAAATAGCGTATATCGTTTCTTTGTGATTACCGGCTTCGAACTTCAAGCACACACACGGCAGATTTTCTAACAATTTGCCTAAGAACAATTTGACACAATGTTTTATACCGATCAAAAATTTCTCGCGAAGCCTTGGGTTCAATCGCCGGTTTGGAACGGAACAAAATCTATTGAATCTCGAATATTAGATGCTCATCATGTGTTTCTCTGGTGATCAAACTAGCTAGTTTGACAAGTGATTAGTTTTGAATGAGATATACTAGTTAAGGAATATCGTAGAGATACAGAGGTGTAGATATATCTAGAGGTAGGTCGAAATGGATCTTACAATTCAGTGATTTTCAAACCCAATAAACCTTTAAATATACAAATCATTATAAAAAACCAATATTAGATCCTTTATATTTAAACACGATTAAATACTAATAAATCCAAAAATACTAGTTAAAACATTAAAATATTACAAGAAAATATACAAACACTTAAAATTTTTCAAAAAACTTATAATTGTTTCTTGATCAAAGCATTGATGAATTCTTCTCTGTTACCAGTAGAACCACCTTCAATGAAGTGAATGAATTTTCTTGGAACACCCCAACCACCAGATGGATTGGATAATTTGAATGGCCATAAAAAGTTGTTGGCTTGTTTGAAGTTTGGACCAACAGTGTAAATTTCATGAATCAAATCTTCAACTGAAGCAATACCATATTGACCTAATGATTGTTCAATGATAACATTGTCAGATAAGGCGATTCTTTGTTTGTTAACCTTACCGTAACCACGTTTGTAGATCAATTGTCTAGTGGTTGATAATGATGGGTAACCGTAAGCAACGTATGGTTCAACTAAACGTAATAATTCAGCAGTAGCTTTGGTTAATTTAACGAAAACACCAGCGTTGATTTGTAACAATCTCAATAATTGTAAAACTTTTCTTGGTTTAGGTGGGATTTTGTTAATACCCTTGATTCTAACAACGAAAACTAATTTGTGTTGAGCATCAACATAGTATGAACCAGCAGCTTTAGCTTCACGTTTAGCATTGATAACAGAACGTTCAGCATCAACGTATTCTTGGTGGTAAGCAGCAGTTCTCTTCAACAAAGCTTCACGTTTTTCTTTGTTAGCCTTTATTAGTTAGGTTAGTACTTAAAGATTCATAATTGCTTTAAAATTCCTAGCTTTAATTCAATTCATATGCTTCATAGTCAAAGACAACTTGGAAAATCCGTTTCAGTCCCGAAAGATGGTTAACTAAACAGACAACATCGCCGTAGCTAGTCGAATAAAAATGGTTGGTCTTCATCACAATGAATTTTGTTGTCTTCAACCATGAAATGAATGAATAAAACTTGAAGGAATGAAGTTAATAATAGGTTTTAACATACTTGTTTACGAGCAATTTTTTCAGCAGCAGCCTTTTCAGACAATTTAGCAGCAGCAGTGTTTCTCTTTAATTGAGATTCTGGAACTAAAACTTGTTCAGCGGTGATGACTCTAAAGTGAAAAGTCTGTTAGTCGAGTTGTCTTTGTTTAAGAAAAACCCACAAACACATCTGTCCCTAGTGTTATACTAGGTCGGAACGTTTTAGGGGGAAAAACTATCCATCGAAATGATACCACTCATTCGATGCAGGAAGGAAATCTAGATCACAAAATGTGATTAAAGAAATCCTAGAATTGTTTGAAGGTCAGAGATTATATAGAAATTTCACAACCATGATTGGTAATTCAAGATTGGTTGGAAATTCTATAGTAACCCATGCCTCTACAACTGACCCAATAAATGAATTCAGTTGAAAACACACCCATTTATACACATGGTATTATTGGGATAAGCATATAATGGATCCAAGAGTAAAACATAATGTTTTATCAAGGTTATATGATGATTAGTAGAAAATAGAAATAAAAAAAAGTCACATTGATTAAACAAGATACAACTTTTTCCTTCTTCTCCTCCTCAAGTGGTAATGCAATTCCTGATGGACTGTCTCTTTCTTAATGAATGAGAACTTACTGTTTTGGAGTTGATTTAGCCATGGTTGATGATACTATGATGATAAACTATCAAAGAGAATCGTTTAGAAAATGAAATTAAAATAATAAATGTAGGTTTTTTTATTAGAAGATGTTGAAAAATTTCAGACATCCAAACATCTCAACTTTTTCTGAATACTGCAAAGAAACCCGAACATCATCAGTCACAGAGAAAATCATTGATAGGGCTTTAAATCCCAAGTCACAGAAGATCAGGTGACGAGTGAAATATAGGGCTCAGAGCCAGCCGTTATCAATCTCGATGTTTACGTTTCGAGCCAAATTTCAGGTACTAAATTAGATGCTTTAGTTTCTCGAGCTGAACACCTCTACCACTTATTTCGCTCCCTACAGAACCAAATGAGTGCTGGAGCTGCTGTGCAAAATAGGGGACATTTATTGTCTGGTTAGTATATATTATATTAACAAGTGGGAGCTATTTCTAACTTCGCTTATTCAAGGAGGTCAAGAACGTGATTATAATCATGTTTCAGATTCTGAATATAAAAGGCTTCGTGATTTAGCTGACCAGGCTTATAAGAAGAAACAACAACTTTCTTCACAATCACAAGCCGCTTATAAGCAAGGCGATGGCCAAAAGGCTCATGACTTATCAGAAGCTGCAAAGAAACAAGTTGACATTGCCGATGATTATAACTTTAAGGCTGCTGAATATGTCTTTATTGAAAATAATGCCGATAGTGATGGTGATGAGATTGATTTACATGGACTTTATGTGAAAGAAGCCCAATGGATCTTGAAAAGAAGAATCATTGCCGGTGTTCAAAGAAATGAAAGTAAGTTGGAAGTTATTGTTGGGAAAGGTTTACATTCAAAAGGTGGTGTCGCCAAATTAAAGCCTGCAGTAGAAGAATTATGTGATGAAGCCGGATTTAGATCATATATTGATAAGAAAAACACTGGTGTTCTAGTCATAGAATTGCAAGGTGCTCGTATCCCTCAGGCTTGGGGCAATTTACAACCAATCACAGCCCAACAAGTCAGCGCAGGTGCTAATCACCAACAACCTGGTAAACCACAAAATGCATACCATTCACAACAACAACCTCAATACCAACAACAACAACATTACAATAATAACCAAGGTGGCTACCAACAACAGCAACAGCATTATAATAACCAAGGTCAACAAAATAATAACAATAATAATGGGATTGGTATCAAAATCGCCAAAGCTTTGTTTGGTATATTATGTCAATTCATCAACAAATAATGGATCTAGCCATACTCCTCTAGTTTTTTTTTCACTTCTTCATAATACAACTAATAACTTCACATTATTTCCTATTCTTATTTGTTTAACTACTCTTTTCATTTTTTGCCAAAAAAAATACATAATCATGTACTATACTTCCTTCTGTAAATAATCAAACGTTACATCACCCAAGTTATAGTAGTCATAGTCAATCTCCTGATCTTCAAACATCTTGTAGAAGAATGGTTCTAAGAACGTATCGGTATACCATGGTTCTGCTGATATGCTGGATGATGGTGCAAAGAGTGTATATAAAGCTATCAGGATGACTAGAGAATAAAGAATTCTTTGCCAAGGAAGGTTGATGCTTTTTAAAGAAGACGTGACCGACAAGGAGCTCCCTGGTTGAGAGCGTATTAAGATTGAAGACTTTGATAGGGCATTGGCATTACGAGAAAGCGAAGCTTTCAAAGATTCAATAGCTCTTTGTTGTTCCTTAACTCTTTGTGCCAATGCATTATTGAAAAATTCTGAGGGTTTAGAAACAACAGGCCCATCTTTACTTTTACTGGACAATCTATAACTTTGAATTTCCTCTTCCATTAATGACATTCTGTCTTGTAATTTGCGTATCTTATCATTTTTAACCTTGACTTCTTCCTGTATCTCAACAATAATTTTCTCTCTATATGTAACCTCAGCTTCTAAATTTTGCAGTCTTTTGTTCAAAATCTTCACCTGTGAGTCTTTATCTTTCGAACTTAAGTCTCTTTTCTCCAATTGCTCAATAATATCGTCTCTATACCGTATTTCATCCTCACTATTGTCGTGCATTTTTCTGATTTTTGAGTATTCGCTCTTGAAATTTGGTTGAAATCTAAGGTTATCGTCCTGTTCACCCTTCACTGGGGTTGAAGTATGTACAGGAACATCTGGTAACACTGAGTCATCTTCTTTTTCCAGTTGTAGAATAGTCCGATCGTATGTTATGGATTCAAGTGCCTTATTGAACGATATTCCTAATAATGTGCCAAACAATGATTTGAATTCCTGCTTCTGGATCTTGTAATGTGATTCGGTTCTCGAAAAGTCTCTTACAATAGACCGCCCTGTGGAGTTGAGAATTCTGGAGTTTAATAACGAGTCAATGGCATCAAACAACAAAATAAAGTCTCTTCCGTGAATCTTGCGCCTTATAGTTAGTCTTATTGTTCAACTGTCTATGTCTCTGAAGGTAAACTCACGTATCCTTTTCCTGTTTTGTCAATTTGTCTCCAGGCCAAGTCCAGTACTATGGTCGCATCCGATCTATCAGCAGTCATATCAACAGAGTAATATCTTGCTTGACTTCGAAAATGTTTATCGAACTGATGGATTTTCGAAAGAAGTTGTTGATTTTGATCTCTGAATCTGATAGATCCTTTTCGTTACGCGTAAACAAAAAACAATAAGGCGCGAACCAAAAAATTGACACTATTTTCACAAGCTGTCTAGTCCTACAAAGATAAGTTGTTGCAGCTGGTATTAATTTTTGTGTATTATAGCTCCAGTAAGTAATTATATAAAACTGATAAGGTCGAAGGGGGATAGAAGCAGATTAGATCAATAAGGCGACCAAAAGACCACCAAAGATGGAGGTACCTGCCACCAACATGTGTGCGCCATTAGTGGCTGACGAACTGGAGGATGCTCCAGAACTTGAACCACTAGAACTTGAAGAACTGTCAGATGCAGATGAATCAGAAGCAGTAGAAACAGCTGAAGAGGAGTCATCGTCTGAGCTAGAACCTGAACCTGAATTTGAGCCTGAATCTGAACCCGATGAGCCATTGGTGCTATTTGAAGAACCAGTAACAGTAGCATTGTTAACACCAGCAGAAGAGGTAACACAGGTACCACCATAATCACAACCAGCGTTAGCATCTTTGGTATATGATTCAGAAAGAGTGGTTGAGCACCTTAATGTTCCCGTTGGCTCAGTGCTCAAGGTGCTACAAGCTGCTAAAGCTTGAGTCACATATGGACCGTAGTATTTCCACAAAGTCCAACCACAGTCCATACAACTTGGGTATCTTTCCAGGAAATGACTATCGCTGGAACATAGACATGTTGTGTTGTAAGGACCCGAGTAAGAATCAGTAGAGTTGTCAGAACAAGCTGCACCATCCAAGATTAGATACCCACAAGCAGCATGACAAGCAATTGTAGCACAATCATCAGCAGAAGCAGCTAAGGCATAAGCTTCTGGATCTGGATGTGAGATAGCATAAGCTTCAGCTAAAGCATCAGCATAGGCAGAAGCGGCAGCTTCAGCTTGTGGATTAGCAGCAGCCCAAGCTAGTGGATCTGGACTTGCGTAAGGACTGGCTTTAGCAAAAGATAACGAAACGAATGTAGCAGATAATAATGCTTTTGAGAACAACATGTTGAAATCTTGATAACGAATGTGAGAAATACGATGTTTTCTATTTGATCTACAAGAAAATGTGAACTACAACCAAGATGATCTATCGAAAAGTCAATCTCTTCGTTTATATAAAAGCTTGAGACGAGTTTCTTGGTGTTTTCATGGAAGCATTTTTCGGTGGTTTTGCATTTGGGTGTTCTTTGAATCGAAGTTAACGGTGATGAGATCTGGGGCATCACATAACTAACAAATCTTCATCTAAGACGAGCTAAGCTTCCGACTGCCGAAGAAGAGCCTGTGAGGGTTCTAATTAGCCCTTACGAAGTGGTACTTTAGTACCAAGCCGTTACTGTATTAAACTGCTTGATTATTCCCTGTGCTTAGCCAGTAGCTTGGGTTTTACCCACTTTCAACATTTCTGATATATCGGCGATATCTACACCTCGGTATGAGAGAAATTTATAGTGGCACATTTATCATTTATAGCCAATAAACAGGGTCTCGTAAATACTCAAGGACATGTGTCCAGGTAATGTGTGATTTTAAAGTTATTTAAAGGGTAATCTCGACAAGAAGAGGTCTATGGTCACTTGAAAAGATTCCATCGAAATGGTTGTCCAAAACAGCAAACCCTTGTACACTTTCTAACCTAGGATCGAAAAACACATAATCAATAACTTTATGTCTTGACTTTGCGTCAAAGCCAGTGAATGTATTATCGAATCCATACTTGACATCATTGAAAAGTCTTGAATCTTTGAAAACTTTCTTCAAAGTTTGATAAGCTTCTTCCTTAGGTTCAGAGTTAAAATCACCAGTGATGAAACTGATATCTGAGTTATAACTATTTGTTTTGTTGGCAATAAGTTTAACGGATTCTTCACGAGCCTTAACACCAATATGATCCAAATGTGTATTGAAAATGTTGATTGGTTTTCCCCATTGTGGTTTCAAATTTGCCCATGACACAATACGTTCTTGGTCAGCATCCCAACCTTTTGATGGAACATCTGGTGTTTCACTTAACCAAAAAGTTGAAGAATCAATCAACTTGAAATCATTACTATTGTAGATGATCGGTGAATACTCACCAGCTTCTTTACCATCACTTCTGCCAACCCCAAAGTAAGTCCATCCTAAATCTTGACCTTCATTTAGCAATTCTAGCAAGTCATCTAATTGGTTCTTTAAAACTTCTTGTAGCGTGACAACGGTTTTCACTTGGAATGAATTGAATCTTATTGACTTATAGATCTCTTTCTTTCTAACACTCCATGGTTTTTCATTTCCACCAACATTATTCTTGTTATCATATCTGATATTGTGGCTATATATCTTAAAATTGAGCTCCTTTGCTGATGGTTCTGACATGAAGAAAAGTTGGCTGGTAACAAATAAAACGATGCCGATAATGGCTATAAACTTCAAATTTTTCCCTAAAGAAGACTTTGGCCTTAGATATGAGCTTGTGACTATTGGTGAACGCTCGTTGGCCATTGTATTCATTGCGGTTTATATAGTTTCAATCGTGGGCTCCGGTATAATTGATTTTATAGTTTCGAAACTTCTTTTGGGGCAATTCTCGAATTCTGTAGTGCGATGGAGAAAAGCGCATACTTTGCTAGTGTCTCACTTGAACCCTCAGGATTTGAGGGTAAGCTGTTGTTTGAACTAGTTATGATTGGTTTAAATGATATATATGGGGAGTCGGACCATAGAAATGTTATGTATCCATTCACAGCTTTCTGACTGCGGTAGCTGCGTTATAACCTTCTTAACGTCTCTTGGTGCCATCAGCCAGCTTGACACATTCGGGACAATAAACCTACAGAGTGGGAGAAAGATCAATGAAATGAGACTTCTGAGTTGCCATGTAGCTGGCTCCTACTTGTTGAATCTACATCATAGAAAGGTTTTATACCCTTCGTATGATTCCACTGATTGGCTCTTTTCATTAGCCGTCTATGTTCATCCCAAATTTATTTGCTCATGTTGATTTGGATATTCTTATATAAAAGGTGACATTCACCTCAGAAAACCTCAAGCTTCAAGGCGTAATATTGCTACTTTAAGGAAGATGTCACAAGTACCCAAGGATCAGTCGCCTCTACTCCAACCTGGACTCGAAGATGATGAGGAAGTGTTCCAAATTCATGAGGGCTCCGCTTCTTTCAAGGCATATCTCCTTCTGAACCTTACTACATCACCTTTATCAACATTACAAAGAGCTTATATACCCGCTTTGTTACAAAACCAATTGTCAAACGTTGTCAGATCACCAGAGGCAACAGTTCTGCAGCTTAGGTCCTTGGGATCCTTCTTATCCATATTGACGATGCCTGTGTTGGCTTATGTGAATCCTGGAATACTTTTACGTTTAGTTATATTCGCCATGTCTGTTTGTTCAATAGTGTTTTGTTTTCAAGTCATTTTTCCACAAAATGCACACGATTTAGGGTTATTACTGGGAGAAGTATCATACGTTGTACTATTGACACTCACAGCTCTTTATGAATCATGTATCAACTCACTCATCCCGTCGCTAGTTGCAAAAGGAATACCTTCACAAGTCGCCAGTGCTGAGGGGATGGTCTATTCTGATATCGGAGCAATATCTGCTCTGATATTGGGATTCATCATGGCTTGTGTTGGTATTCACCTAGAATTTTGTGTGATGATAGTTGGTTTTACTTCCCTGATGATGAGTTTCAATATTACTGCATTAAATATGACCAATGAAGTGCATAAGATGAAATTTCAAAAGAAAATCTTCAAGATGTGTTTGGCATGGGGTACTTGGAATATCGGGATGGCCAATTTCATGATGATTGTGAACATGAAGTATAAGCATTTTATACAAAGTGATGATTATTATGCAGCCTTCATGATCTGGAGCTTCTGCTCTGCTATGGGTGGTGCTTGGTTGTGGATGAAGATTGGTCGTAAGAACTCTAAATATATCTTTGTTTTGAATTCATTGACTATAGTCATCTATGGTATTGTCATAATATATGGATTGGATCAGCACTGGAAATTTTGGGCGGTGGAGTGTGCTTACATCGCATGCTCTAGCGCCTTTAGATCCTTAAATAGAGCCATATACAGCGACTTCTTACCAAGAGGTGAAGAGGCACAATTTTTTTGGGCTGGAGGTTCTTGTTGGAATCGTGGGGAATTGGATTATTGGTTGGGCGAGCTCCATAGTCAAATCTAAGTTTCTTGAAGATAGGTATTGTATATTGATAAGTATGGTTTTGAGTATCATTTCCATCGTGATTTATGGTCAGTGTGAAATACAGTGAAAAATGCTTTATTCTACAAATATGTGTATGCATTTCCATAGGAGAGTTGACATACCAAAGGTTCTGTGCAGGCTTTAGTGAAGGTTTGAGAAATGGTCTTAATATTTGATAATTGGTGAGAAATGAATATAGTTTTGTGTTTTGGCATGTCCGGAGGTTTGCGGACTTCTTTGTACATCTGACACAAAAAGCATCTGGGACCTCAAGTCTCCCGTTAGGGTTGGTTTTCTAAATTCTCCCCATGAAACTATGCTAAATCAACCACATTTAGAATTGTTAACAATAAATCGCAGCTGTCAATTTCACAAAATGCTGTCAAGGAGGATCAAAGCTTTATTCAATTCCTTCTTTCGGCCAGGCTTTAGCCCTCAAAATATCACGTTTTCAATTCCTACTCCAAACTTACCAAGTCTACCAAGCTTACTAAAAACCCCAACCTTGGAAGACATCAAATTGCTGTTGGTGAGGTTTTTGAGATTAGATACGGCTTTAAAGCTACAAAACATTTGGGCTGCTTCACATTTCATCACAGTTTTTGCAACCATATCTTGTTTGGTCTGTCTTTTAATTGGGAATCCGGCTCTGTGGTCGATATCGTATAAGTTTTCAATTGCTGGCTCTATTGTCACATATGTTATTGTTTTACAAAGATCCCATGTTTCAGGGTCGAAGGAGGTATTGCTTAAAATGGAGAATGGAAAGATTGTGACACAAGTAGTGGAAATTCCTTCTAGATTGACTTTATCAGAGTTTATGATGGACGAAAATGCTCAGTTATTAGGATTCTCTTTACTTTGGCTCGTCACCGAAGATTCTTTGATAAAGATCCTTCCATTATATCTTTACTCGGCGTTGAACTTTTCAAGTTTCATGTTGGTCCAAGTCTTCCCAGATACTAATTTCAGTAAAGCTATGACTCCATTAATTAGCTATGCTGAAATACCTGTAATCGTATGTGCAAACCGGATGGATGTTTTAGTGTTTGCCGTGTTATTTAAGGAGTCGTTAAGAAAGAAGACCGGATATGCGTTGTTTATTTATATGTTCATCTGGGGGTTGAGATATAAGGCTTCGGAAGTAACTCGCGCCACTTTCGCGTTGGTCATGAAGTTAGCTAGATCATTGTTCAATGATTCAGCCTTTTCAAAATATATGGATCCTAAAGATTCTACAAAACTAGATTCTCTTGAAACGTTTGATGAATTGGATATATTGGAATGGGAAAGGTTAATTGATAAGGAAAAGAAGTGGTTTAAGGGGAGTAACTCTGGTGAATCTATCTGTAAAAGCTCATCTTCTGACTTGAACCAACAATCGAAGCTTCGAAGTATTTGCTTTTAGTATATAGAGGGAAGCTACCATTCTTAAAGGGCAAATGTCAAAAGACATCAATATATAATTTATACATATACTAATCTATAAGTTTTTTCTGAGTTCTTTGAGTTGTTCCCAGCCTTCGCTATCTTCCCAACTCTGTCTCCCTTTACTCATCAATGATTTTATAGTCTGCTGGGCCTTGTATTTCCAGTCCTTGCAGACTAAATCACCAGCACCGTGCTTCCCTGGTAATTCACCAAGAGATTCATAAGATGCAACTAAATCTCCACAAGCCTCAACTGTGTCATTCCAAACAGTTTCATCTGTTTCTAAATCAGCATTATGGCTTAAAGCCCTATAAGCCTTTTCGTGACAATCCAAACTTGCCCAAGGCTTTTTTCTCCATAATTCAACTCTCGCAATAATCCTCCATAATCTTGAAGAAGACGTGATGACACCTGGTAATGTGATTGTTGTAAACTCAATACATGATTTTTGAAAGAAAGTTAATTCATCTTCTTGCCCTGGATATGGTTCAGAAACTAGAATCTCCACTAGCTTTTCAACTACTGGGATATCAATTGAACCCTCACCAGAATTGTCCTTTCTATTTTCCACTAATCTCTTACAAGCCAGAAGGACTTCGTCCCATTCTCTTAATTTAGCTGCAACAATCAAATAATTATCCCATATCCTCCAACTTTTCTTATTGTCATCAGACGCAACAGCCTTCTTTAACGCATGAAAAGCTTCTTTGGTCTTGTCTAAACTTAAATGAGCACTTGCCAAGTTTGACCATGCTAAGGAGTTTGAGTCATCCAAAGAGACACAACGGGTGAACGCTTCAGCGGCTAGCTCATATTGACTAGCTTCTAAACCCAAACATCCATAGAAGAACCAGTTTGAAAAATTGATTGGGTTGATGCTCAATGCATCATTCATGTGTTTAATGGCAGTGATGATATCTTTCTCAACACCTTGTGGGGGATAATAATAGTATTTACACAATGAGACCTTAGCTTTGACATACTTACCCATATCCCAAGCCTTCAACCAATATTCAGGTTCACCGGTCAAATCACCAAGAATGGAGACGGCTCTAGCGTCCTTTGGATGTGTTTCGATTCTTCTCTTAATGATTTCAAGAGCTTTGAACTCTTCACCAATTGACGCATGACATAGTGCAACTTCAACTTCGAGACCTAAACGCTCGTAAATTTCAATAGCACTTTTTACAAGACCTAATGACATGAATTTCTCGGCTAGTTTGGTGTCCAAGTCCCAGCGTGGAATTGATGGTAGCTGAAATAAATACCTTGAGCGGGCAGCAGCTGTGGACTCTTCATCATTTGAAGTTGGAATGTATCTAGTTTGGATCTTTAATCCAATTTCTTCGACAAGAGACTGCATTTGCAG
Organism: Hansenula sp. yHMH451; assembly: GCA_030571095.1. NCBI lineage: Eukaryota > Fungi > Ascomycota > Saccharomycetes > Phaffomycetales > Wickerhamomycetaceae > Hansenula > Hansenula sp. yHMH451. Next base: position 690,304 of record JAJLXE010000006.1, read on the forward strand.
TATACCACGTTCGATGGTTCTTGCCTTGTTTGTTTCCAAGATAGATCTTTCCCATAAAGCTCTTGAAAAAACAGTATAGTTGATTGAGGAGGTATTTGACTGATATAACACACGTGAGACTAAGGACATTAGTTGTGTGGAAACAAGGTTATCATTCGATGGGGAGGTTTGACGTAGGGCATATAGACGAAGTAATAATTGAATATTATCGTAATCCGATAGTTGTGGTTGGTTGTTAGGATCTAAAGATTTCAGAGAATCTGGAATATATTCTGATCTCAAGCTGATCGGTAATAAAGTAGAATAATCAACTTCTTGTAAATCGGTTTTTTGCTTTTTGTAAATTTGAGTATCAACATCTTCAGCGCCAACATCTTCAAAATGAGGTTTTTCTAACAATAAATCAGAATTCAATTCGTAATTTTCTGGACTTTGATTTTTCTCAATTGATTCACTGTTGAAATTGTTTGATTTAGCCAACAGGATCAACCCTGCATGTGCGGTTTGCTGAAACTTTGTTCTTTTAGCCCTAGCACCTGTCAAGACAAATTCAAAATTAGTCGAGTTTCTAGCACTGATCAAATGTGGTAGAGCCAAATGTTCCAGATTTGAATCTAATGAATTTTTAGCCTTTTCCAAATAATAAACCACAGATAACTTTTCTTGTATTGATTCACTCAACCCATATCCAATAGCTTTGACAACTGATGGATTCAATATAGAAGCACTAACACTACTATGTGGGCCAGAAAACTCTGGGAATAACGCTAGTTGGATCATGATAGCCCTTGATCTCCACCAGTTGATGACAGCAGATAAGACGTCATCTTGGCAAACCTCTTCTTCTTCAACAAACTCTTCTGATGAATCAAAATGATTTAGTAATAATGATTTGGTAACGTGCCCCAAATTTTCCAAAATATGAAGAGATAATAAAAGGTAGATTGGATCTTGAGCTCCATCGTATGCTACTTGACCATATGCACTTAATGATTCAACGGCCTGGCTGTGTATCTGATCTTCTTGAGAGCCCTCTGGGTATAAAAACTCAATTGATTTCAACGGTGACTGAGGACCTGTGAAATTATTTTGAACAAATAGGTATAAGGAGGCAATCGCGACGAATAGAGATGATTGTTCTTCTCTGGTGATTGCTTGTGCAAATGCTGATATACCTTCATTGATAGTGTTAGAGGATGTAAGAATGGCCTTATTGGCTTCTATAATAGGGAGAATAGTTTCATGTTGTAACACATTATGATATTCACCATTCAAAATCAGCTTTGTCAGATCAACACTGAATCCTGCGTTTTCAGGAAGAGATAATTGCTCGGCTGGGACCGACAATAAAATATGAGAGTGTATCTGCCTTAGGACCTCCATGATTATTCTCTTCGCTCTATCACCAATATGATACCGTTCAAAATAAATTTATTGAGCTGACATATAAATCTGTACTGTCTGTTTTTTTCAGCGATGAGCTTGAAAAAAAAACGCATTCGTGAAAATCGCGAAACATTTCGCGGGTAGCGTTAAGATATCCTAAGCATTATTTGAGATACGTTGCAAGCAAGGCAGCGAGATAACGGTAAATAGTAAAATGCAAAAGCTACAGTTATGGTTACAAATACGAACGCTGTTAAGCACATGGTGATACGTTCCAGTAGTGTGCAGTAATTACAAATGGAATCCCGTGGGCTAAAGAGCACTTGATCGGAGATAAACTTTAACAAAATAGTCTCAAGAGTTTTAAGTATAAGCTTCTGCTTGTCTTTGAAATATTGAGGGACCACTGACTATCAACTTCGTCATGTTGTATAAATCATGGGACTTCACACATTATGTTCAAGAAGGCATCTCATGTCCAGAAGAGTTTGGGAGCGTCCTCGCCACTTTCAATTCTTTCAGGGTACACGTGAGACGAAAAAACTATTGAAGAAGTGGAAACCCTACACGTTGTCGATCAGCCAAAACCATGCGTGAAACATGGTGGACCCTCTCCTGAATAAGCTTGTGATTGTTACTGCTAATCTTGATGATAGTTGATGAGACCAGTCGAAAGTTGTGATCTAATGTATGCACCGACTAATCATAGAATACTCACAAAGCTAATAAATCTCCGCCCTATCTGGTTGACCTTTGAGACTATTTTAATATCCATTTCTTGCCATTTTGAAGATATCCTGATCAATAGGGTCCCAATAGCATCATGCACCTCTTTCCACAATGTTCAAGGAGTTTTAGTAGTTTTTCCATAAATGGTAAATTTAGGCCCAAACCCGCGTTATTGCGGAACCATTTGTGAAGCATTACACTAGTCACTGGTCGCTTGATAATTAATCTTCAATATTCATGGATCAGCCAGGTATGTACTGTTTGATCTTATGCGTGCTCATATTCGTTCTAGCATGCTAAACGTGCTCAAATCCTTTTAAGAGTTATTCACCAGATCGATGGTTTTATTAGAAGTAAATCTGAAATATATAAAGCACAAGATATCCTGATCGTTATATAATGTGAGATTTAGACAGTGTTTGTTAAACAATAGTAAATAGAGAATGTCCACTAGTATTACTGAAGGTTCCCAGATCTCTGTTGTTGAATCAATAACGAACAACAAGAAGGAAGAATACGATGCTGATGCTCGTTTGAATAGATACTCTAAGAAGAAGTCCATGTCGGACATCTTCGCTATTATTTGCTGTGGTGCTGCTTTAATGTCAGATGGTTACTTCAACTCTGTTATGACCATGTTGAATGCCTTGTTCACAAAAGAATACCCTAAAGCATACACCACGGATATGAAGACCGCTGTTTCTAATGCTTTGTTAGTTGGGGAAGTGTTGGGTCAAGTCTCTATTGGTCTCACCTGTGATTATTTTGGAAGAAAATGGGCAATTGTCACAACCACTTTATTTATCGTCTTCGGTTCTATTTTGGCAACAGCATCAAGTGGTGTTACCGTTACTGGAATGTTTTGGATGATGGTCATTGCTCGTGGTATACAAGGTTATGGATGTGGAGGTGAATATGGTGAGTACATCTTTGATGAGTTCCTGAAGTTTTTATTTACTAACGTTGATTTTTAGCTTGTTCAAGTTCAGCAGCTTCAGAAGCAGCAAATGAAACTACTAAAAAGAGAGGTAGAATTTTTGTGCTTGTTACAAATTTGCCATTGTCGCTTGGTGGTCCTTTTTCACTGATTGTGTTTTTGATTGTTTTATCTGCAGCAGGTCAAAATCATCTACAGGTTGTTTGGAGGGTTTGCTTTGGACTAGGAATCATTTGGCCTCTGGCTATTTTTTATATCAGATTGAAGATGGAGACTTCACATTTATATAAGAAATCTGCAATGAAGAAAAATGTTCCCTACTTGTCAGTGTTCAAATATTATTGGAGAAGACTATTAGGTACTTGTGGATGCTGGTTTATTTTTGATTTTGTTACTTTCCCAAACGGAATTTTTTCCTCAACTATTATTTCAAGTGTCTTGAATGATACTACTGATTTGAAAAAAGTCGCTGAATGGACTCTGCTTCTAGGCTGGCTATCGATTCCAGGTGTCATCTTGGGGTCTCTAGTTGTTGATAAACTGGTTAGAAAGTACTGTTTGATGATTGGATTTACTGGTTACTTGGTTATTGGTTTGATCATCGGTTGCGCTTATAACAAGTTGAAAGTCATCACACCTCTTTTCATTGTCCTTTATGGTATTTTTAACAGTTTTGGTAGTTTTGGTCCTGGTAATTGTATGGGTTTGACTTCATCAGAGTCATATGCAACACCTGTTCGTGGCACTTTATATGGATTATCCGCTGCAATTGGGAAAGTTGGCGCGGCTGTCGGTACCCAGTGTTTTACCAAGATCCAGACCAACCTAGGTAAGCAGTGGACATTTATAATTGCAGCCATCTTGGGCTCTGTTGGTGTCTTACTGGCTTTCTTCTGTATTCCACATCTGAAGGAAGACGATTTACAACTTGAGGATATCAAGTTTGAGAAATACCTAAGAGATAATGGTTACACTGGCCAAATCGGTCTTGAAGAGTTTGGTTCGGCAGATGACGATTCTTCTGTTGAAAGGGTCACTATTGACGAAACCACTAAAGGAGACACCAAATAAGTATATTTATAGATTTTATTACAATTGAAGGCACTGGGTATTTAGTCAGAGTGTATGTACATGGTTGAGGGATGAAGATCAGAGGCTAGATCAATTAGCAATTATGATAACATTAACCAAGTAGTGATGGGCTTCAACTCATCACCACTCCGGTCCTATGAGCACCTAGCTCTTTCTTCTGATTTTGAGAATGTTACGTTTCTCTCCAATTGGGGTACTGGCCTCTATAATTTATGGCTTTGGCGCATTTGAATAAGCATTTCGGAGATAACAGGAGCCCTGCGAAAAATACCAAGAGAATATCTGTGCAGCGCTTGTGCCAAAAGACACAAAGACAGAAAGCTTGTAAGGAAGCTTAAAATGATAGTGTCCTTGGGTTCAATCAATAGAGCCAAAAGTTAGATTTGCTTCGGTGCTCAATTGTAGAGGATAATTGGCACACGTATTCAGAGCACCCTATCTTTATTGAACTCAAACGGCCGAAGGATCAGCGATGAAGATGGCTGCTTAATTCCCCACGTGAACACTCAAATTACCAATTCTGAAATTGAAGCTCACGTTTCATAGGGAATTACACTACTTTGCAAGTGGATCTGGCCCTCGATTAGTAGACTCTGGTTACTGTTTAGCAGGATGTACCTTCGAAGATATGGCTGTAGCAGAATTTTCGATAAAGTTGTAACTTCCCTATCAAGTAAGATTGTAGTATTAAGAACGGTCAGAATTCAGTTGGTCAGCCAAGGGTGAAGTATCAACAGTAAAGAAGGGGAAGGGCCCCTGTGAGTAGCAAATGAGCAAGAAGAAGCACCCAAAGCGGATTCGATAACGTCGTGTCCCACTTACCCCTTCTTTCCTCGGGATTTGTGAACTATTATGAGTTTGCGGAAATCTTTCATGCAAATGGGCAAAAAACATCGCACGAGTCTATTATCTTCCTAAGGTAGAGTTCAACTTTCAGATAAAGTGTAATTACTACTCGGTTTGTACCAAAATGAATGATATGGCATCCCAGAGCTAAACCAGCGAAATAATTACTTCACTGTCATTGTGTTATATTAACATATCAATTTGGTTTACAAGCTGTGAATTGGTGAAGTTAGTAGGAAGAATAGTGATCGTCTGCCAATTCCGAAAGTGGTAGCAAAACTTTATTAAACAATCTGCATCGTAATTTACAACGTGTTGATCAACTTTTCCACTCTTTGAATCATTCATCCATAGATATAAAAACCCAGCTGTTCCACCGGCTTAGTATCACAATGGGATCATTCTCAGATCATCGCTACTTCATTCAGGATCAGGCAGAACTACACAATGTCTAGTAAACAAGAAGAGGTCATTCAAGAACAAGCTCAAACAAGGATTGAGATTGACAACCCAGATGGACATAAGATCAATTATGACGGAGAAGCTCGTTTGAATAGATATGCTTCGAAGAAGTCACTTTCTGATATTTTTACAATTGTCTGTTGTGGGTGGGCCTTATTGAGTGATGGTTATCAAAATGGGTAAGTATTGTTATCCATGCAATACTCGGGGAAGTGTTTCTTGACTAACAAAGTTGAAATAGTATCATGACTATGATCAACCCAGTGTTTACAAAACAATACCCAAAGGCTTATACATCAAATCTTAAAACCACAGTCTCAAATGCACTATTGGTTGGTGAAATATTGGGTCAGTTTGGTATTGGTATCACTTGTGATTACTTAGGAAGAAAATGGGCTATTGTTTCAACCACCGTTTTGATTTGTCTAGGTTCCATCGCAGCTACTGCTGCCCATGGTGTTACAACTACAGGAATGTTCTGGATGATTGTCGTAGCTAGAGGAGCAATAGGTGTTGGTGTGGGTGGGGAATATTGTATGTTTTTTAACTATCTTTTTAACAGCTTACATGTGGTTATTCAAGCAGGTCATACTAACATTTATTATTATAGCTGCATGTTCGAGCTCCACGTCTGAAGCTGCAAATGAAACCACGAAGAAAAGAGGTAGAATTTTCTGTCTTGTGACAAATTTACCATTGTCTTTGGGCTCTCCGTTTGCCTTGATTGTTTTTTTGATTGTCTTATCAGCCGCTGGTGAACATCATTTGAATACAGTATGGAGAGTATGTTTTGGTTTAGGAATTGTCTGGCCGTTGTCCATTTTTTATTTCAGATACAAGATGGCAACTTCCCACTTATATAAAACCTCAGCCATGAAGAAAAATGTTCCATATTTATTAGTTTTGAAATATTACTGGCCAAGATTATTGGGTACTTGTGGTTGTTGGTTTATTTATGATTTCGTCACCTTCCCAAATGGTATTTTCTCCTCTTCGATTATTGCTAATGTATTGGATGATACTACTGACTTGAAGAAAGTTGCTGAATGGACTTTGTTACTAACTATTATTGCTCTTCCAGGTGTCTTCCTGGGTGCTTTGTTTGTTGACAAATTAGGTAGAAAGTTCAGTTTAATGATTGGGTTTTCTGGTTATTTAGTTATTGGTTTAATTATTGGTTGTGGATACAGCAAAATCAAGAAGATAACACCTTTATTCATTGTTTTCTATGGTATATTCAACAGTTTTGGTAACTTTGGTCCTGGTAACTGTATGGGGTTGACTTCATCTGAATCTTATGCTACCCCAGTTCGTGGTACTTTGTATGGTATCTCTGCTGCTATGGGTAAAGTTGGCGCTGCTGTTGGTACCCAATGTTTCACTAAAATCCAAACCAATTTAGGTAAGCAATGGACTTTCATTATTGCTGCAATCTTAGGCTCAGTTGGTGTTATTTTGGCCTATTTTACTATTCCACATTTGAAAGAAGATGATTTACAATTGGAAGATATCAGGTTCGAGAAATACTTGAGGGATAATGGTTACCAAGGGCAAGTCGGTATCCACGAGGAATCATCAAGCGGTGATGAATCTTCAATTGAGAAAGTCACCATTATTGATTCACAAAAGAAAGATGATGGGAACGATAAATTCTCACAGCGATAACGAACTGGTTAAAAAATGGGTTTCACTCTCTTATGGAATAGCCAGGTACAAAAAGATTACTTCATTTGTATAGTTGTTTAATTTAATTCTTCATTTATGTTACGTCACTTTTGTTCACGATCAAGTACATTTCTCGAAATATGTCTAAGCCATCGGTCAGCCAAATTTATTAATTGATGTGTTTAGTTAATTTTGTCTTGTAAGATACTCGGTAAACTAAATTACTATCTTGAAGTGATCGATGGACGTTTCAACTAGGGGAATGTCAACATGATAGGAACCATAAATTAACCTATCATAATAATAGCATGTCTTAGAATACACCGTATAAAACAAAGGCTAAAACAAAGTTCTTATAAAAATTAATTCGGTAATACGAATTCTTCATGCAGCCGATATTGTCTTCACCAGATATTCACATCAGATATCAAGATAGTAATTTAGTTTACCGAGTACCTTATACAAGACAAAATTAACTAAACACATCAATATTAATAAATTTGGCTGACCGATGGCTTAGACATATTTCGAGAAATGTACTTGATTGTGAACAAAAGTGACGTAACATAAATGAAGAATTAAATTAAACAACTATATAAATAAATCAAACTTATATTAAATAATTCTATCAAAACTTGTGAACATGAATGAATATGTCTATAACTGAATTTCAAGTATCGACTAAACTGGAGATTTACAACTGAATGATGAAGGCGCACCAGCTGAAGCAAATGTAGCGATGATACTTTCAATACTAGACCATAAGCCAAGACCTGCTAAGGACAAAGAGGCCAAACCCAAGATGATATTGAATATATTCCAATGCCATTGTTTCTTGAAACCTCTTTTCCAACGGCTGAATTGCCTCCATGAATCAGAACGTTCACATCTATCAGTTTCCGGATCAAATAGGGCATCACCTAATAGAGCATCTTTACGAATTTGTAAAGTGGCAGTCATTAGAGCTGGGAAGGAATAAGTAAATTGTAAAGCACAAGCAGCGGCAGAGATAGCAGCGATATTACTTAATTGTGGAACCGCAGCAGATATAACAAATGCAATAATCCAATAGCCAATTGCAAAGAAAACCCACATGATTTTTCCTTTACGGACATCTAAAGAAGGGCCCTTGAAAATATCAACAACCAGGTTCTTATACATACTCTTCAAACCAATATGCATATAAAGTCCAGAGGCCAAAACACTCGTTATTATTCCTATTACATTGCAGACAGTTTGTAGACCGTAGATTGTAATACCTTGGTTTGCTGGGTTGATTGTGAATTGACCTTGATAACAATAAACAAAAACTCCGTAGAACAAATATGCGACGAAAATCAAGGTTTGAGCTAGAAAAGCACCTTTCCAGAAATCCCAAGGACGCTTCATTTCAGACAAAATTTCCGGAAACATGATTGAACCAGCATAAGCATAAATGATGTTCATGACACCGACTAATTGCTTCATCATTGTACCACCACCAATGAAAGACACAATTTCCAATGGTCCCTCAGTCGAATCTCTTTGTGTGAATGCAGCTTTGTAGTTTGGTGGAGAATTTGCGACACCACCCATCGTCATAATACAGACTAGAAGTGTACAATAAACAGACACACTAGCGATAAGACTATAAATTCTCAAAGTTCTGATTTGACCTAAGATCATACCAGCCAACATGAAAAACACAGAAAGGGCAATGAAACAGAATTTTTCCTTGATGACTTGAGACAAACTTTGAGCAGAACCCAAGATCAATATAGCAACAGCTAGCATTAAATATGTAGCATGCATGAACATAACTAAAGTCTTACCCCAACGACCCCAAACTCTAAATGCTAAATCTGCAAATGTTCTAACTGGATGAGCTTCAGAATTCAAATCCATAAATTGTCTCCAAATCAACATACCACAGTAGACAGCACAGGCATAGAAAACTAGAAAGATAATGGTACCTTTACCATAACCTAGGGTGGAGAAGGCGTAAGGAGCAGAACTTGGACCTAAAATATCTGAAGTAATCAAATAGAACACCGACCACCAACTTGCCATACGAGCAATTTGTTCAGTATTATTTCTTGGAGAAACAGCATCAAGTGGAACTCTTGCCTCATGAGCAGAATCATCAACATCAATTTTGGACAAATATTTATCAGCCGTAGATAATTTGTTTTCTTGCTTTTCCACACGACGTTCCAAAATAGCATAGTATAAATAGGATTCCAATGGGTATAGAACATCATGGTTATATTTGGAATGGTAACTAACAGCATCGACTTCAACCTCATCATGATCATCTGAGGCAAAGGCTAACTTTGAGTCACCCTTAAAGTCTGAAGATTTTTCATTATCACGACTACTAAGGTCGTTGATCTGGATTTCTTCAACTTCGGCACCTTTTTTAGATTTGAAGAAGTCAACCATTTTGATATGTGTTTCAGCAAATTGAAGAAAGTCGAATCCTTAAATTCTTTGACTTTGGTAGGAAATAAAGGACAGTTATACTTTTATATACTATTTCGCATTGTATGTACGTGTGAAGTGCGAGGTGCTAGTTGGAAACTGTGGTATCATTCGTTGGGCTCTTATCTGGATGTTGGATCGACGAAGATCGGTAAGGATGGCTGCCACTATTTACCAACAAAGCTGGAGCAATAGGATCTGAAATTAGAACAAAACCAAAGTTCAAAGTTTCCTCATCTTCCCAGCTCCGGCAGCTTATCAGCGAATATAATAATACCATATGCAAGCTGTTGCAGAGTTTCAAACGGCTCTCGTCTTTTTGTGCCACGGGAACTTCAAGTATATCACTACTAGATCAAGTCTTTATCAAAAGCCATACAATCAATCCTTGTAAACTCTCAGCGTTTCTGATAACAGAAAGAGTCGAGACCCACCCATCATTTCTTCCAGTTGGCTCACGCGAATTGTACAAACACAATTCATGGTTGCCTCAATTTGCCGATGCGCTTCCCTCTAAGTTCAGATCGGGGAACCACCAAACGTACTTCTGCACATCTCCTATTGCTCCACCGGCCTGTCTTCATGCTCGTCACACAAGTTTCCCATGAGGCATCAAGCAAAAAAGCAACGCCTTCCACTGTTCCATGAGCTTTTTACCCTTATTTGAGGTCTATGCTTTTGGAAATGGAGTTACAAAACGAAACTGACGGCCAATTTTTTAGAGCCAAGATTTTCTTCTGGCATGCACCCAGGAACACAGAAGCCCAAATATTTTCTTGGGTACATACCGTGAATAATACTAAAATTAGCCTTGGTGAGAGGCAAACGACACCAAAGCTCTTGATAACTCTGGTCAATCAAGGTTCTGGATATTAGGATTATAATTCTCCAACTACCAGTAGCTACGCTCGCACCAAAGCGGAGGAACATGCGTAAACTAGTTTTTTTTTTACAAACGGCACCAATAAAACTTGATGCGAGGATCGCAAAATCTTCGCAACAAGCTATATATCCTATATCCTAGGAGTTTCATCCAGATAATCCAGATATCCCTACACTACTAGTACAGTATTTGACAGTATGGCTGATAAGAATGTCCCCACCGTTTGTAGGAACGGCAGACTATATTCACAACGCGGGTTTGTCGTGATTTACATCCGCGTTGATCTAATCAAGAAGATGGATCGTTGAATATCTCTTGAATGTTAAACAAAGATACGCTGATAATCATTCATAATCGTAAAACTCCTGTACGACCTCTTATAGAATACACGCAATCCATAACGGTTGTTAAGCTTTGAAGTTTAAGCTCCTCCACGTACATCGATGATTTTATCCGTACTAGTATTGAATAGTATATCTTGTTTCTAGTAGGCTTTGCGACTTCATCTGGAATAGTAGATACATCTACGGGATTTCAACCGCAAACTCGACCTTGTTAAAACCGTAAGAACGCCTGCTGCTTAGTAGATAGCAGGAGCATACAATAGAAAATGTAATCACTGATTTAAAGCCCCTGGGCACATCACTCAGAATGGTCGTCAATATTATTCAACACTTCATTATCAAATTCTATCACATGATGATATATAGCTCTCGCAATGGCCACATTATCACATCTTGTGCGAAAGCCCTCGGTGAGAGGACGTAAGTGTATCTTCGTTATTGTACCACCAATGTATTGCAACACCAGCGGCACCTTGTTCAAACCCATCAAAAATTGTATTTTGTAACTGATCTAAGCAGTATTCATACTCCTCAGAATCACACATTGACATCACACTCCATACCTTGTCCAACCAACCTCTTATATCAGAAGAGGAGCAACAGGGTATGAGGTCAATCAATGTAGAAATATATGCAGCTCGAAGTGTTTTCGGTTCGCTATTTGATGAAGAACCATCCGCATCTGCTGGTGATTGATCGGGGATGGGTACTCCATTTTTTGTAGCTAAACAAGCTTCAAAAAGCATATCCAATATTGTCAAAAACTTCCTATCATGACGATGAACAATAGCGTTTAATGTTGACTTAAGTGCAAATCTAAACTGCTTTGCTGATAAAAGTTGAGGAAATTGAGTAAAAAGTGTACGTGCGTACTCTAATGAAGTTGAAGCAATTATTTCTTGATTTCTAGGAATAAAAGTGGCAAGAACAACAGAATGAGCAGCTTCCATCAACCGGCGGGAATGAATTGTCGTATGAATAACATGGTCCAGAAGTGGTTTAATTACACTATTATAGTATTCCACAGATGTATGCTGGCACAAATTCTCATAAAATTTCAATACAAAGATGTGCTTTGCAACTTGAATATCATCATGAGCATTGACGTTCAAGAGGCTTCTAAACTGACTCCCTAAATTCTCTGCGTTCTTGGCTGAATATTGAAACAACCCATCCATTGAGGTGATGAAAACAAAATCATAAGCCTGGAATCCCCCCGTACCAATTTTTTCAACAATGAATTGCAAATGGAAAAGGCACAGAAGAACCAGTGAAGCACATTTTGGAATTTGTTGGTTAGTCAGTACATTCCGTAGTTGTAGAGTATAAGAACTAACTCCTTGAAGCATAATAACCACTGAAAAAATAATGTTCTTCAAAACATTCCAAGATTTATCACTGTCCGATGAACATTTGAGAGGTAACTCGGTGCAATAATCCAAAATTGTAGTCAAAGACGCATTTATAACATGAAATGGAAGCCTACCATTAGTGAATGAATTTTCCACCATAAAGGATAATCTGTTAAGGTGCTTCACAGCTGGCGATGTTGAGCCTGCAATATAATCTGTCTGTCCAAACAAACCATAACCTGAATTGAAGATCAAATCAACGGTGACTAAACATATTTGTTCATGAGGTAGGTTGCACTTCTTGTCTTCTGGGAAAAAAGGTAACACACAGGAGAGCGAGACCAAAGTAAGATAAACGATTTCAGTGTTTCCATGAGAAGGATTTGTTAATATGGCATTAATAAGTTCATGGTCCAAACTTAGTAATGAGGTGAACGTCGATTTGATATAGTTCTGAGTCTCTGGTGTTGAATTTTCTATGAAGGATGGATACGCCAATACTATCCCAGATAGAACCAGAACTTTCTTCCATGCATGTGCGTTTGACTCAAATATTGACTTTGATACAGTATAATAAAACTCTGTTATTGGGACTGTTGGTTCACTGATTCGAGATTTTTCTTCAAATGTAGCCTTAATTGCCTCTATAACAATATAAGTCTGTTCAAAGTCAGGAAGGTCCGGGAATATCAGACTGCTTAGCAATACGCGGTCTATGATCTGACCTAAGCTCTCTGTACCGGTGATTCTTGGTAGTTTTTGCACTAAAATTGATAACAGATTAACGGCAGTCAAGTTACCTGGTGTTTGCAGTATAGAGAGTATTAGATTGGCATCAGAATCTGCAGATACTGGTGCTCTGAATTCACGAGTTCTGAGCTCAACATTAGTGTTGCGTAGTCTGGCTTCAGCCTCTCTTCCTTGAGCTCCCAATCTGTACATGGTTACTAGCTTCCTGAGATATCAGAGATGTTAAATTATCGTCCGTTGATAACTGATAATTCTTCTCCAGATTCCAAACTTTACGTTTTCTCCCGGTTGGTAATTTCCAAAGAATGCATTCGCGAACATTATCCGCGAAAATTGAATTACTATAATGAAAGGGCCTCATTTCTCGTAGACAAATCAACTGTCCTGTCCAAGGTAGCAAGATTCTAGGTTCTAATAACAGATATTGGTTGTTGAACACAAAGCATCATGAGCTCTTCTCTACCCGCAGGGTTTAAAAACCTTCCTGTTTCCAAATTCCTCGCTTCTGCAACGCTTCTGGTTCCTTTAGTTGCCTCCCTATCAAATACCAAATACATTTTCTATTATGCTTATGATCCATTTATAATACAATATAAGCAATTTTGGAGACTACTAACATTCCAATTGTCGTTTCTGAATGAATCCGAAGTGCTTTTGGGTATAGTGTTTCTTTATCAATTCAGGTCGCTAGAAAGATTATTCGGACCCCATAAATATGCCTCCAATATCTTTGTTATCTATACCTACATTACAATAATTACATCATTTATTGCTGGATTAAATTTTTATATTGGCATACAATGGGTCAATTATATGGGTTCGGGACCTACGGCGTTGCTATTCGCCTTGTTCTTCCATTATAAAGAATTCATACCAGTTGTTTATAAATTTGAGATTTATGGGGCAGGTTCCACTAAAGTTGTCTTGAGTAATAGAGCATTCATCAATCTATTAGGCTTACAATTAGCAGTGTCGCAAGGATGGAGAAGTTTAGGTGCTAGTGCTCTTGGATGGGTCGTAGGTGGGTTGTTTTGCAGAGGGGTTATACCAGGTAAGAATTGGAAGTTACCATTTTGGAACGCAATAAGTTTCAGAAGAGCTGTAAATACTACAAGTATTTCAAGAGACAACACGCCTACACCAAATAACAATAATAATGCCAATGATGATGATGACGATGCTACAGAAACAAGACCTCTTACCTCCCAATTCTTGGACACATTTAGAAGATCTTAAATTATTTATTAATGATGATGTGATAGCATTTTGCAACTCAAGTTTATATACTCAAATTCTTAGTTCCTTGCTCAGCTAATCTTAGATTTCTTCTTCTTTCCACATCCCAGTTGTACAAACGAGCAGTGTTCACTTCCATTGTAGTTATGTTTTCTCTCAAGAATTCGGTATCTTCTTCACTAACATCCAAATTCTTCTGTGTTGTGGATAACTTTTCATTCAATAAGGTGATTGCTTCATCAATTGGATACTCTAACATGACATCAGCTCCTAGCCATAGCAGCACTTTATCAGTTGGTTGAATCTCGGCAGTTGTGTATAATGTATCATTTAATTCATAATTAGTTTCAATTGATTCTTCGGAATCCTTCTTGGTGTTTAAGAACTCCACCATGGTTAAGGAATCCTTGATCTCGGGTATCTTTGCTTTAAATTGCTTGACAGCATTGAGCTTACTTTGCTCCATATATTTGTATTGTTGCAGTCTCTCTTGGAAAATACCCAGGATTCTCTCAAAATCAGCTGGATCTTTGATATAATCTTCAACCTTTTCGACGAAAGGAGCCTGTGGAATTCCTCTTGGATTCTTGTGTTTTCTGTAAATGAGATTAGAATGGTGTTTATAACGATTTAGAATGGTGATTAAACATACGGGTTTATAAGATTATCCATTTCGCAGATGTTTGGTCAATATGGCTAAGTAAATGGATATTACAACATCGTCAATAACCAAATATTAGAGTAGCTTCTCCCAAAGATCAAAACTCACCAGAGAATTATCGCGAAACATGCCCTGGTACTTTCATCATGTGATACAACTAATTTATCATGTGACCTCATTTATACATCATAACACCACAGAGAACTTCTGTGACTTTCTTCCGCGAACTATTTTTTGAATTGAAACAGTATTGGCTGCCATATTTTCACGTGAAAAACCTCACTTTTTTTTTCAGTTTGAGGATTCTGGCTTAGTATGAAAAAAATAACTTCAACTACGAGTTTCTAACTATCTACTACGTTCTGATACTTCATCAACAAGATCAATAATCAAAAATGGGTAGAGATCATACAACCAAACAACACGCCAGATCTGGTCACAGAGAAGCTCCAAAGTCTGATAACGTTTACTTGAAATTATTAGTTAAACTTTACTCTTTCTTAGCTCGTATGTAACAAAAGATATTTCTCATCTAATGGTCATTGCCTGTTTGGTCCAATGCAAAATTAATCCCTTTATAAGAAGGATTATGAATACAGCTCTTGCTAGCTCACTGTTCAATGGTACAGAAGTTTCTATATTCGTCGTTTGTGGTTTCAGCATGATGCAGTCTCAGAGGTTTTATGTTTATGATTTTCATCATCTTGAGTGAGAAAGGGATATCTATACATATTGCTTTCAGTGAAGATACTGAAAAATAGCAATTTAGAAGGCCCCTCAATAATCTCTGGATTTGAACTAACAAAAACACTGGTGGCTCATCATTTCACTCTTGACATTTATAGTTCTTTTACTTTCTGCGAGTGCAATCAAATTGTGCGACATTAGAGCAGAAGATTGAATTTTTATACTAACAATAATAACAGGTCGTACTGATGCTCCATTCAACAAAGTTGTCTTAAGATCTTTGTTCTTATCAAAAATCAACAGACCACCAGTTTCTATCTCAAGAATCGCCCGTGCTTTAGGTCAAAAAGGTGCTGCTGAAAAAACCATTGTTGTCGTTGGTACCGTTACTGATGATAACAGATTACACCAATTTCCAAAAGCTACCGTTGCTGCTTTAAGATTCACTGCTGGTGCTCGTGCTACCATCTTGAAGAACGGTGGTGAAGCTATTACTTTAGATCAATTAGCTACCAGATCACCAAAGGGTGAAAACACTTTGATTGTTAGAGGTCCAAGAAACTCAAGAGAAGCTGTTAGACACTTCGGTTTCGGTCCTCACAAAAACAAAGCTCCAAGAATCCAATCTAAAGGTAGAAAATTCGAAAGAGCTAGAGGTAAGAGAAACTCTAGAGGTTTCAAAGTCTAATCTAATTAGTCTTTGGGATTCTTTAGTTAGTGGGAAATTGATTGATGTATATATATGTAATGTTAATTTCTTTATGTCAATCGGTTTCTTTTAATTCTTATTAAAAAAAAATATTGTATAATAATGAATATGGGTTTACGGTTAAAACGACTATCTTATTCGTAAGCTTTCATTTTCATTATTTCGTTATACATGTAGTCATTGCAAATCATACGGTTGCATAATACTATGGTGCCTCTGCAAGATCAATCCCATATTGTCGTTCTTTTGAATTTGCTAAATCGAAGCAGATTTGTGCTAAGATTTTCTGCACTCCAAAATTCATTATCTGTCTCTTGCCCTTTCCTAACCAAGAACAAACTATTCTCAGTTACGTTAACCTTATAACTTTCAAGAATTCTAAATGATGGACTATAATGGGCATCTGTTTGATATGATAGAATTGGGTGTGCTTTTGATCTTGAGCTTTCCATGAATAAACTATCATCAATGATGTTCCAGGTCATATGAGTTCCCACGGTTTTAATTCCTTGCACTTCCTCCTTAGATCTTTCCGCCCCAGCCTTTAACAGGTGTTGCAATATGGATAATGAGGTATGGTAAGGTAACTCTGTTTGCACTCCAAATGCAAAGTTAAGAATATGAATCCTGTAAGAGTTTAAACAATGGAAAAAGCTCAAAATCGCCGAGAATTCAGCATTTGTGAAATTACCAGCTAATGATGGTTCTCTCATAGTGAAATGCAATGGCTTTTTATGGCCCCTTTGTAGTGGTAAAACAGGGGCAATCAAGATACGGCTCATGATGTAGTAAAGATCAATTGAAATATGAGTCAGATCTAGTAAGTTCAAACATTTAATGAATTCTCTTGGAGGTTCTGGAACAGCATCATGACTTAACCCCAAGGAGGAAGGTTGTTGCTGTTGAGCATATCTTATTGTTAGTCTGTGTAAACTGGGTTGTAAAGATTTCAAAAAATTCAAGAACGGCTTGAATAATATGACTGTTGGTAAGTTTCTAACTGTGATATTTAATTCTTCAATAGGACAGTCGTTAAAGGACTTAAGAGCAGATAAGTCATATAGCGAAGTTGTGTCAATCAAGAGGTCCAATCTTTTCAGACCTCTCACTTCAAATGAGTGTTTTGGTAGGAGAATAGCCAGATGCTCTAGTTCCAGCATTCCAGTATCAAATACATAATCATTATGACCCAAGATTATCAACGATTTCAAACTCTTCTCCACACCATCCAAATCACTAAATGGCATAGTATTGGGAACTTCTAGTTCTTTAATATGTTTGGCAACCAGTTGAAGCCTTGACCATTTATCGTAGGCTCTTTCGTATATATGAGAGGTTGGGCTTGATACTTCAAATTTCCTAACCAATGAGATATGGGAATATAGCAACGGTCCTACCGCATCTCTGAGGTAATGATTAACTTTACTCACAGGAAGTAATGTAGTAGATGGGTAGTAAAAATGATACTTGGGAGACTTCCCAGATAGTTCGGGGTCCAAGTAATGGAAGATCCTTTGTAGTATTTCAATAGGTAGTTGGTCCAACATTTACCAGTACCGAAATCAAGCGTATGGCTGATGTTATCTATTGTTCTAAAGTTTGACCTGTCAAGATAAAGGTAATTTAAATATGAGCAGATCGGTCATTCATTAGAGCCCTAATCTTTATCGATCACATGATTTCCCATTTTGCCCTAATATTAAACCCACACACCACAACAACTGAAGAAGTTTGTTATGCGGCGCACACCAATCTATTTGGGAGGATTGCTAGGCGGACCTGAGTGCGTCCCCAAACCACTTCCTGCTTATTTTTCTTCCCTGAGCCACTTCCCTAGGCAGAGTGCTCACCTATTTGGGACGTGGTTACGCAGCACAGAGCGAGGATTTTTCAAATTCTGGGAACAAACTCTGAGGAAATGGTGATGGGAGAAAATCAAAAAGAATTTTAAACTGAAAAGTATCAATCATACACTTGATTACGAAGGTCATATCCACACAACAGAAGACAAAATGCCAGGTGTTTCCGTCAGGTATGTGATGATAAAACAGCTACAAGACAGAGGAAATGTTATATCAAGGGTTGAGGAGACTTCATACATCAGTTAGGGAGATGTGTGCCAAAATATTGAATTAGATGTACGAGACTGAGGATTATGAAGAAATAATATCAATAGAGAATACAAAATAGGGAGAGAATAATTAAGGAGATAGTACAAAGCATGAAAAGGAATTACTCTGTGAAAAACGAGAGAATTATAAGAATCCACCTGAACGAACTGACTTCAAAAACTATCTATTATGGCATCATGTTTTGGTGTACTTCGTAGTGAAAAAAAAAGTACACTATTATAAAAGGACTTCAACAACATAGGTAAACAAAGTTTCTTCCGCTTCTGACTATAACAGCTCTGAATCTGCTTTTTTTTCCCTCCTTGTGAACAGTTATACTAACATTTTTCCAATAGAGACGTTCCAGCTCAAGATTTCATTAACGCTTATGCTTCATTCTTGCAACGTCAAGGTAAACTTGAAGTTCCAGGTTACGTTGATTTAGTTAAAACCTCAGCCGGTAATGAATTACCACCACAAGAATCTGAAACTTGGTTCTACAAACGTGCTGCTTCTGCCGCCCGTCACATCTACTTGAGAAAACAAGTTGGTGTTGGTAAATTGAACAAATTATACGGTGGTGCCGTTAACAGAGGTGGTGCTCCAGCTAGACACGCTGATGCCTCTGGTTCAGTCAACAGAACAGTTTTACAAGCTTTAGAAAAAATTGGTGTTTTAGAAATCTCTCCAAAAGGTGGTAGAAGAATCTCTGACAATGGTCAAAGAGATTTGGATCGTATTGCCGCTCAAACTTTAGAAGACGAAGAATAAATTCAACAATAAATAATAAGCTCATTATGGAAAATTTTTAAAAGAATCTTGTATTGAATAGTATTTGGGGTGTTCTTAATTTAACGTTTTTAAGAAAAATCAAATTATTCACATTTGTAGTTCCTCTCTAATTTTCAATTTGATGTATATTTATACATTTCAATAAATAACAATGCTATATATATGCTGCATGTTTTTTTAAAATTCATTTGGATCTTGAGGATCGATTTTGATTATCTTATCTGGGTTCAAAATCCTTTTAGGATCTAATGCTAGTTTAATTTTCCGCATCAAATCTATACTATTACCACCTAATTCTTCAACAAGATATTTTCTTTTCCCAACACCAACACCGTGCTCACCAGTACATGTTCCTTCATTAGAAATTGCTCTCCTAGCTGCATTCTCACTAATCTTCTTGACTTTCTCATACTCATCAGGTTTATAAGTTAAGATACAGTGGAAATTACCATCACCAACATGTCCCAGTATAGTACAAAAGACTTTTGATTCCTCAACTTCTTTTGAAGTTTCCTCTATAACTTTTGATAATCTAGATATTGGTACTGCAACATCCGTGACCCATACTTTTACATCTGGTGAAATGTTTTGCTTTGCATGTTCAATGGTGGACCAAAATCCAATCTTACGAGCCATCCATAAATCATCCGATTCAACATTATTACCAGCAGATTCAAATCCAATCGAGTTATACTCTATACTGATTCCTTCAATCTTACGCAAAACTTTTTGTACCAGTTCTTCCTCTGTCCCGCCTACTTTAAGTAATAGAGTTGGTGTAACTTGCCAATTTTTCTTCAATTGGCCAGTCTTATTGATAACATCAATCATATTCCCATCTAATAACTCCACAGCATTGACCACTATATCCTCTTGGATCAACCTAGTCACCATGTTTGTTGCATCAACAATTCTTGGGAAACTAATCACACTAACTCTTTCGAATTTGGGTTTAACATGAACTTTTAAAGTAGCTTCTGTGACAATCCCTAAAGTGCCTTCACTACCAACAAAAAATCCAGTAAGGTTATATCCAGCACTTGATTTTCTGGGTCTATTTTTTGTCTTAATAATGGTACCATCAGCCAACACAACGATTAGACTTATAACGTTTTCCTTCATTGTACCATATCTTGCAGCATTTGTACCAGAACATGAGGTCCCAATCATCCCACCTATTTGACCACCAGGGCCAGGATCAGGTCCAATCATGAATCCCTCAGGTTCTAAGTAGGCATTCAAATCTTGCCACCCTACAGCAGGTTGTACTGTTACATCTAGGTCATCTTTATTGAATTGTATAATTGAATCCATGTGAGCTAAAGATAACAAAAGACCGGGTCTTGTGGAAATGAAGTTTCCCTCTATAGAAGTGCCACCAGAATATGGAACAACAGGAATTGAATATTCATGGGCAATTTTCATTATTTCAGAAACTTCTTCCGTATTTTTGGGATAACAAATCATTTTTGGATGCTGTGAATCAGTTGGTGAATGTGTTGAATATGAATTTGTTGCGAAAGATAACAAATCTTCATAATCATAAGAAACATTTGATGATCCTAATAGTTTGGAAATCTTGTTGAATCCATCAAACATATCAGGATTAGAGGCATATTGAGAGCTAGTCATCTTATCTAATGGAGACGTTGAAGATTTTGGGAATCTCCATTCTTCATTCGGTCTTGTGAAGGCATAAGTGTAACCTATTATTGATCCAGCTGCAAGCATAGAACCGGCAAGAATAAAGTGTTTGTTATCCTCGACAAACCTTTGGAGAGGCCTTAGACGCCCTGTTTTAGAACTGTACGCTCTAAATCCCCGAGCAAAATGTCTATTGAACATGATTGTGATGGAGGTTCTTTGTTCAACTAATTGTGGTGTATTGACCCCAGATTCAACGTCACAATAAAGAATCGGAGCACCCAAGCTTATGTTTTTTTCGGTTTCGGTATGGGAACGATTTCGTGCGAAACTCTGATCAGCTCATAAAAGGCTAGCATTCTTAGCGTTGAGCTGAGCGGACACAACTTCCAAGAGATAAGAAGAGGTCAAGATACCAGCCTAGGGTTATTTCATTAGGCTCGACAGTTCTGCGATCTTGGCTCTGGATGCTCTTTTGAAAGTGTATACTGACTCGAGCGGTTGGAGCTTCATCTGTGCAGACTTCATAGATGCTTTTCCACGTGCAAAAGAATTGAATTGGGCTCGTTGACAGCTTCTGCTTCTCACGAGACAACGGTTTGAAGTTTGAAGTCTGCGGGCAGCCCACCTTCAAAGTTCACAGCCTAAACAAGAGAGCTCCGCCTAAATTCCCAAAACTCCTGCCTGGGAGCGGCCCAGTAAGAATGGAACAAAATGGCAGCTGGGACGTCTGGTATACACCGCACGTCTGGCTTTTTCTATAAAAAAATTTGATTTCTGTTCCTTTCTGAGAAGCTCCCAAACTTGTTACAACTTTTTAAATCTATTTCAAGCTGAACAACAAATGTGCTAAGCGCCGTCAACAACTGTATCGTTTCCTCACTTTGCAAGCAGGATAATAGCCAGATAGTCTTCAAATAGCATCGTTTGAAGAACTTTATCCATATATGATTCAAACTGCAGCTTTAAAGTCGCTATAATCTGAAGGCGTATATGACCGCCTTCCTTCATGCTATAAGTTGTTAAAAAGAGCTACATTATATTTGCAAGAAGCCAAGATTGAACACTTCTATCGAAGCTAGAACCCAATTGAGAAATTGAAATCCTAATCAAATTAACGTTTTATTTGGCAAAATGTCTGATGCTGAAAGTACCCGCTCCATCTCCCCTCATAATTCCCATAGTTCGATCAAGACTGAAGGATTATATGACCATCGTCATCAAGCTTCTTCATTACCTGTTCGTCGTGGGTCTAATGTTCATGAGGATAATAGACTCCCTCCACCTGCCCTGAACTTGAGGGATATTCACAAGTCAAGGTTGACTGTGGAAGACGTTGATGATTCTGATAATGAATACGCAATCCAAGATTCTCCAGTAATCCAACCAGCAAACTATCGTTCTGATTCCCATATTAGGCCAACAAGATTGAGCTCTTCCTTGTCCGACCAAAGAACACCAATTACTGACAACTTGTCACCTTCTGGTTCTGCACCTGTGGTTAGAGGTAATGGTGGTTCATTAGCTGCGGCTGCTAGAAGAGGTCGTTCAAGATCAAGGTCGAGATCGTTCACTGAGCAACTAAGAACATTGGTAAACCCAAAAGATGATGAGCCTCAACACTCAGGTATCCTGTTGAATAAAAATAACTCTGTTTCTAAAAAGAGACCATCTAAAAATTCAGGTGATGCTTCTCCAGTGATTTTGCCATTAGCAAAAACTTTATCCCGCTCATCTGCAAAATTCAACCCTGATAAGAGTGTCATTGATAATGAAATGGCTGATTTTGATCGTCGTCGTCGTTTAACAAGAGCATCCTTGGTTGATAGTGATAATGATTCGCATGCTTCTAGAGATTCTCAAGAAACTGAGGAAGATGTTTGTTTCCCTATGCTTCCAGAACATGTGAAGATTAATGGAATTGACTTTGATGAAATCGAAGAATTCATTCAAGAATCCAGAGCTGAAGCTGAAGCTCTACAAAAAGAGCGTGATTTAATGAACTCTTCTTCGGAATCAAGTTATGATCACAATGTGACATCTTCAGCAGCAGCTAAGTACACTCCATTAAAAAAGACTTTCACTAATTCAGCTGGTAATCATGGTTCAAATTCATCTGATGATGAAAACCCAGGTGTTTCATTTGGTAATAACAAGGTTGAGGGCGAAGATCTTCCACCAGATCGTTTTAGTTTCTTCTGCTCAGAATCTGATGAAACCATTCATGCGCCAGATATTCAGTCACTTGTTAAACCTGGTGATTCTGTCAAATCACTTTTTAGAAGTGGTCAACCAACATGGTGGATGGATTGTGTATGTCCAACTGATGCTGAAATGAAAGTTCTTGCAAAAGCATTCGGTATCCATCCTTTGACTGCTGAAGATATTCGTATGCAAGAGACACGTGAAAAGGTTGAGCTATTTAGATCCTATTATTTTGTTTGTTTCCATACTTTTGAAAGTGATAAAGAAAGTGAAGATTTTTTGGAACCAATTAATGTTTACATTGTGGTCTTCCGTGAAGGAGTCTTGACATTCCATTTTGGCCCAATCTCTCATGCTGCAAATGTTAGAAGACGTGTTAGACAATTGCGTGATTATGTTGATGTTTCAGCTGATTGGTTATGTTATGCGCTAATTGATGACATTACTGATAGTTTTGCTCCTGTTATCCATGCTATTGAATATGAAGCGGATGCCATTGAGGACCAAGTGTTCTTAACAAGGGAGATGGATTTCAGTCATATGTTGCAGAAGATTGGTGAATCGCGTCGTAAAGTTATGACATTGATGAGACTTTTATCTGGCAAGGCTGACGTTATCAAAATGTTTGCTAAAAGATGTCAAGATGAAGCCCAAGGCATTGGTCCAGCTTTAACTTCAAATGTTAATTTGGCCAACTTATCATCTCAAGCTTCAAGTTCAATTCATCATCATCAACAGCAACAACATCAGCACCAGCAAGCACAACCAAGAGCCGATATTGCATTATATTTGGGTGATATTCAAGATCATGTTGTTACCATGTTTCAAAATCTATTATCCTATGAAAAGATTTTCTCACGTTCTCATTCCAATTATTTGGCACAATTGCAAGTTGAATCCTTCAACTCTAATAACAAAGTTACTGAAATGTTATCGAAAGTTACACTGATCGGTACAATTTTGGTTCCATTAAACCTTATCACTGGTTTGTTCGGTATGAATGTTAAGGTTCCAGGTCAAGACGGTTCTAATTTGGGTTGGTTCTTTGGTATTCTTGGTGTTATTTTCTTACTTATTATTGTCTTTTCGGTCTGTGCTAATTGGTGGTTGACCAGAAGAGCAAGAGAACAAGAAGAAGCTGCTAATCCAGGTTCTGGGCGACGTTCTCTATTAACTTTTGGGAAAACTCGCAGAACCACTGCACCAATTCAAAGAGAGACACGTTCCATCTTGAGTTTCCCAAGCAGAATCAATCGTTACGATTAAACACCTACAGACCATTGGCTTTACCATTCCATATCTTGAAGTTTGTTAGTTCCTTTTATTAGTTTGTTTTAGTATTTGTTATCAATAAGAATAGAAAAGTTGTATTTTTTTTCCACTAATGCTGTTAGGAGTCTGTTGAGTTGAGTTTAGTTTTCATTTTAAGTTAATCTGTTAAATAGATCTTTGTGGCTTACTTGTTTTTTTTATTATCGTTATTATCTTGTGACATTTGTAATATTATATCATTTCATACAATTTAATGTTTTTTATAAATACGTTTATATCCTTGTACGTACTATGATTACAACTAAAAATTGCTTCATTCATATCAAACAAAAGCAAGAAGTTCGATCGTCCTTGATGGCTAAGCTTTTTGAAGTACTCTATGTTGGGCTGTATGAAATATGAAGCCAAGCGCCCAGCTCCTTCCATCTTCCTATCCTGAAATACCTCTGGAATATATAAGATGTTAACTTCTATGTAAGATATGAATAACAATGTAATATCTCAAAAAAGAAATTGTGAGATTGAACTCCTTTGGCCGTTGATAACAGTAGTTTTAAAATTTATGCAGTCTGACAACCTTCACGGTTGCGCTTCACCTCGTATTTTTAGAAACGGCTGTCAAGCAGAGACTGGCAAGATGCAAGAAACAAATTCAGTGCAGGGCCCATACCCAACGCTAGAGTCACTTCGAATAACAGACTTGTATTTGCAAAATTATGACTCTGCCGTGTGGTCACTAAATTTAGCATTTCTAGATGCCAATATGTAAAAGGAGCAATTATTCATAGATTCACAAAGAAGATCAGCTCATCTTAAGAAAAAATGAAAAAAATCGTGAATACCAAGACTTGTCTCTTTCCGTAAAGTATATGCGGCAAAGTATATAAAGGGTGCAAGATCAACTCTATTTCGTGTTCAATTATATGAAAAAATGAAGGATAACAAATTATACATCAACAAGTCCAAACACTGCTTTTATTTCAGGTCTAGATGATAGAAACTTTTTGTGTTCAGAAAGCTATGGTAAAAAGAAGTTCTTAGCAAACCAAGTCTCACACATCATCCAGTGTCCAACTAGCATAAATCAACTATAATTACATTGTTGAACTAAACAACCAAATAGGTATTATTCCATTGCTAAGATGTCAGCTGAAAGTATTCGCTCGATCTCACCAATGACTTCACTTGGTCATATCATCAATGACCAGGAACTCTACGATCATCGTCGCCAACCTTCATCTATTCCAGCTCGTCGTAATTCTGCTGCTGCACATGGATCTGAAGGAAGAAGATTCTCTGAACAACACTTACCATTTCAACACTTTCAAGATCAAGGTTTCTTGGCTGTTGGTAACCCTGGAAAAAGCCGTTCCAGATCTTTCACTGATCAACTAAGATCTTTTGTTGGTGTTAAAGACAATGAGTCATTTGAAGTCAAACATCCATTAGATAGCGCCGGTCTCAACAAGAAGCCTGATTATAAGGCTCGTCCAAGAGTTGGAGGTGCACTATCAACTGAAGATGATGGTGCATCACACACATCTAATGAATCTCAAAAGACAGATGAAGACGTCTGTTTCCCACTAAATGCAGGTTTACGCATGGAGAGTGATTTCAAGTTTGAGGAAATTGATAATTTTATCTACGAATCTAGAGCTGAAATTGCAGCTTTAGATAAAGAGGGTCAAGGCTTGACTCCTTCTATCTCCTCAGAAGAGGACCAAAAAAACCGTTCTTGGTATTCTTCCGAAAACAATAACGCATCAATCCATGAAGGTGAAGAAGGTGTCAAATTTGGCAAGAACAAAGTGGAGCAATCAATTGTTCCTGATCGTTTTAGTTTCTTTAGCTCTTCTTCATTTGAAACAAAACATGCTTCTGATTTACACTCCTTGGTCCACCCTGATGAATCTATCTCTAAACTGTTTGACGAGGAAGAAGGGACCTGGTGGTTAGACTGCACATGTCCTACAGATGTTGAGATAAAGGTCCTTGCTAAAGCTTTTGGTATCCATCCTTTGACTGCAGAAGACATTCGTATGCAAGAAACTCGTGAAAAAGTTGAGTTATTTAAATCATACTATTTTGTTTGTTTCCATACTTTCGACAGTGATAGAGAAAGTGAAGAGTTTTTGGAGCCAATAAACTTTTACATTGTTATTTTCCCTCAAGGTGTTTTAACTTTCCATTTTAACATCACATCTCATGGTATAAATGTCAGAAGAAGAGTTCGTCAGCTACGTGATTATGTTGACGTGTCCCCAGATTGGGTATGTTATGCATTAATTGATGACATTACAGATAATTTTGGTCCTGTCATTCAATCTCTTGAGTATGAGGCAGATATTATTGAAGACCAGGTTTTCGAGGCTAAAGAGTCTGGTTTTGCCCATATGTTGAGAAAGATTATCACTGCTCGTCGTAAAGTCATGCTTTTGATGAGACTACTGTCCAATAAGGCTGATGTGATCAAAATGTTTGCTAAGAGATGTCAAGACCAAGTTTTGCAAGAGCCAAACGCTTCCTTTATCACTCAACAAGCCCAACCAGGTGCTGATATTGCTATGTATCTTAGTGATATTCAAGATCATATTCTCACAATGCATCAAAGTTTGATTTCTTATGAAAAGATCTTCTCTCGCTCTCATACTAATTACCTAGCTCAGCTACAAGTGGTTTCATTTAGTTCCAATCTTCAAATTACAAATATGCTTACCCAAGTCACTTTGATTGGTACAATTTTAGTTCCATTGAACATTGTGACTGGTTTATTTGGTATGAATGTTAAAGTCCCAGGTCAAGAAGTTGATAGTCTTCAATGGTTCTTCGGTATTTTTGGTGTTTTGTTTGTCATGATCGCCCTATTCTTATTTGGTGCCAACTGGTACATGAAAAGAAAGAGCAAAGAACACGATGCTGATTTTGAATATGAGCCTTTGACATCAAGACGTTCTGTAATGGCATTCATGAAACCAAAAGTCGCACCTCCTGTTGTTTCAATGGACCGCAAATCTGTCTTAACAAGTGTCAACTGTGGGTATTGATCTAATTTATGCTAAGTAAACAGCCTACTCCAATAATTTACTACTAATTTATATTACGGTAATTAATTTTAATACACATTTATGCTATGCTCTTCACAACTTTTGTTTAAATCTATGTATTATGCTTTCTTTTTTTGTCGTGCTTTTTATGTTTCTGGTCGATTTGAATCTTGATATCATTAACACCATCTTCTTCCTCTATTTTAGGTCCCTCTTCATTTTTGAAAACTTTCTTTCTCCATTCCTTCAACTGCTTTGATTTGGCCAACTTTCTTCTATCTTTAACTCTTTGATCCTTTGGTCTGTATGCAGCATATTTCTTTAATCCCACAAACTCATTCAACTGCGTATCATCTGCGATCAAAATTTCTCTAGTAGTTAAACCAAATGTTTCTGGTGAAACCTCACGATACTTGAATGTATCTTTCTTTTCCTTGGAACGCCCTTCACGCTCTTCTTCGACTTGATCTATTAGGTGTGATTTTTCGGCCTCCACGGCTTTTTCAGCAAGTTCCTTAAGACGTTTCTTTTCCTTTTTTTTATCTTTCTTTTCTTTCAGTTCATCTTTCTTTGTCTTCTTCTTTGGTGGCTCTTCAGAGTCAACATTTTCTCCTTGATCTTCGTCGTTATCTTCTTCCTCCTCTTCCTCGTCAACGTGACCTGGTTTGAAGTCTTTCATTATCTCATCATCTTCGCCCCACTCTGGTTTAACAGTAGAGTCATTATAAAAATCATCATTGAAAATTTCCTGCAACAGGCTATCCCATTGTGAATCATCAAAATCCTTTTTCAATAGAGATTTACTGATTTTCTTTACGAGGTCATCATTGATCTCAGCACCGTAATCATTCTTGATTTGTTGCAGAATATCAGCCAATTTGTTGACTTTTTCAGTTTTCTTCTTTGTTATTTGTTGTTCCTTCTCCTCTTTGACTTTCTTGACTTCTTCCTTTTGCAATTCTCTTTGTCTTCTACGACCAGTTGTGTCATTTCTTCTAACTGTAGCTTGATTACGAGCATAACTTATGATTTCTGCAGAGTTTGGGTCTTCATATCTGAAATTATAAGCATGCTCAAATTTTTCAGCAGCAGCGTCAAATTCTTCATCATCTTCCTCACCTCTCTTGTCCAAGTTTATTACTTTATCACCGTCTTTTGGTATCCAAGCATGTTGGTTTGCGAATTCAGCTAAAAACCTTTCTTCATCAACGTTTGGATTTGGTAGTCTTCTAACTGGTTTAGAGCCTTCTTCTTCTCCTTTTAGTTCTTTCTTTTTTAAAAATCCATCATCCTCATCATCTTCATCACTTGCAGCATCATCAAATGCTGTTTTGATTTCCGATAATAATTCATTACGTTCTTCTTGTTTCACTTCATCATAGGTCTTGAAATCTTCTTGATCCAACTCTTCATTCTCTTTCAAAGCATTACCGGATAAAAGATTCATTCTATGATAATCTTTCAAATATATTGGTTTTTCCTTCTTGTGATCAGATTGGCTTTTCGACTCTTCCAACTCCTTGAAAAATTTAACTTTAGGGTCAAATAAGGCCTTGTCGCCCGTTCTAATAGCTTTCAAGACTTTTTCAATCCCTTCGTCCACTTCACCAGTAATCAATTCCCCATAATCGTCCTCCTCTTCAGAGTCTGATGATTCCTCATCCGATTCGAACTCTTCTTCAATCTGTTCCACAACGTTTTTTTCAACTTGTTCTTTAGATTCAACTTCATCAACTTTGGCGGCCTCTTCACGAGCTCTCTTAGTGGCTGACTTCTTTCTGGCCATTTTAATATAACAGTTTTATTACTTGTACTTTACACCAGTTCATCGTTTAAGAATAGCCTATAAGTAATTACCTGTCAGAAATTTTTTTAAACTATGATGATTACATAATGCCGTTACCCTTCGAGATGAGCACGGTTAGACCACTAATCATGGTATGCAACTGGAATACTTGAATGATTTAGGAAACGATATTAAGGGATAATGTTGGGTTTAATCTGTAATTTGGTCTCAGTATTCGACGACTTAAATGTTTTGAGGTGATCATTTTGATCTGTACAGTCCTTTTGGTGTACCACCAAGAATTCCAACTTCAAAAGCTCAAGCTTCGAGCTCTGATCTCAATGATGGGCAACTACTAGCACTAGCAGTGCATGGGATTCCTCGACTAAATATCTAACTTGTCTGTCAATTAATCATTTGTCGTTATT
This sequence comes from Hansenula sp. yHMH451, assembly GCA_030571095.1. NCBI lineage: Eukaryota > Fungi > Ascomycota > Saccharomycetes > Phaffomycetales > Wickerhamomycetaceae > Hansenula > Hansenula sp. yHMH451. Next base: position 719,785 of record JAJLXE010000006.1, read on the forward strand.
AAGTGGTTGCAATGCTTGATTCGGTGGTTACCTCTCCGGTCGTTTGCCTTAGTTTTAGAACCACAGTTACATGTTCACTCGAACCTAAGCGTTTGTTCTTTGACAACTTTCTTAGTTTAAACATTTGCTAAGGGTGCTATAATTTTAACAGACACATAAGTTACTACTTCCCCGGCACTTTTGCGTTTTATTGAAGCTTGGCCATATAGAAAAATCGCATTAGAGGGTATTTGTCCTCTTTCAGCTGCTCTAATCATCCTGTTCTTGTGCCATTTGGTGCATTACTCCCCCAAATTCCTTCTATAATGTAAAAGGCGACCTTCTAGTTGAATATCCTTAATTTATTGGTTTTAAAAAACAGAGCATTTTGGTACCAATATTCCACTATAATGTTCGAATTTGATTCGAGGATGTGGCTTCAAACACGGTTCATCTCCCAATTATACCCTTAGCTATACCTTATTGATTTGAACTTGAAACTAGTTTCAGATGTAGAACTCTTAATCATCGTCTTGGTGTTCCCAATTTTCTTGAAATCTCTATTTCGGCATCTGGTCCTTTATTCGGTGATTAACAGCCAGTAAAAGATCGGTGTTTGGCAGCTGACACAAAAACCATCAAAAATTATAGTTGAAAACATAAGCCCTTTTTTTTGTTTGTCTTTACTATTTTCATAAAAACCAAGAATACTAGGAACAACCATCTTCTTTGCTATATATTGAGACTCTATAATTCAAATTCAAGATAAGCTCCATATAAATTAAAATTTAAAAAAAATATTTGACCATTAGATATTTCTAAAATTAAAAAAACTTTCACAGCTTTTGAAGACTATTAAAATAAATTTTATTAATTTTTCTTATATTTAAGCCTTTAGAATTACTTTTTATTAATTCAGAAGACCCCTTTTCCTATTACCAAGATTTTAGGCTGGTTCAATGTTGTGTGCGGCCCTGAGATTACGTTCAAAATATTCGCTTGAATTTCCGGATGCAGAAAGGTGTCACTATAGAAGCTCCCTGCATACACGGTCGAGGCTCATTAAAGAGAGGAAAGAAATTTCGGGTCTCTTATCCAAAACAAGCCTAAAAGATTATAAATTCATTCATTGGTAATTTCATACTCTCTACTTTATTTTTGTTTCTTTTGAATCAAAATGTACTAACTTCAATGACTTTTAGTTCACTGCCAAAGTATAGGTGCATGCTCAGCAAATTATACATCAATGCGGAGAGGTTGTTGTCAAATAAGCGGGACAAAAGCGAAGTCGTCTTTAGGAGAAGGTTCGAACTAAGCTTTGAAGAACCAGATATCTCTTCATCTGGAGTTGTCTATCATCATAGTAGGCTATTGTCATTTGAGGGCCGAAAGCCAACCTCGCGGAAAACAAGTATAACCAAGCTGCTGGAACCTGAATATTCGTCATCAAAGACAAATATTGAAGAAGGTGATTTGAGTTGTGTTCCATGTGGAGATGAATGGCTGGAAATATCAAAGAAACATGAAGAATCAACTGTTGTACATGTATCAGACGAAAACCACCCAATAACTCTTGTCATCTCAAATGAAAAGAGTAAAGAGTTTTGCTGTGATTTTGCAGCACACTTTGACCACCTCAACCTCGAAGAAGAGTATACGGAATCCAGTGGATCCCATGAACATGACGAAGGCAGTTTATTCTATTCAAATAATGAAAGGCAACGGTATGATTATGATGTTAGTGATTTGGACCAATTATATTCATATACTACTCGAGTTGAAACAGAAAGAGATACACCAAAGCGACTAGAAATGCATTCTAAGGAACGATCTGTTCTTGGTAATGGGTCAGTTTCAGATTCAGCGAAACATAATAGTAGTGAGCCATGTCATGATCCATCTTACAAACAAGCCACTAAGTCAAACCGTGAAAGGATGGATAATCAAACTGAATGTGAAGTTCATTTAGCGACTGACATCCAAAATGATTTTGAGCCAAGTTTAATTAGAAAGTGTTTCATTGAGGGTAATGAATGCTCACCAAACGGAAACTGTTGTTGCTGTAACAGAAAGACACAGTGCCATGATAGAGCTATTGAACAGATAAATAGTTATCTTTGCGAGCACATCACTCGGTTAATAGCTGATTATAGACCACAGAAAAAAATTGACGAGTTTGAAGAGATCCGTGAATCTTATTTGAAAGGTATTAGGCATATGTCTTTCATTTGCAGAGACATTGTCCAAAATATGACTGCAGCATTGTTCATAGAACTTAGAAATATGGAATATGCCATAAATTACTGTGGAGCTCCAGTAAGCTTAATGAGATCGAGAGGCATCCAATCGATCAAAGAGACTACTGAACTATATGAGGGAATACTCCATGAGTGCATCCGAAATATCAACCTGGAATTGAAAACCCAAACATGTTAGTTTCTTATCAAAGAAGTTGAATGAAATTTTTAGCAGCTTAAACCAAAAGATTCGTAGTAATTTTTCTCCGTCTGGTGTAATTTCAAGTTATTTTTAAATTGGCTGTCATGCTATAACTTCAGCCGTACTATTTCTCCAGTCGGACTTTCACCAAAAAGTGGAGTCGCTGCTATGCTTTCAGGCCCTTTGTATCAAAACAAGGAGCCTTAGACCTTTACGTTTGGATGTCAGCCCGTAAATGGATGCTACTTGTGGGTGAAAAAATACGATTACGAGGTGAAACAAAGGAACAATGGAGCTGATGAGGTTGTGTTTGGAGCTGAGACTTATAAATACTTTGCTGGATCCACAATTCTATTCTTATTCAGTCCTTTGATTTCCGACAAAGATATTTCATATAGAGAACGTTGATAATGCCAGCTGCTACAACAAGTCCACTGTTATCTCAAAATGCCATAGATAAGCTCAAGGTTTTGGTCGATGATGCTGTAAAGGATCCTCATTCTGACATCCCAGGTGTCTCTGTCTGTATCACGAACTCCAAAGGTGATGATTTGTTCACATATGCTTCTGGGAAGAAAGGTGGCGATTCAGAGGAAGAACTGACAACAGATTCTATTTTTTGGATTGCCAGTTGTACCAAATTGTTGGCTTCAATTGCTCTGTTACAATTAGTGGAACGTGGTGTTGTTGATCTGGACTCTACTGAACAGATTGAGAAGTACGTTCCAGAGTTGAAGAATTTGCCAATTGCATCTCATGACAAGGAAACGGAGGGATTGAAGTTAAGACCAAGTACAAAGAAAATCACTTTGAGACATTTACTTTCTCACACATCAGGATTAGGATACTCTTTTTTCAGCGATGTCTTGAAAAAGTACACCAACTTCTTTCACATCGATGAGTTTGACGTTAGCAGTGAGCATGAGTTGCTGTTACCTTTATTATTTGAACCAGGTACAAACTGGGCATACGGTGTGGGTATTGATTGGGCTGGTGTCTTGCTGCAAAGAGTTACAGGTGAATCCTTAAATGATTTCATAACTGAGAACATCTTGGTGCCATTAGATGTTCACGAAACAGGTATGGAACCCGATGAAGAATTGAGACAAAAGTTTGTCCAGATGAGTATACGTGATAAGACCGGCTCCTTATCAAGTGCCGACCATATCTATAAAAAAGTTGCTGCTGGTGATTACCAAAGTTATTTCCATTCGGGTGGTGCAGGTGTTTTCTCCAAGCCAAAAGAGTATATTAAAGTCCTCGCAACCATTTTGAACAATGGTATTTCACCAAGAACTGGAAAGCAAATCCTGAAGAAGGAAACAATCGATCAAATGTTTACCAATCAGATCCAAGATCTCCCATCTTTCGGTCGTATTGGTATTGATAGTGCTGATGAGTACCTCACGAACTCAATTCCGGATATTTATCCACAAGGTGACAAGCCACAAGGGTGGGGTCTTTCAATGTTTTTGAACTTGCACAAAACTTCAACAGGCCGTGGAAATAATTCTGGATGGTGGTGTGGGTTAGCAAATCTATTCTGGTGGCTAGACAGGGAAAACGATATTGCTGGCTTCGTTGGGGCTCAAATCTTACCATTTGCTGACATTAATGTCATGACACTCTGGTTGAACGTTGAGAAGGAGATATACACAGACCTCAGAAAAATTTAAACTGATTGTATTATGAGATCACCAACTAGTACTAGCTGGACTGTAATAAATATACCTTTATACTTATTGTACTAGAAAAAGAGCCTTGATTGAATAATATGTAGAGAGTAGTACGAGCCTCGAGGTGAAGAACAAGTTCGCGGCTCATCGGTTTTGAGTGCTCATACCAGTACTTTAAAAAAATTATAGTAACAAAATTTTCCAGATGCATAATAACTGTTTATCTGCTACTTACTACCTTGATAACGATCTATATCAAGAACGTACAACTATGACTGAAGAAATCAAAATCAAGAAGAGAAAGTCTTCATCCGAAGATGATAAATCTTTAGAGAAGAAAAAATTAAAGAAAGAAAAGAAGGAAAAGAAAGACAAGAAAGATAAGAAGGAAAAGAAGGAAAAGAAAGACAAGAAAGAAAAGAAGGAAAAGAAAGAATCTAAACCAGAAGAAGCTGTCAAGGAACACAAACCTGAAGCTAAGGCTACTGCTTCCAAAACATCAGGTGGCTACACTGAAAGTTCAGCCCTTAGTGCTGTTCCACAATCAGATGTTGACACTTTCTACTCTGAAAATGACGTTACCGTTGAAGATCCAAACTCTACAAACTTGAGACCTTTATTATCATTTTCTCACGTCCAATTTGAGTCTGAAATCCAATCAGAGATTGCAAAATTCCCTAAACCAACCCCAATTCAATCAGTCGCATGGCCATATCTATTGGCCGGCAGAGATGTCATTGGGGTCGCTGAAACTGGTTCTGGTAAGACCTTAGCGTTTGGTGTTCCAGCTGTTGATAAATTGGTTAAAGGTGGTTCAAGCAGAGGTATCCAGGTCTTAGCCGTCTCCCCAACCAGAGAGTTGGCTTCTCAAATTTATGATAACTTAACCAATCTAACCGGCAAAGTTGGCCTCAACTGTGTCTGTTTATATGGTGGTGTTCCAAAAGACCAGCAACGTAAAGATTTGAAGAAGGCTCAAATTGTCATTGCAACACCAGGTAGATTGATTGATTTGATGAACGAAGGATCTGTTGATTTGTCCGGTGTTCATTATTTGGTTCTAGATGAAGCTGATAGAATGTTAGAAAAGGGATTTGAAGAAGACATTAAGAACGTTATGAGAAGCACTACTAGTAAAAACAGACAGACACTTATGTTTACCGCCACATGGCCAAAGGAAGTCAGAGAATTAGCTTCTGGGTTTATGAACCAACCAGTCAAAGTGAGTATCGGTAATAGAGATGAATTGAGTGCCAACAAGAGAATCACCCAAGTTGTTGAAGTAGTTGAACCATTCAGTAAGGAAACTAAGCTATTACAATTATTGAAAAAATACCAATCTGGCGATAAGAAAGATGAAAAAGTCTTGGTCTTTGCATTATATAAAAAAGAAGCATCTAGAATTGAAAGATTACTAGTGAATAAAGGTTATAAAGTCGCTGCTATTCATGGTGATTTATCCCAACAACAAAGAACCCAATCATTAGATAACTTCAAGAGAGGTCAATCAAACTTGTTATTAGCTACTGATGTCGCTGCTAGAGGTTTGGATATTCCTAACGTTAAAACTGTTATCAATTTGACCTTCCCATTGACTGTTGAAGATTATGTTCATAGAATTGGTAGAACAGGTAGAGCAGGTGCATATGGTACTGCTCATACCTTGTTCACTGAACAAGAAAAACATTTGAGTGGTGCTTTGATCAATGTTTTGAAGGGTGCTAACCAACCAGTCCCAGATGATCTATTGAAATTCGGTTCTCATACTAAGAAAAAAGAACATGGTGCCTATGGAGCTTTCTTTAAAGATGTTGACATGACCAAAAAACCAAAGAAGATCACTTTTTAAGCACATTTGTTAATAGGGTTGAGAGGTTTTGGGAAATATTTTGTACTATAGACTATAACTAATAAAAAAGTATATTTCACGTTGGAAATATTTATCGTAGTCCTCAATGTTATGATTTTGTATGCAAAAACAGCCCTAGAACCAAAATTTTCCCACCTAGGTTCAGGGTCTTGATCGCGAGACTAAAAAACCCGTACCTTTTTAGTCCACGTCCACAGCCTTTCAATGAAAAAACGTTCCATCTTTTGACTTAAACGACATCAAATCAAATGAGATGAAACTCATCACGTTATTTTCAAGACTTTCTACTCCATTGCATACACCAGCTCATATAAAGAAGTCCCTTACTTCTTATTTTCAGATTCTTTGTTCTTTCGCAGGAGAAACCAGACGCCATGTCGAGCACTAAAGTTCTTTCCAGATCTGAAATTGAGCACCGTATATCTCAAGGTGATGCTATTGTGATCTTTGAAAACTCAGTTTTGAGGATGAACAAATGGTTGAAGTATCATCCAGGTGGTGATAAGGCTGTGTTTCATTTGGTGGGAAGAGACGCTACCGATGAAATGATCGCATACCATTGTGATGATACACAAGCCACTTTCAAGAAATGGAAAATTGGAATAATTGACTACAAATGGATCAACTTTGTACCTCCAATTCAAGGTGGGAAATTCAGAAGTTTCGAAGAACAAGAACTAGAGGATAGATTGAAACCTGAGGAAAATAATGGGGACGAATTTTCCTCTTCAGAGTCATCGGAAGAGTTCAAGCTGAACTCATCAACTGAACCATCAGATGTCGAAGATTCACCTGTCGAAACACAGAACATAGTACCAGATTCAAAGCCACCGTCAAAGAAAATGCCAGGTCAAACTGTGGAACAAGTCAAACCAAAGTTCGAACAAGGGTTTATACCGTCCTTATCCACAAAAGAGGCTTATGCTAAAAAAGTGGTGAAAAACCCAGGTGATGTAATTGATAATTATGATAACTCTCAAATTGAACGAGATTTGAAGGAGATTCCATCATTAGATTATAGCACGCAGGATTACCTATCTCAAGAATACAACAAATTGCATGATGTTATCATCGAATCGGGTTACTACCAATGTCCATACTGGGATTATGGGAAAGAGGCTGCAAGAATTGGATTTTTGTTTGGCTCTTCATTTTTATTACTATATTTCAAATGGTATTTTGCTAGTGCCATTCTTATTGGTTTAGCATGGCAACAATTGGTGTTTATTGCTCATGATGCTGGTCACATTTCTATTACCCACCAATATGAAACTGATAACATTATTGGTATGATTGTAGCTTCATTTGTTGGTGGATTATCTTTAGGTTGGTGGAAAAGAAACCATAATGTTCACCATTTGATAACCAATGATCCTGTGCATGATCCAGATATCCAACATTTGCCATTCTTTGCTGTGTCTACAAGATTATTTGGCAATGTCTATTCTACCTACTATGATAAATTCTTATGGTTTGATGCATTTGCTAAAAAGCTCATACCCATCCAAGAGTATATGTATTATCCTATTTTGTCATTTGGGAGATTCAATCTATACAGATTATCATGGGAACATGTATTATTAGCTCAAGGTCCAAGATTCGGGAAGGCTGCTTGGTTTAGATATTTTGAGCTTGTGGGATTGACTTTTTTCAACTGGTGGTTCTTCTACCTCATCGTTTATAAAAGTATTGATTCAGGTTGGAATAGATTTATGTTTGTGATGGTCAGTCATATCACCACAATGATTGTTCATGTGCAGATCACCTTGTCACATTTTGCCATGTCTACTTCAGATCTTGGGGTGTCTGAAAGTTTTGTAAGTAGACAACTTAGAACTACAATGGATGTTGATTGTCCTGGCTGGTTTGATTTTTTCCACGGTGGTTTACAGTTTCAAGTTGTACACCACTTGTTCCCAAGAGTTCCAAGACATAATTTTAGAAAGATTCAACCATTAGTCATTGGGTTTTGCGAGAAAGTTGGCTTAAAATATTCAATTTATGGTTTTGTGAATGGGAATGAAGTTGTAATTAATAGATTGGCAGATATCGCCAAGCAGGCTAAGATCATGAGAGATTGTCATAAATCAATGAAGAAAGAGGCCATTGAAGAAGGGAAGTATTTCGAGTTTTGAATAGCAAGCTGACTTTATTTATACACGTTATTTATATTGATAGTCTTTTGTGTCATGAATCGAATTCGACTTGACATTTTTTTGTAGTGGTGTTGCGCCGCCCATAAAATATACTATGGGACCTCGTTATGGGATCTTTTTTGTCTGTTCTATAGAGAATAGAGATATTCCTTTTTTGCTGAACATTTTAGCGTACAGGCATAGTCACGTCTACGCATTGGAAACTGCAATCTTTCAGGAAGGTCTTATAATGTCAGAAGACCCAATTCCATCCTTTTCAAACTCTTTCAGAGGGCTTTTTAGAAAGAAAAAGTCGCCATCTCCAGAACCCAGAGAATTATCATCATCCCGAAGCAGAAATAACAACTCATCACCTAGTCTGCTTTTGGAAGATCCTCCATTGACTCCATTAGCTCTAAAGGGGTATTCAAAAACTACAAGAAATAGAATTTTAACCACAGAGTTGGGAGAAGAGATTAGAAATATGATCCCAGCCAGGCTACAAATCACTTCAGAATGGCATTTGGTCTATAGTCTAGAACAACATGGGGCATCTCTCAGTACTTTATATTCAAATACCAAACCAAACACAAAATATGATAAGAATGGTTACTTATTGGTAATAAGGGATAGGAAGGGCTCTATTTTCGGTGCTTATACAAATGAACATTTCCGTCCAACAGATCTGAGGAGATTCTACGGGAATGGCGAATGCTTCTTATGGAAGTCAAGAATAGTTACAACTCCAACTGCGGAAGGTGATGATGAAAAGACAGAAGGACATATCAGATTTCAAGCCTTTCCCTATACTGGGCTGAATGATTTCATAATATATTGCACAAGTAAATTTCTATCGTTGGGAGGTGGTGACGGTCATTATGGATTGTGGGTAGATCAAGACTTGCTAAATGGAGTAAGTGAACACTCGTTAACATTTGGGAATGAAACATTAAGTGTACAGGGTAAGAATTTTGGTATTTTGGGTGTTGAAGTTTGGAGGGTATAAAGCTGGTTTTTTCGTGGATTCTCATTTTTTGTTTCACTAACAATTCCGTTAGAGGTGGAGACTAGAGCTACATCTACAAATACATTGCCGCAGGTTTTGGGCGTTTCTATTTTCAATCAATTGCTTGACTTTCTTTTTGTTTTTGAATTCATCATAGGTCTTGTATATTATCGGGAACCCGAGTACTCTCTGGTATCTTCCTTCCTCATATTATTTCAGAAATTGTGTAATTCACAATCTCTCGAGCATCAGCTCAAAGTGGAACCACTGATAAGTTGTCGTTCTGAATAATAAGAACTATCTGCAATCTGTGTCGGCAAGGTGGGCTGGGTGTAAGAACCATTTGCACTCCTATTGACCTCTTTTGAATGTGAAGAAGGCACGGTAGGCAACCCTTTTCAGGATCCCTTTGATATCTTATAGTCCTAAATATAGATTTCTTCATCTTCACCATCATTCTTCTTCCCCTGGGTAATTTCATCAATGTTAATATTTCTTGATATCACCTTATCCTTAGATTGTGAATATTCTATTGGATGCTTTGTTTCCAGATGTTTCCTTATCACAGCTGAGTGTTGTTGAGTCCATTTCAGATCTTTAACAACCTGTTTTAAAGATTTGATTCCATTTTTGAATCTCTCTTGGAATTCAATCAATCTGGCTTCCGCTTCTTCTTGTAGTTGTAACAATTCTATTTCTTTGCCCTTGAGAGTTCCTGAGCTGTTCCACAGTTAGTATTTCTATATTATTCGAACCCCACAACGATTACTTACGTTTGTGCTTGAATAGCCATGGATCTATTCATTTCCATACTTGACATTGCATTGTTCAATTCTCCTGTTATGTATTCTACAGGGTCAAAATCTCTGTGTTCTCCCTCTTCCTCCACAGAATCTTGATAACTATCGGTTGACATGTCATCAAGGTCACTCACCTCCTGTTCGGCGACTGCGAACGTCTGAGAGTCAATGCTTGGTTGTCTGCGATGCCTTGTTGCCATTGATAATATCCTTGCTAAACGTGCCAGCTGAAGAGAATGATACAAAACTCTAGCTTATTATTTTTTAGCTCAAAACATGCAAATCAATACTAAGAAATCCTTCAAAGTTAAGCTTAAGATGATGAATTTGATTTTGGCAGCAGGTCCGCGAAAAAAAAGACAGCGAGTGAATCGGATATTGTAAATAATAAGACCATCAAAATCAACGGCAACTTGGACCAGCTCAAGCGAAAACCAATCAACGTCTTTAGAAACAGATGAGTGCTTAATCATGTCCAGTCAGGCAAGAAACGAAGTGAAAGCAAGACTTAGACCTTTTGGGATCGTGTTTGAGAAGAGTCTCACCGACTTAGTCAAAGGGATTAGATCACATAGAGAGCCAGAGGCTCAGGCAAAATTCTTGCAAGATGCCATACAAGAATGCAGAAAAGAGGTGCGTTCATCTGATATGGACTTGAAGACGATGGCTGTTTTGAAGCTGACGTACTTGGAGATGTATGGGTTTGATATGTCATGGGCCAACTTCCACGTTTTAGAGGTTATGAGTTCCTCCAAATTTCAACAAAAAAGAGTAGGTTACTTAGCTGCTATCCAAGCATTGAAGAATGATAACGATGTTTTGATGTTGACAACAAACCTGCTCAAAAAAGACTTGAATTCTTCGAAAAGTGTCGATGTCGGGGTTGCATTGAGTGGGATCTCTTCAATTGTTACTACACCATTAGCTTCTGATATAACAGATGATGTTATCAAAATGTTGAACCATTCTAAACCATACATCAGAAAAAAGGCCATCTTGACCATGTACAAGATCTTTTTGAAATACCCGGAAGCATTGAGAACTCACTTACCAAGATTGTTTGATAAATTGGATGATGACGATCAATCCGTTGTTACTGCTACGGTGACGGTTATTTGCGAGCTTTCCAAAAAGACACCAAAAGTTTTAATCAATCTGGCTCCGCATTTATATGAATTGTTGAGCTCATCAAATAACAACTGGATGTCTATCAGATTATTGAAACTATTCTCATCATTAACAGCTGTTGAGCCACGTTTAAAAAGCAAATTGTTAAAACCAGTATTAGAATTAATGTCTTCTTCAAAGGCAAGCTCCCTGATCTACGAATGTGTCAATTGCTTGGTAACAGGTAATATGATTGGTGAAGATGATTACGAAATTGCCAACTTATGTTTAGAAGAATTAGTTGAGTTTTTCAGAGAAGAAGATCAAAATTTGAAGTACGTTGGATTATTAGCGTTTTTTAAAATTGGTAAGATCAACCCAGATTTCATTAGTGGTCATAGTAAACATATATTTGAATGCCTTGTTGATGATGATTTAACAATCAGAGAAAAGGCGTTAGCTATTGTTGATGGTGTTGTCGATGAGGAGAATTTGTTCAAGATTGTTAAACTATTGATGGTTCAGTTAGTGCCACAAGAAGAGCAATTTGAGAACGCACATGAAGAAGCTGATGACCATGGTGACCTGGGTCCCCTAGTCGCCACTAAAGATTCTGGCATAACTGTTTTGACGGACCAATATAAAACAAGTATCGTTAAAAAGATTTTAGAAGTATCATCAAAGAATAATTACTCCAATATCCCATCATTTGAGTGGTACATCGCCGTATTGGGAGATTTGATTGAGCTTTCAATTTTGAACAATTTGGTGACGGGAGAAGATATTGGTGAACAAATCAAAGATATTGCCGTTAGAGTGCCTAGTGTACGGAATATTATTGTATCCACAACAGTTAAAATTATAACGACTGAAAACATATTAGATAGTTTACCAGGGGTGTTGAAACAAGTTGTGTGGGTAGCTGGAGAATATTCCAGTTTCATAAAAAATGGAGATGATTTAATCAATAAGATTCTTGAATTCGAAGGCAAACTTACCAGATTGGAGCCGGAAGTATTGGCAATCTATATTCCAGCTATTGTTAAGATACTCAGTAATTATGCAAATAAAGATGCTACGTATTGGGATAATGAAAAGGGAGAAAAAATAGTTGCTCTAACTAATAAAATTATTGATTTTTTCGAAAAATTGTCCATTTCAAGACATTTTGAAATCCAAGAGCGTTCTGTTGAATTCTTAGAGTTTTTGAAACTAATTGTGGAATCCATAAATGAACATGATCTTAATGCAGTTGAACCACCACTATTAGTATCAGTTGCATTACCTTCGTTCTTCAATGCTTGGGAATTGAAACCAATTTCACATGGATCCCAACGAAGAATCCCAGTCCCTGATGATTTGGATCTTGATACCCCGATCAATACCGATGTTTTTGATGAATTGGATAATACCAGTGAAGACGAAAGCATAATTGAGGAGTTTGAAGAAGGTTTATATGAGGATCAAGGCAAATTTGAGCCTGGATATAATGTCGAAGATGAAGCACATCAAGATCGAGCTGAAAGTGGTGCTAATTCAGAAGAAACAGAACGTCGAAAGATTCAACGCTTGGAGAGACTAAAAGATGATCCATATTATTTGTCGAATGACTCACACTCTCAAATATTGTCACCGAAATCCAAGAATGATTTTTTGTCGCCAACTCCAAGATCTATTACTCCAACCTTAATTGAGATTGATGATGGTGGGCCTAGTGTTAGCCGTAAGAAGAGCGCTCACAAGAAGAAGAAAAAGAAAAATGTTGTCATTTTATCGGATGAGGTTATTGGAAATGAACCTTTAGATGTTCCATCAGATCAGGATTCTCAAAAAAGTGTACCAAAAAATGCATCTGTATTGGCTGGGTCCCTTCCTTCCAAGTCTTCCAAAAGAAACGTTCTGAGGATAGATAGTAGTGTTTTAGAAAACTTTGACTTTGATAAAGCTCCAGAAGAAGAAGAAGGAATTATTGAAGTGGAAAAATTGAGAAAGAAGCTTGAACAACAATCTCTGGAGCAACAACAACAAAGCCAACAACAACTCAACGGTGAACAAGGTGATGAAGTTATCGTTATTAGGAAAAAAAAGGATAAAAAGAAATCATCAAAGCCAAAACTTGATGAAAATGGAAATCCTATAGAGAAGAAGAAGAAAAAGAAGAAATCATCTTCGACAAAGACAGATGAGGAAGCTCAATCTTGAACATCAACGATGATACGTCCAAATACCAAAAAAAAAAGTGTATATATAGTTGCATTGATATGATCTCTAGCCATTATTTTTAAATATATCTACGAGATTAAAGACTTTTGTAGTTCAGTCAGAACCTATATATCCAGGCTTCGCGTTCGCGTTACTACTTTTTTTTTTCGCTAGCCGCGCTTATAGCTTGAAACATCAACAAACAATAGATTTGAATCTTTAAGCTGGTCGGAGAGAATAGGTATATGGAGGCTTGATCTTTTGGATAGAATGTCAAGTTTTTTAGCCATAATAGAGGGATCTGAGAACAAGTCACTTTGGTGTCGATCTATTTCTTCGTTGTCTTCAATTTCAGACCAGATCCAATTTGTTATTAATGATTCAAAGGTAAGTTTGCATGACTACTGTTCGAAAAGGATAGTACTAACTGGTGCTAAGGTTACATTATCAGCCATAAATATTGCACATGTTTCACATGGTGAGATATCGTTTTCCAGAGGATTCTTTAAAACTTTCCAATTCAATAGTGACGATATTGCAGATGAAGGGTTGGGTAGAGATGAAGATGGTGAAACAATTTATTCAATCTCCATACGATCGAAAATCTTATCAGTGCTATTTAGAAAGATGGAAGATGATATTGAAAGTTACAAACTGAGTTTGAATGCCAATGAAGAGGTTTCCAACAATGATAGATATAGACTGCATATCGAAGTTAAGACACAATCTATGATAAGGAAGCAATACAATCCATATTATCAACCGTATAAATATGATAAGTTGGGGGTGGCCCAAAGATATAAAGAGATGTATTTGGAGCAGAGTGAGAGGACCAAGAGAATGGAGAATGGTGATGATGATGATACAGAAGAAGCTAATGACGAGGATGAAATTAATTATTTAATGATAAGTAACTCTATATTGAAAGGGTTTTTAGAAAATGTTGGTTCAACAACTGAAGATTTCAAATTGATGGTCAATTCCAAGAATTTCAGTATTACTGCATTCACTAAAGGTGTTTTCATCAAAGAGAAGGAAATACTAAAACAACCAATGGCCATAAATATTGTTTTCAGTACTGATGAGTTATTAGATTTGAAATTATACAACAATGAAACAATTGATAAACAAATAGTGTTCAGATTAAAAGATTTCAAAACTTTTTTGAATTTAGGTACAGGGTCAGATTTTGCAGAAATCTGGTTTAGAAGACCTGGAGATCCTGCGTTATTTGAACTAAATAAAAATGATTGTTGTATTCAATTTGTTCAAGTAACGGATGGTGATAGTATTCATCAACTAGAAGCTAGACATACAAGAGTGATACCCAATGACAAGTTCATTCAAAAGAAGGATCGAACCAAGAAACAGAAACAACAAAAGGAGAAGGAAAACCCAAAGAAAATGAAGTACGACCATACTGAAGAACTCGGGCATGAATTTTTGAATAATATACCATTATTTGTTCCAGAAGATGAGGAAGAAGATGTTAGTCATACTGTACAAACTAAAGGATCTCCTAAAAAGGCACCTTTGCCAAAATTGCCAACCACATTATTTGAAAGTGCACGTGAAGAAATGGAAGGGTATGATGATGCTGATGGGGGAAATATTGAGGATGATTTATCAGGAGGAGATGATAGGGAAGAAGAAGGTAGAGCAGATGAGATATCATGGGCGGATGGTAATGTTAAAAAAGATGATAAGATTAGTCAATTGATTTTGAATTCCAAGAAAGACGAGAGAAGATTAATCAATGAAGCTAAGAACAAATATTTGAATCAGATCAAAAAGAGAAAATTACAGACTCATGAAGAGGCTGATGAAGATGAAGATGGAGGTGATGGGATAGGTCCCACTCAACATGTTACAAAAGTTAAGGGAATATTTGATTGAAATACAACTTCCCAAGAATCATATTATTCAAATGTATTTATTTGGTCATATAGACGTATTCGATTATTTCTTTTCTTCAACTTTCTTAGTAGCTTCACCACTTGTTTGATAATTTAGGTATCTAAAACCTTGACCTAATTGAGCAGATAAATTAACAACATGACAACCAAATAATAAATAGTTCTTTGGAGTGACGGCCAAAGCATATCTTAAGAAGACACCTGAATATAGAACCAAAGCTAAAGTCATTGGACCTGAGATTAATTCTGGATCTTTGTTTAAATCATAAATTGCAGCTAATGGGATACCAAAATTTGAAACTGGACCCCAGAAATGTGTGGTAAAGACATCTAAAAGCAACGTTAGTATGGAAACTTCAATCCAGACGATTCAACTCAATCTTGGAACATACATCTATAATCTATCGTTAGTTAATTGGAACTTCAAACATTATGACTACCCTCATCGCTATCCGTTCGGATTGCAACTGAAAATTAAGCAATACACCATAATTGCAAAACACTCACTTAAAAGTCTCCTTGTTGAAGATTTTCTGCGTTAGAGATTGGGCAGCAGCACGGTTGACTTGTTGTGACATTATGGATATATGAATATGAATACTGTTTCAAGAACTGAAAGATCCATCTCTTCATTAAATTTGATTTCGGTTCTTAATTCTCCATTAAAATCAACCACAACCGCAAAACGCGTTCGCGGGAAGGGCATTTTTTGTGGGAAAAAAGCGTGGGATTTCGGGTGGTAGGGGACGCATTATCGCACGTGATAAGACCGGTCTCCGAGAGAGAATTCCGACTTACTTTCCATCTTTTTTTTTTACGCGAACTCGTTCTGCATTGAAAGTCTCGAGTAAAAAAATTAAAATTTCTTTGTTTAAAGCTAGTAAGTAGTGAGTTTTATGGAGATTGTGTCAAAGATGGAGTACATATACGGGGCACCACCACCACCACCACCGCCTTTGAAGAGCAGTGATAACAGTGGGAGCAGCAGGGATGCGAGCGTTGTTGATAACAAGAGAAAACAGCAGTCTAATCCCCCAAATAACCAGAAAAAGAGCAAGAGTAATAACCAAAAGGTTAACCAAAACCACCAACAGATACAGAATTCATTCTTAGATCTACCCACGCATCTACCCAACACTACACCTACTCAAGTGTCGGTTGATGAAGAGCTTCCGGAAGTAAGTTCCTCCATAGAAGCCAAAGAGCCAATAGCTCCAGTTCCAGTTTTCGGCACAGATATTGTCCTTAAAACAGATGAAGATATAGAAGATTGGATCAAGCAACGGAAATTGAATTGGAAGAAGAAGATATCAAATAGCAGAGAGAAAGAAGAAGAGAAACCCGAACTACAACAACAACAACAACAACAACAACAACAACAACAACAACAACAACGACCAGCCAGGGATACACGTAGGAGAAATAATAGAAATGACGGAACAAATAATATTCAAAACAGACCAAATAGAAACCAAAGATCCAGTCAACAACATAAGGGCCCCAACTTGAACAACTTGATCATACAGAGGGATATCCAACAACAGAATATTGGGATACTAGATGTCATCAATGAGATGTTTGACAAAGGTATTGTGAAACTTCCAAATGAGTAAGGTTATAGTTGACTTAACTCGTTTATAAATGTATTGATTGAACTTCCATTTAATCTGAGTATATATCTAGTATATTTAGCATTGTAGTCAAAATCAATCCATCAAGAAACGCTTCTCCATTTCCTTTCATCAACCATAATATCATCCAATAAAAGTCCGAATCATTTCAAAATATTGTTAAAATATCAACTATGTTTAAATTAAAAAACGATGCTTTTTGATTCAATTTTAAACGATCCCGGATTTAATTTTCAACAGTTTTCTTTTTTTCCGAGTTTTAAATTTTAACGTGAAGAAAAACAAAAGTTGACACTTCATCATAAAATTATTATAAATACATCACTTGATCTCCAGAATCGCCAATTTGCCTCTTTCCAAATCAAACGAGGTTAAAGGTTTTTCTTAACGGTGAACCCCTGTAAAGATCATGAAGTTTAACTATTACTACCTCATATCGTTACTATTGCCAATAGCCAAGGCGGATAAATTGTTCGAATTGGATTCGAGTTCCATCATTAATAACGAATGTTGTGATTTAAGTTATAATGAGATCAACAATATCAATGAAAAAATCCGTTCAAATGTTCATGACTTGGTACAACATGATTATTTCAAGCATTATCAATTCAATTTAGATATGAACTGTCCGTTTTTCGAATGTCAATCTATATGTTTTAGTCCCGGTTGTCAATTAGATTTGGATGTTCATTCAAAAGATTATGATTATGACATTGATCTAGCAAATGATGATAATGGGAAAGCTCCAAAATTAGGTGATATAAATGAAGATTCTTTCCTAGATTCATTATGTCCCCTGGATGATCAAAAATCAAAACAAAGATTCCAAGATGATGATGATGATGAATGGTGTGATATTGATGAAAAAAATGGTGTTATTATTGATATTTCAAGAAACCCAGAAAGATTTACAGGATATTTCCCAACTCCAGAAAGAAACATTTGGGGGATGATTTATCAAAACCAATTGGAAGGTGAATGTCCAATTGAACAAAAAGTTTTCTATCAAATCATTTCAGGTTTCCATAGTTCTGTTTCCACTCATTTATCAAATGAATACTATAATAATGAAACAAATGAATGGGTACCAAATCTTGAATTGTTCAATTTCAAAGTTGGTGATTTCCCTGAACGTATTGAAAATATATATTTCAACTATGCACTTGTTGTTCGTTCATTATTGAAAATTTCACCATATTTAAATGAAATTAAATTCAATTCATTAAATCATGAAAAAGATCATTTGATTAAATCTAAGATCAATAAAATTATCGAGGAATTACCTCATGATTTACAAATTTTCAATGAAGATCTAATGTTCCAAAACCATGAAATTAAAGAAGAATTTAGATCCAAATTTAAAAATGTTACAAGATTAATGGATTGTGTTACTTGTGATCGTTGTAGATTATGGGGGAAAATTCAATCAACGGGTTATGCAACAGCATTAAAAGTTTTATTTGAAAGTCCAAAAATATTGAAAAATTTGAAAAAAAATGAAATAAAATCATTATTTAATACATTTGATAGATTAACTAAATCAATTGAATCAATTAATAATTTTAATTATTTGAGATTGAAGGCCAATGGTGAAATTACAGAACAATCATCAATCCCAGTGCAAGAGAACATTGAAACTGAAGCATTAAAACAACAATACGTTGCCCCATCATTAGATGATGAATTTGATGAGATCTTCGAACAACAAGATCTTGAAGAGTCAACTTCTTCATCAACAAAGGCCAACAATCAAACATTAAAAGAGGCGTTTGATGATGAATTGAATAATGTTTACGATGCCATCAAATTTATCTTTAATAGTTATTTGAATTTACCAAAGAATTTATTCCATATAATTTTATTCAAGTTAAATAGATGGTGGAATTTATTCATTGGGAATAAATCTTATTCACAAGAAGAGCATGAGGATTATTTATTCAAGTTATTATTGTGAGACTGTTTACATAACATCTCATTAGATTTATACATAAAATTAATACATTGCATTTGATTTAACATATATATTCATCAGGGGTATAGCATAAGTAACTTCGTAAAATTAGGTCATAATATAACATGAGATTTGATATCATGGTTTCGGAGTACTTGCAGTGTCACTTTTCTTTGCTCTTTTCTTATAAGGTTTTCTTTCTTTATTAGGATCTTTATTATATTTTCTTTTAGGTTTTTTCTTTGGATCTTGTTCACCACTTGTTGTTGATTTCTTATTATCCTTTTTCGAATTAGATGTAGTTGAAGGTTCACTGGAATTATCTCCATTCCCAGAGTTTGCTACGGCATTTGTGTTTCCAATCGGTTCATCATCTTTATCACCCAGGTCCTCATCATCCATATCTTTATCATCATCATCATCTGGGACATAATTTGCATTTTTCAAGGATTTCCCTTCACTATTATCAAATTGTTTTCTAGCATCTGTAATAATTTTTTGTAAATTCAACAATTCACTAACACGACCATGCTTTATTGGGTCTCTCCTTAGAACAAATTTGAAATCATCAACTTTTATCTTTTGTCTTCTTGTTGTTTTGGCGAATGCTGAGGCCTCGTGGCACTATTATGAACGTTAGTAACTAGACAAACAATGAATATCTCTCATCAAAGTACTCACTGTGTCAATAATATATGTGATGAGAACATCTTCCAACGAGTTCACTGTCTCTGGCAATGGGTTTTCAACGTCTCCAAAGGCATAGAGAAGAGACTTCACATCAGAGGTGAAGAACTTGCTTTTCTTCCTTCTTCTCTCGGCCATTGTCACTCAGTTCCTATCACCTGTCACTAGCTCAGTATCACCGACTCGTCGAAAGTTTCCAGGCAGCACTTAAGGACCCAAAAAAACAAGGAGTTTATCTGGATTATCAAGAGTTTCACAGGTTTGAGATAGTGATTTAATTCAACTGTTATAGCACTGGTCGGATCTCAGCGGGCGCGCACACACCCCGGATCTCGCCCCCAACCCACCGCTGACTATTGCCCGTTGGACAAAAAAACCAGTTGGCTTATTAAATAGAAATAAACGTACAAGGTATTGGATATCGAATAAAAGTGTCAAAGTGCCAGAGGTTTGGACTTCCGTTGACGAGTAGGCCAGTAGACCAGGTTAGACCGAAAACAGAGACATTAGAGTGAAGAGGCAACGCTCAGCATGACAGTCAAGCCCGTGAAGAAGAAGAAGACGAAGACCTTCACTGGGTGTGCGACGTGTCGGTCAAGAAAGATCAAATGTGACTTGGGGAAGCCTTATTGCAAGAGATGTGAAAAGTCTGGGTTGGCCTGTGCTGGGTATCAGATCAATCTGTGCTGGTCAAGACCGATCAAGTTTGACAAATATGGCTACCAATTGCCCGCCAATAGTAAGGACAACGATGGTCAAGGCTCCGGAGAGGATAGTAATAATGAGAAGAGCTTCCAAAGAAGAAATATTGATTTTGTGAAATATGATAGAGAATATGAAACATATGAAGAGATGGATAGAGATCTCGGATTGTTACACAGCCCAGACTATGTACTTATAGAAGATCAGAAAACCTGGTTACAAGGCCCATTTGGGGTGTTTGAAGGTTTAAGAAATATCCCAACTCATTTGATGAGAAAGAGAAGAAAATTAACAAAGACAAAATATAGAAATGCTGATTCTCCTTCTGCCTCTTCCACAATCTCAAATGGTAATCATGATAGAAACTCCACCACACAGTCCCCAACATTGACACATAAACCTAATAGTAATAACAATCTTAATCAAGATGACTCAAATATGAACTCCTTGATACGGCAGTCTCAACTAAACAATGCAAACGGTACAACTACAACAACGACAACTGCTCAGCCATATATGCAACATGGGAATTTATTTGAGGAACAAAAGGTCAATTTGAATAATGAATGGTTATCAAACGAATTAAGATATGATGCCATGTTATCTGCTACTGCAGCTACTTTTAATGATAATTTCCATAATTTTGATTTTATGACTCCCTTCACAGCAACTGATACTCCATTACCTTTACCGAATGAACCTATCAATATACCGGAGTTATATCCTTATGATAAAGAGGTTTTCAATGTCTTGAGATCCCATCCAACAAATATTTCCATCGATAATGAATCTATGACCGGACCTGGTACAACGGGGCCTACTGGTGCAGCAGCTTTAAATTTGGAGAAAATTACCGAAGAAGGTGACGAGTCTGCTGCACTTGATGAACAAGATATCATTATTAATACTACTGAATCGAATATGCCAGAGGAAATCATCAAGATTGTGGTATTACCAACTCAGGAGAAAATTCCATCCTCAATCCCATTATCAAATAATTCATTACAAATTAGTCCATTGACAAGATTTTTGTTACATCATTATGTTAATGAAGTTGTTGATTTGATGACTGTTGTTGCCTTTCCTAAAAATCCTTGGAGAACAATTTATTTCCCAAGAGCATTAAGAGCAATTGGTGATATTAGTGCTTTTGGTAGAACAACAAATTCGAGAGCTTCATTATTGAATGCTCTTTTGGCAGTTTCATGTTTTAATTTACAATCAAGATATGAAAAAGGTTCAGTTGAAACTAAATTTTTTTTAAATTTAGGTATTGAATTAAGATTACAAGCTTCATCTTTTTTGAAAAAAATGTTGGAAAATGATATACCAGATTTAAAAACTGAAAAATATAAAGATGTTGTTGTTGCATTATTATCAATGAATACTATTGATATAGTTTGGGGGACCATGGCTGATTGTCAATATCATATTTCAATGTGTGAAGGAATGATTACAAGAAGAATGGCTGAAAGACCTCAATTATCTCATAAGGCCAAATTATTACATCGTATTTTTTCCTTTTTAAAATTGGTTCAAGATTCAACAAATCATGAAAATTTAAATACAATGAATGATGCTTTAAAACTGAAAGTTGATAGAGTTTTATTTCATACGAGTAAAGATGATATGGCTATTGCAACTTCCCCAGAACAATTGAAATTAAGAGCAACTTCAAACACTGCAGATGATACCAAGATTGGTGCTGAAACTCCTGGTGAGGCTGTAATTCATAATATTGACAGAGATGATGTTGCAAGTATCTTGAGTGAAAAGACAATACCACATGCTTATTCCCCAGCGTTTATTAATGAAGGGATTTCATCATCTTCCAAAATTTCAAAAGAATTATTATTAACTGATGCATTATATGGTGTTCCAAATTCTCTTTTATTATTATTCAATGATACAGTTAATCTATTGAAGATTAGATTTTATTTAGAAGGAAGAGGTGAAACTGAAAATAAGAAAGTTTATATTGATGAATTATGCAAGGGGTTTGAATCTAAATTATTATCATGGACAAATGAATGGAAATTAACCGAAGATAATAGTGTTGTGAATTTAAATAATCTTTCAGATTCAAAATTCTTGAGTAAATCTCATGAAGGTATTTATCATCATTGTATGAGTTTTTATAATGCCTTAATCATTTATTATTTCACAATGGTTAGAGATTTAAATCATCTTTTATTACAGAAATATGCTGAGAATGTTATTGTTCATTTGGAAGAATTACAAAAATTAACAGAAGCTGGTCATGCTTCTGTTGTTCCATTATTTTGGCAAGGCTTCATTGGAGGCTGCTCCACGATTGATCCAATCCTACAGAATAGATATAAGGATTGGGCTGTTTTCTTATCGAAAACAGGTGTTGGTTCTTATTGGGGAGCAAGACAAATTATGTTTGAAGTTTGGAGAAGACGTGAAAATGATTTAGAAAATGATAATTGGTTTAGTGTTCATAAAGATTGGGAAATGAACATCATGTTGTCTTGAAATCAGCTAATAAATATACCAGCTGATCATGCTAATTCTGGCTATCGAAAAGATTCATATATATACAATTATAATATGTAATTCAATACTTAATATTCTTAATATTCTTATATCGCATCTCGGCAATTCAACAGCTCATTCCAATTCCCGTAAAAATTCCCAACAATTTTGAAAACCGAAAACGTACAATCGTTGAATCATTAACGATCCACAGATTTTTTTTATTCAATTATCTATTTGCACTTCTGGATTTTATCTACTGTTAGTTTTCAAATGACTAAATTTTACGCCGTTAGCTCATCGATTCGGATTTTTCATTATTATCTATTGACTCAACCAAACTTCCCGATGAGGTAATAATCGTGAATCATCTGCCAAATTATTTTTCATGCAGAAAAGTCTTTTGAGTCAAAAAGTAAGTATTTATGGGTTGATGACATGAAGATTATAATTTATAAAAAGGTGTCGTTGATGCAATGTTGGAAAAATTCTCAACAAAATAAATTGATCAAAGTATATATATATTGGATTGTAATTCTGCAATTATATCATTTTTGAATTGTTCTTTTTCAAGGGATAATGTCAGATACAAAAGTTGATGAAGTTGATCGTTCTTCGATCAATTCAACAGGTTCTAAGAATGATTATGTTCAATCCACTGAATCAAAAGAACAAGATGAAATATATCAACAAGATTTAATAGATCAAGGGTCTGAAGATGTTGAAGAGTTTACACCTGAAGAATTACAAAGGTTAAATAAGATCTATGTCAAATTAGATCTTCGAATTATTCCTGCTCTTTGGTGTCTATATTTCCTAACTTCATTTGGTTCTTCAGCTTATGGTAATACATTAACTATGAATGCAGAAGTTGGTCATTCTTTAATCCAAACATTGAATTTAACAAGTCGTGACACTTCCACAGCATCAGCATTATATTATGTTGGGTTTATTATATTTGATGTTCCTATGAATATGATTATGACAAGATCAGCACCTCAAGCTTGGTTATCACGTATTGTATTTTCTGTTGGGTTAGTTTATACATGTTACGCAGCTTTAGATAATGCTGGTGGGATCATTGCAGTTAGATTCATTAGTGGAGTTGCTGGTGCTGGTACTTGGCCAGGAATGACATATTTCATTAGTTTATGGTATCCACCAAGTCGTATGACTAGAAGAATTGGATACTATTTCACAGCTGCACAAATTAGTGCGGCATCAGCTGGACTTGTTGCTGCTGGATTTCAAAAAATGGACATGACTAGAGGATTAGAAGGTTGGAGATGGTTATTTTTAGTTTATGGAAGTGTTACAGTTTTCGTTAGTTTTTTATTACTTGTTTGGTTACCTGATAATGATTTTGAACGTAAATATAGTTCAAAATTTGAATTTTTAAACAAGTTTAGAAAAATGAATGTTTATCCATTAAATGATGAAGATAGATTATTACATAAAAGAGACATGGCAAAGCATTCAGCTAAATCAATTCATTGGGGTTGGTATGATATTTATAAAATCTTTATTGATATTAAATTATGGCCATTAATTATGATGTATTTTGGAGTTGTTGGTACAGGGTTTGGTCTTGCCGTTTTCGGTACCACATTAATTAGAGCAGTGTTGGGTGTTAGTTCAATTAATGTTAGTTTGTTATATGCACCAATTTGGTTATTTGATTTAGCTGCTATTTTATTAATTACACCATTTTCTGATATTTTGCATAAGAAATATAGACCATTGATTTTTTCATTGGCAACTTTAATTATTATAATTGGTATGATTGTATGTACTTATGCTAAGGATAGATGGTCCAGATATGGTGGGTTATTAATTGCTGGGTTTGGATTAGGTCCTACAGTGCCAACTTGTATGTCAATGAGTGCAGAAATATTTGGTTCTAAACATGGATCAATTGGTGTTGCAGTGGCAAGTGCACTTGTTAGTGGGTTAGGTAATTTGGGTTCAGTTATGGCAACTTATGCACTTTATAGTGGATGGCCAGCGGATAAGGCTAGAACTTATCAATATTCAAATATGATGCTTGTTGTTATTCTTGGTGTTAGTATAATTGCAGCAGGAGTTTCTACATTAATGAATAAGAAGAAAAGATAACGCTGTATAAGTCTTATTGTAATTTTATATTTATGTTGTTGATGTGAATTGTAGTCTAACACTTAAAAAGGTTTTGGAATCTCCACAGTGTTACCATTTTTACTAGAACTTTCTAAAGCAGCTGCAATGATTGCTAAATGATGGAAAGTTTTCTCAGGAGTTGATTTAATTAAAGATTTATCCTTTTTAATGATTGATTGATAAAAATTTTCAAATTCTAAACCAACACCACCGGTTGGATCTTCATCAAATTCTAAAATTTCTTCAGCTTCTAAAGTTTCACCAAATTCACCAATAAGTGTTGTTAATTTTTTATGAGGATTTTTAGCACTAAAATCTAAAGTAATCGAACCTTTTGTACCATAAATAATAAAAGAACCATGCTTTTCGATATTACCAAAAGCGGATCCATAAGTGAAAGTACCAATAACATTATTCCCTTGTTGTAATTTGACACTTGAAAATAACACATCATCAGTACCTGATTCTTTACGAACTTGTTTGGTATGAGCATTTATAGATTCCACAGGACCAAGAACTTCTGTTAATAAAGCCAATTGATGAACACCACCATCAGAAAGGAACCCGCCAATATGTTTTGGATTTTGTCTCCAAGAAGTTTGTAAATATTTATTTTTTTGATAAAATGGACCAGTTGATCTATAAGTGAATGAAATAACTTCACCAATTTTAGATAAACGATCTTTAATTAAGTCAACAGATTTGAAATAAATCCAATTTTCACCAACTAAAATTGGAATGTCACTTGATTTATCTAATTTAACAATTTCCGCTGCAGTTTCCAAATCTGCAGAGATTGGTTTTTCGATAATGATAGGTTTCCCAGCTTTTAAAGCTCTTTGAACGGTATCCAAATTATTTTGAGCTGGTAATAATGCATCAATGAAATCAACTTTTGGATCATTCAAGATTGAATCCAAATCATCATGAATATGATCTGATTCAATACCTGCTTTTAGGGCAAATTCTTGAGCTTTAGCCTTTGTTCTATTAAAAGCAGCAATTGGTTTGAAATGTTCTGGATATTTTTGGAAAGTTGGAAGATGTTTATCAGTGGCAAAGATACCAGTACCCACGAAACCTAGACCTAATGGATTAGACATGTTATTCAATTGAGTTTTGTTGCTGTTGAGTTGTGAGTTGTGAGTTTTGAGTTGTGAGTTTTAGGTAGCGAGTTTAGCGATTGTTGCTTGAAATTTTGGTGTCAATTATTGAAATTTGCAAATCACGTAAGAAATGGTGTGAATCTATAATTATATGAAAAGTGGAGCTATATGGGGGTTATTAAAGAAACTATTTCAGTGAATATCTTGATTATATTTATATTAATGGTTCTATGTGTCTTCTGATGTTTGACAGATGTTGACTGTGGAGGAATGTGCTCCATTTGGTTAAGAGGCCCGGTAAAATCAGTTAGGAGCAGTGCCGTGATGATATTGTGGAAGGTGGATCCATAATAAGTTATATTAGTTAAGTAGTTGTTAGTTAGTTCATTAGTTGTTTGTTAGGTAGTTATATGGTAAGTTACTGTTCATTAGTCATTTACTTGATTGTTTATTAGTTGATTGTTTATTTGTTATTTGTTGCTGTTGTTGTTATATATTGATTATTACGTAATTATAATATCAGAATTATAGCTAGTATAGACGTTGATTATTCTATGCAAATAACACTGATCGAACATCAATGTGGTGAGTTACATCAATCTTATAATATTTGATGAGCTTATACATTTGATCTCTATGATCTCATGACCGTTGTGTTGTTGCTGTCAATTGTTACTTTATGCTTAGAGCTTATAGCTTATAGCCCAGCTTCAGTTGCTTAATAAGATAGTGAGATCACCGCAACCAGGAACAGAAAGAAGAAAGGTTGGTGAGATACCAGGGACGACCCTTCAAGTATTGCTGGCGAGTGTTACTCTCTGTAGTTTATTGATAGCTAATGGATCAAATGGCCTGATCTCGCTCCCGATTAACCCTTAACCCTTTAACTTTTCTTCAACTTCTACTTCAACTTCCCCAGATTAATTAAACGACTCAACAATGACTCCACTTGGAGAAACCTTGTTCTTCATCTAGCCAACAAGCTAAGAATTTAACCAAATATAATTCCCACGATGATGATTAGCAAAGACTGGAGATAAAGCAACATTGTGACATAAACAATAAATTTAACAACCAACCGCAGTTTCACTGCTGCTCGTTTCTTTTCACTCCCTTCAACGTTTTAAACTTCGTTAAGCACACCCAGTTCAAAGCTATACTTTCCATCTCATGCAATAGTCTCACTATCAAAATTTAAATTTATGGAATGTCTTAAATACAGAAATATCCTCATTTCAAACCCTGATCTACTCCTAATACAGATCATGATCAATCAAAATACATAATGAACATAGATACTTCATTCTCATACCCACAATCAACCCCTGGGTCGTCCACTCATGAGACACTGATCCAATCTCAGTCGTCTCCTAGAAATTCCCGTTTTGAAATACAATTTGATCCACAACAAAATGATTCCAAGTTGAATTCTCCCCTAAATGCTAGATTAATGTATTTTAAAAACCCTTCCACAACAAGATTGAATAAATATTCACATTCAACAAATACTTCCCCTATCCAATCCCCAAGAAACTCTTATGTTCAACCATTCCTACCAACTAGCATGACTACCAACACATCAACTACAACAACAACACAACAAGCTAGACAGCCGCAACTATTAAGAACATCATCTCTACCAACTCTACAAAATGATAATTCATCACCAATAGTCACGTCAAACTATAAAAAAAACTCTGCATCCCATTCAAGAAAATCATCAATCTTGACAAATTGTACACATATAGATCATAATAACACATCAAGAGATCGTTCAGATAGTTGTGTTTCATGCCAGAATAGTACCATAACGATAAACTCAAGTGAAGGCCAGAATCTTGATACTGATGCGAATAATGATGGATGTAAAAGACATCATCATAGAAGAGAAAGTATAGCTATAAAATTCAACAATCCAATAAACATAAACGAAGATGATCATCAAAACCACCAAGATTCAGGTGTTTTCGAAAGTTTAAAGAATTATGAATTGAAATGATATATACCATCATAAGTTGAAGAGTGTATTGCTAGTTGCTGCATAAATTTAATTTTGTTTTGTTTTGTTTTATTTTGTTTTGTTTATTGATCTACTATTGCATTTTTATCATACCCACGGTCCAATCGCTAAATAATTGAAGAGAGTATAGTCATCTTAATTAATTAATTGAAGTTTTAATTCATAATTGTACTCATAATTTGTAGAGAACTGTAGACTTCCCAATTAGGAATCGAAAATGTAATTGTCTACCAATTGAAATCTGTTGATAAAATCCGCGAATTTCGATATTATAGTTTGGCGTTAAAGTTAACAAATCATCAATTTAATAATATGTTCAAATAGATTTCAGTATAGAATCAACTATCAATTGAACAATGGTCAAGTTACAGTCCGTGGATTATGACATTGGCTATCCCATCTATGGTGCCAAGTTCTTGAATGATCAAACATTATTGGTCACTGGTGGTGGTGGTGAAGGTAATGATGAGATTTCAAATAGATTAACAGCACTAACAATAAATCTTGCCAAAAAGAAAAAACCTATCAAGAAATTTAGAGAATTGAAATTACCAGATGAAAATGATGCTCCTAGTTGTCTTGATTCTAGTAATAACATCATCTTGTTAGGTTGTAATGAAGGTGTTGATAAAATACAAAATGGTATGAATCATAATTTACAGAAATTTATATTCATAAAAGAACATTTAAAATATATCACAGCTACAAGTCTTGATCAAAAAGCTCAATTAGAAACACCATCTAGTAACCCAGTGTCGATATATCAAAAATTCATCAAAATTTCTCAAGATGGTTCAGTTGCTGCTGTTGCTTCAAGTAAAACACCAACAATAATTCATATATTAGATCCTGTTAACTTATTTGTTAGATATGAAATCGAAACTAACAACGAAGTGAAAGATCTAGATATTAGTCCCGATGGGAAGAATCTAACCTATATCACAAAGGATAATACAGTGGAAATCATTTCAATCATCACTGGTAGATCTTTATTACGTCGTGTTGATATAAATAAAGAATACTCTTTGAATAAAGTGAAATTTATCAATAATGATCATTTGTTACTAGGTGTTTCTTTGAAAAATTCAGTGGGTGTTGGTGTCTTGAAATTATCATTGAATGCTAAATTGAAAACTGTTAAGGAAGATGTCAATATTTCTAAAAAAATTAAATCAATAACTTCAATTGATGTTAATGTTTCAAATGGTATCATCGCCCTATCTGGTAATGAAAATTCAATAGTTTTATTAAAATTACAATCTCTCAAAAAAATTAAAATATTGAATAATGTTCACGATTTATCAATTTCAAAATTAACATTCTCTCCAAATGGATCCTTTTTGGCAAGTGTTTCTGTGGCAAATACAATAAACATCATTGAAATTCCAAAAGCATTAGGAATAGAAACTCATTATATTTATTACTTCTTCTTAAGATCAACTCAATTATTGATCTTGGCCGTGTTGGTGAAGTTGGGGATAATGTATTATCAATCAAGAGAAATACAAACTTTAGACTTCAGTGAATATTTCACATTAAATCAAAGAAGTATCACTCCAGGTCCAACTGTTACACCGGAAGATGTTAGACAACCTATAACTGATACTCTGGAAGAGTACGATGATGAAGACGAGGAGGATGATGAAGAAGAAGAAATTGAACAAATTGAAAGTTTGAGTGAATTGATAACTAGTTTGACAAGTACTACTAGCTCACTAAGTACATCAAGCTCCCCGATCTCTTCAAGCGTTGTTCAAGAGATAACCTCAGAATATGAAACTAAAGAGTCACTTGTAACCACACCTATTGAACCTGCTCAGACAACTAAATTAAGTGAAATTGAAACCACTGAAACTTCATCAGCTGAAAAAAAATCAATGTTGGAACAAAGCTCATCGTCTTCAAAAGTGGAAGTTTCTACAACATCTTCACAAAGTGTTCAAACTTCAGCGCTAAGTACAGCAAAGCCACCAACACACGTTAATCTTGAATCAACTCCAAGCGATGGCACTGAATTTTCAAATTATCCAGAAACTTTTCTTGAAGATCAATACGACTCTTTTTCAAATCCTTCATTGAAAACCTCTCACATTGAATCAGACTCAACAACAACTTCCAAAAAGAAGAAAAGAGTTAAGAAGAGAACTTTGAAGAAAAAGAAGAAACAATCAAAGACTTCAAGTGTTCCGTTAACTGAAGAATTAACAACAACGAGCAATGATGCTACACAAATAACAAGCGAATTTATTCCACTTTCAACAGCTAATACTGGAACTGTTATGACTCCATTATCTTCAGAAACTTCATCATCTATTGCCTCAGTGGTGGAAACTACAGGAGAAATAAGACAAGAGATTGCATCATTAACTTCAAAGCTAGGTTCAAAATTGAGTGAAATCTCAAGCGCAAGAGTTAAAAGTGAAGCTGTGGTCTCTGAAGATGCTCAAAAAAGTACTGTTTCTGAATCCATTGAATCTGTTGAAACCACTACTACTGATGTTGTAAGTGTGCCAAAGTCTATTGAAGATGAAGATGTTTCTGAAACTGAAGAAATGGAATCGTTGACCGAAGAATTGAAATCCAGTTCACAAGAAGAATCAGAATTAGGATCGATTCCATTCGTGGAAGAACCATCTTCTGATACTTCGAGTTCCACTACTGCATTATCTACATCAACCAACTTGGAACCTGTTGCTGGTACATCCCCAATAGAATCAGAAATTGAAACACCATTCACTTCACAGTCTTTGGAAACTTCAATTGAATCTCCAAAATCAACAAAGGAAGCTTCACAAATTGTGGAGGAATTAAACTTACGTGGTTTGAAAACTGAAGTTGAACCTGAACCTGCTGCTATTGATTTGGATAATGTTATTTCTGAAACTGCAGTGGAGGAAAATGATGGTGATGGTGATGATGAATATGAATCTAGTGATGAAGATGATTTGAATTCAATTGATGAGGAAATTATCTCAACCATTAAACAAACAGAAACAGCTAATGTTAGTGATATTGAAACTCCAGAACCAGCCGAACAAGAAGTCGAAAACGTTGAAGAAGTGGAGGAAGAATCAGACACCGATTCTTTAACTGAATCACCAACAGAAGAAGGTGAAGAAATTGATGATGATTCAGAAGTTGAAGATGAATCAACCACATCTGAAGAAATCTTGGAAACCACATCATCAGAGAACACTAGTGAACAACCATTAGAAAGTGCTGAACAGATTACGGAATCAAAGACAGTTGTTGTCACACAAACAATTGATACAATTTCCCCAGATCCCAAATCAAAAGAAGTTTCAACTACTGACTTAGATGCTTCTACAACTACTGATGTTGAAGAAGTCACAGAAGAAGTCGATACAGATGAAGATGTTGAATATTTCACTGGTGAGGAAGAAGAGGACTCTGAATCAGGTTCAGAGACAGAAGAAGTTGACGAGGTTGATGAAGTTGTTACTGACACCGACGATGAGTATTTCACAGCTGATGAGGAAGAAACTCTTATCGAGGAAGAGAATACAGGGGATGATGAATCAAGCGATGAGTTTGTAACAGCTGATGAAGAGGAAGAATCTGGAGAAGAGGAAACCGACTCAGAAACAGAAACAATCATTGAACATGATGAACTATAATAAAGATTAGTGATTCATCTGCATTCATAATAATGTATAAGTAATGTTTTTAAAAGTAAATAGTATAGCATATGTTTTTCAATCAGTTTACTATTGTAGGAAAGATATGTGATAAAAATAATACTTTTTATATATGCTAATGATAGTATATACACAATATTTTAATGTAATGAATGTATAAGATTAGTATGAAATAAAAAAAGACAGCAAGAATTATGTAAAACATCCATGAAAATAACAAATTATATATATTAAAAAAAATAAACGTCCGATTTAATCCCTCTTATGATATGATAATGTATAGTGTACAACTGAGTTATAATGTATAATGTACAAGTTGGATGACTTTTTTAAGCGTCAACTAGATTTTGTTTGGTATCTTGCAAATCATCAGTACTGAAAAATTTCTCTTTATCAGAGCCTAAACTCTCTTTGATTTCTTCCAATAAGCTATCTAAATTTTGTTCAGTTTTTAAGTGATCAGTTTTAGAAGTATCTTGTGTTGAATCAGCTTCATTTGATTCCACCAAATCTGGTAATGATTTATCACCAACATTATAACTTTGAGTGGAAATATTAGCAGAACTTGTTTCACCTGTGAAGCTTTCTCTATTTTGTGATAATAATTTATTGAAATTTGCATTATTATCAGTTCCCGCTATTGGCAATTCTTCATCTTCTTTCAATTTGGAGGAATTTATGGTTGATGATGAACGTTCTCTATTTGATTCAATTGATCCACTATTTGATCTTGATTCACTGATAGCTCTTGGTGTATATGGAATTTCTGGAATTGAATCAATGTTTTTAATTTCTAATTCTGGATTATTGACTAATAGAACAGACTTTTTTTTATCAGAAGTTGAAGGACCAGAACCGTCATTAATATGAGCTAATGAATTTGATGAACCAGAATTTGTAATTTTATTCAAATTTTCAGATGATGATTTTTTGAAAAATTTAGGGAAAGCTTGACCTATTGGTGAATTTGATTGTGAAAAATTCTTGATTTGTGATTGAACATCTTTAGTAACAATACCTAATTTAGAGAACCTTCTTGGTCTTTCAAGTTGTTCATTAGATGCTGAAGTTGGCAATTGTGCTGAAGGTGATGAAGAAGGTGAAATGATTGAATTTGGAGAAGAAGGTTGACTCAAAGGTTTTGTGAAATTGAATTGTGGTGAAGGTAAAGGTTGGAATTTCTCAATAGGTCTATTTGGTGGAGTGGAAAATTGTTGTCTTGGACCATTAGCAGAAGCACCTGGAATTGGAACTGGACCAGTCTTTGTACCGTTAGATACAGAAGTTGGTGGTGGATGTGAGAATTTGTGAGGGCTTTGATGCTGAAATTGTTGATAAGGATGAGCTTTAGGAGATGGACCAACTTGTTGACTTTGGGCTTGTCCTGGACCTTTATGGAATCTAGCTGGTGTACCAACAGGAGATTGTGGCAATACATTAGGGAAATTCTTTGGAGATTGTAAAGGTCTTGAGAAATTACCATTTGGGCCATTCGGTCTAACTAGATCAACTTGACTCATGATTTGTTTTGACATTTGAGAATTCAAAGAATTTGTATTATGATTATTTTTCAA
Source organism: Hansenula sp. yHMH451 (assembly GCA_030571095.1). NCBI lineage: Eukaryota > Fungi > Ascomycota > Saccharomycetes > Phaffomycetales > Wickerhamomycetaceae > Hansenula > Hansenula sp. yHMH451. The sequence goes on from JAJLXE010000006.1 coordinate 752,880, forward strand.
TAAAGGAGGAGGATTTGCAAATTCATGAGAAACTTGTTGGGGTGGAGTTGCAGTGATTTTAGAATCCTTTGGCCCCAATGGAGGTCGGAAAAATGAAGACTCATTAGATGGTGTTGAAGCTTGTTGTAGAACTGGAGGTGAAGCAATAGCTTGAACAGTGGTGGTTTTAATATCAGTTGGTGTATCTTTCAATGGGGGTAATTCCTTATCAGAAATTGTTGGAGTATCATTTGTTGATTTGGCAGATCTGTAAGAAGTTGACGATGGAGTACCAACTGTTGGAGAGCTCACTACTGTATTTGGTGTAGCCTCACCTTCATGCAATTTCCCTGGTGCTTGTAGTGGAATTTCATCATAATCATCATAACTAGCATCACTTTCTTGGGATTGTGCATCAGCATGAATATCAATGATATCAGCCATTGGTGATTGCAAAGGTTTATCTGAAGAAATGATATTCTCAACAATTGGACTGTCAGCAACTGGGGCTGTAAAAATATTTTCCTTTGGTCTTGGTAAGTCCTTCATGATTGGTAATGGAGATCTCATAGCATTTGGTGAACCAGATCCTTCATCATTTCTTGAAAAGGCAGTAACATCTCTTGGAGGACTTGGACGAGAAATGTTTTTCAAATCTGTCTTCTTTGGACTTACTTTCTTTTTTGGACTTCTTTGAGGATTTGAAACTTGCTGTTGATTCTTTGGACTTTTGACCTTCTTTGTAGCTAAAGCTGGTAACAATTCCTTCTTTGGAACTTTTGGTCCATCAACACCGGATAAATGTTGAGGTTCTTCATGATTTTCAAAGCCTCCTAATTCAGCTTCTTTTTGTAAATCAATTGCATTATCAGCCGAGCTTGGTGGTGTTAAATAACGATTATTTGTAGAGACTTTATCATCAGAAGTGATAATCAACCAATCACAATCACCAATTGTTTTAGTTAACTTCAAAATAACAGTGTTTTGTAAGTAACCTAAGAAAGTTTCATATTTCCAAGCATTAATAAACCATTCACTGATTTCTAATTTAGAAACTCTGACAGGATTAGTATCAACATTTTCCATTTTAGAATTGAAATTGAAATTGATTGTATCCGCAACAAATGATTCATTTTGACCCAAGTTATTGTTATTACCTTCGAATCCATATCTGCTGAAATCATTTATGAAAGTTGAGATCAATTCTTTATTTTCAAATAATGTACCATTTTTCAAATTTTTTCTAAAATCATTAATATCTTTACCAACTTTGAAATTTTCAAAATTCAAATTCTTATCGAATTTTAGTAAATAATTTTTTGATGATTTGGAGAAAAAATGTTCAATAATTTTGTGTGGATTAACTTCAAATTTATCCAAGAATTTATTTTCAAATTTTGTAAAAGTATGATTTGATGAATAAATTCTTGATGTTGCATTAGAAGCATTTGAAATTAATTTAAAATAATTTGTAGTCTCCAAATCAACATCACTTGGAACGGTTAAAGTTAATGCTTTTTGAGTAACTGGTGTATATGGAGTTGGTGGATATTCGTTGATTTTAAAAGTTTCCAAAATGACTTTATCATTAAAAGAAGATTCTTCAGCAAGAGATCTTAAATAGGAGATGAAAATTTGATAAAAGGAATAACCTCTTTTATAATAAAACTGTTGCAATTCATTCAAATCATCATCATTTTGATTCTTTGAAGGATGGAATTCATCTCTATTGAAACAAATTTGACCAGCAGTGAAAATTAAATCAACAGAAATATTTAAATCTAAGAAATAATTATCGGAGAAAATGTATAACAATATTTCCAAAAATTCGAAAAGAACACAAGCATGATTATGAGATGGTAAAAAAGTTGGTAAAACTTGATAAAAAGATTGTTTATTTTTAAAATCAGATCTTTTTTCAGATTCTTTATAATTATGAAATGACTTCCAAGGAATTATAGCATTTGGTAATAAACTCCAAACTATCCTTAAACTCAAAATTAAAGTGATCCAATTAGATTGGGCAATTAATTTTTCCAATTTTTCACCAGTAAATGAACAACCTTCATAAGGGAATAATGTTCTAATGAAATTATTAGCTTCACTAATATCAGTATCATCAAATTGTCCTAAACTTGGTTTGAAAATATCAAAAATCATATTTTGTTCTTGCTTTGTACCTTTAGTATTATTTCTGATTTCCTTGAATCTTTTCTTTAATTCCATAGTTAAATAATGGATCACATATCTTGCAGAATTATGAGTGATTTGATTAGAGGCTAACACGTCGAAATTTTCTTTCAAGAGGGAACAGTTGTTGAATTTTTCATAATCATAGATGTAGAAGAATTCAGATTTCAATCTATTATTCATAGCTTCGATAATTAGATCCAAATGATTGAAGTCTTTTGTATTGACGACATTAATTTCTTTACCAATGTTTCTTTCAGCAGTAGTTTCCAATTTGCTCAGATGAGCACCACTATGTTGACCATTTGGCAAGCTTGGGATGAATTTCGACATTATTTCCAAGCTTCAACAGTATATTTACTTGATGTCTGGGAACAGGGGGAAACTAAGGCGACTTTTTGACCTTTGATATAGTTATTTACCAGTTTTTGATGAATCTTTGAGCAGGGCGCTTAATAGTTTTAAGCCAGTATGTGACAAGATTTGAAGTTTAGTGAGCGACTAGGTTAAAGATGGGGAGGTGGAATGTGAGAGGCAGGTGAAGGAGACAGATCAAATGAATTGACTGGTATATATAAGGAATTTGGCGTTGGTGGGAAAGAGAAGAGAAAGTGTTTAAGGATTGTTTTATATCTTTTCTGTGCGATCTGTGTGCATTGGATCTAGACACGAACATTCCGATTTGAAAAATAGGCGGGAACTCTGTGTCTAAAAAAGTTTGAGCGCAGTGGGCCAGTGAGAAAATAATGGCTGGTGGGTGGAGCAGGAAGAGAGATCACAGAGAGAGAGAGAGAGAGAGAGAGAGACACTCATTGGCCACCACATCAACCAACAACCAACAGCTCTTCTTCTGCTCTAAGAGCCGACTTGTGAATTGTTGTTGTCGTGTTTGTTTGTTGTGGTTTCGAATGGAAACGCGTCCCTGGTACCTGAAGTTACCTGAAGCGTCTTCGCGACACAGATGCTTCATGGGCTTGAGCCTTGAAACAAGTTAGAATGAGAAGTGAGCACAAGCCAACGATGGCTCTATTATTCTATTATTAAACAGACAGACGGAAATCCATCCCAGTTATCAGTGGTCAGTCATCATTGATCAATACCAAAAGAACAACAAACTCGTTTCCAGATTGTTTCACATGAGCCTGTTTCAGCTCTTCAGATGGTGGGTGACTTACTTGTTTCAGTCAGATCACCACTACTATAATTACGAGACCCTCTAAACATATACAAGCATGTCAATATACCAAGCAAAAGTTAGAACCACAAAAGGTCACAAAACACAACATCACATAGATCTCCTCCTAATTGGACAACAACCCGAATCTGTGGAAATCTGATTCTCGATTCTCGATCTTTCGCTTCACAAAGCACAATTCCACATATGAGGAAGATTTAAATCAATTACGTAATTCTAAAAAATATACTGCCAGGGCACATAACACGGTGAGCTCCTTCCATAAACAGAAATTTCCTAAAGAAGATTATTCCGTTTCTTTTAACTATAGGAAAAATTTTGTACTCATCGCTGTGTGTCAAAACTCATCTTGATCAGCTTGGTGTCATATCATCAGAAAACAAAGAATATTATGGTTGATTATAGAGGGAAATTGGTACTGGCGCCTATGGTGAGGGCCGGTGAGCTTCCAACAAGACTTTTAGCCCTAAGATATGGTGCTGATTTGGTCTGGGGTATGTTGAAATTTGTAAATACTTTAAAAATGATTCAAATATACTAATAGTGATATCAAATTAGGTCCAGAAATTATTGATAAGAAAATTTTAACTTGTGATCGGATTGAAAATGAAAAACTAGGCACTGTGGACTTCTTATCAAGAGGTAATACTAAAATACCAGGTGTAACAAATCTTGTATTTAGAACTCATCCAAAATTAGAAGAATCTAAAATGGTTTTCCAAATGGGTACTGCAAATCCAGATATCGCAGTGGAAGCTGCTAAATTAATCATTAATGATGTTTCAGGAATAGATATAAATGCTGGTTGTCCAAAGCATTTTTCAATACATGCAGGGATGGGTGCTGCCTTATTAAGTACTCCAGATTTATTAGAATCTATATTAATAAATCTTGTTGAAAAAATTGGTAAACCAAATAACAAACCAATAAGTGTTAAAATAAGGCTTTTACCAAATGAAGAAGATTCTTTAAACTTAATTGAAAAATTATTGAAAACTGGGATTTCAAACTTGACAGTGCATTGTCGTACTCAACCAATGAGAAATAGAGAACAACCAATAAGAACTTATATTGATAAGATAAAAGAAAAATGTGACCAATATAACGTTACATTCATAGTGAATGGAATGTTATTGAATCGTAATGATTTCAATAAATTACAAGAACAATATGGTAAAGATGTCGGTGGGATGATTGCCACAGAAGCTGAAATTAATCCTTCATGTTTCCATGAAACTCCATTGAATTGGCCACAATTAATCAAAGAATACACTAAAATTGCTCAAGATTTTGATAATTTCACAGGTAATACCAAATATATGTTGACAAGAATGACACCAGGGAAATCTTTATTTTATAGATTGATTGCAAGAGCTAAAGGTTATGAGGAATTTTGGAACTGTATGGAAAAACTTAATGATGATGGAAGTTTGAAACAAGATATTGATGAGAATAAACCTAAATCAAAACAAGGAAAGAAGGAGATACAACAAGAGGAACAGAAGAAAGAAGATACAAAAAAGCATAGATTAGAAGATTCGGACACTATAAATCAATCTTCAATCCCTGAAAAGAAACAACAATTAGAACAAGTTTCAGTTTGATTCAGTTATTAATTTTATTCATATTTTCATTATGTTTATTTGTAGTTTATCAAATTATGCAAACAATTATATACAGATCAATAATATATCCCCTTAAAACTTCTCTTCAAATAAAAGAAAAACTATTAAGAAAGGGGATATGATTAAGATTTTAAAAAAAACTTCAATAACAACAAAGAAAAAAAAGATTATATAAAGAGTCAATCAAAACTGAAAAAAAGCCTTGAAAGATGTGAGATGTGTGTGAGATTGATTTTTTTATTTTTTTTGGGGGTTTTTTTTTGTTCTTCTAGTTCAAATATAAATTCATCTTCATAAGCTATCATTAAGTACATGATTCATCACCAATTAAATCATTTTCCATTATTTGTTGTGTTTTCAATTGATGATATAGATCCTTAAGCTAATAAAGCTTTAATACCACACCATGCACCAGCTGCACCAGCCATTAACCCAGAGGCAATACCAGCTGGTTTCAAACCTTTTGTGGATTTGAATAAAGCTCCGGAAATGGCACCAGCAGCTATTGAACTGAAGGCATCATGTTTCCCTCTAAATCCATCAATTGTAGAATCAATTAAATTATAAGTTAAAGCTAAAACACCTGCAGTATTACCTAAAAATGGACCTCTTTTAGTAACATGATTTAAAACGGTATTTAATTTTAATTTACCAGGTGAATTGGCTGGAATGTTTCTTAACCCTTCTAAAAACCCATATGAACCACCTAATCCAAGACCTAATAAATAAACAGCACCTGTACCATAACATAAATCATCAGTCCAACCTCTTGATGGAATTAAACCTTGAGCACCTTCCACTTGTGTTAAATGCTCATCTTCCAAATCCATATATTCAACACCTTTTTCTAAACCAGCTAATGGATGTAATCTTGAAGTGTCTAATCCACCTGGAGTCGATATGATTGATGAAACATCAGAAATTGATGATGGATCAAATCCTAAATTGTTATTTATTGGTTGTGATTGTTGAGTTGATGATTCCTCCTTTTTAGATGATCCAAATAACCAAGACATTATGAGAAAACTAAATTGTTATATATAAGATAAGAAATTTTTGATTTGATCGATGATTCACACACAAGTTCTTTGATTGTCCAGTATAATGATATATTCTTCGAAAAAGATTCTCTTGATAAGCCACTCCAAAGTTTGATTATATGTACAGAATAGATGGCAGATAATGAAGAAAGAAATTTTCCCTTGTATAGTCTAATCGATCACCAACGTTGTTGTGGAATAAATGTGAAAAGTGTTGTTAAAACAGCCACCCACTAGTTATTTTTCAGCCAAAATTCACATTTTTCAAACCTCTTTTTTTTCCCTTCAACAATTCTTCAAGATTTCTCATCGACAACTAGAAAAAAATTCGCGGAAAGAGTTGGTCATACTGCTCCTACCGATGGAAGTTTACCCTATGATATTAACATCTATTTAATATTAAACTATAGTTTATAGGATTAATTATCGAGTCCTAATCGTTCATTGGAATCATGATGGCACTTATGAGTGGAGAAAGAACTTGCCCAAGATTATCTTTAAAGATTCCGGATCTTTCAATGCGGGATACCACATGTGCTGTAATTCATTGCTGAACATAGTCGTAATTATTGACTGGCAGAAATATATTTTCAGTGCGTTTATAGTCAAACGTCCTCAAATCCTTTTAGTTGCTGATTCAAACTTGATAGAAGAATTCCTTCATTTTTTATTCAAAAGCTGAGTATCAACAACTACACCATCAACCACAGACTGGTCATTCTTCAGTTCCTTCTTTTCAAAATCGATATCATTCAAAACCTTGGCCAATTCATCCTGTATCTTTTGGGCCTTCATATATATTTCCTCTCTCATTTCTCTGGACACCCGCACACGAGCACTACCTTCATGATCATAGTCAACTTGTTCCAAGATTTGATATTGTTCTTCAATAGTCTTCAAATCAAGTACTCTTTTATGTAAAAGCCATAGATCATTCTTGAAAGTTTCTTGGGATTTCAAACTATGTATCGTATCTCTTGTTTGATCCAATTTGAATTGTAGTTTTGTTATAAGATCATAAACTTTGGTCGGCTTGGGGTTTTTATTTTCATATCTTTTATCAAGTTTGACATCTTTTGTACTGTCAAATTTATGTCTTTGTTTATCACGGTTATAACTCAAAGCCATTTCTTCATCTGTAGATAAGTCTTCCTCATTTTTTTGCTCTGCAGCTCCTAGAATCTGATTGTATTTCACCCTTGCATGTTGCACTGTGAGACCCTCTTTCGCATCTAGATTATGCTGTGTATTATATGTATGAACCACATCTGACCAAGCATCAAGCTTCGATTTAGCAGCGTATATTTTCTTTTGCATCATAACTTCTAATAACGACACTTTTTGGTTCTTTGTAGATATTGTGTATGAAGCTTTTCTATTAGCTTTCTGGGATGATAAGACACGATCAGCGACAAATGTATGAGTCTGCTCAGATGGTATTGAAGAGGCCATGAATGATGAAGGGGGTGGTGTATCTAGCTGTGTGCTTCTTTTTAACTTGCTGGGGCTGACAGAATTCAGTTGAAACTTCATAGTATAAGGAATAGCAGCCTTTGACCTTTTTGTGTCTCTGAAGGACTTTGGAGAGGAGGATTGCTCATAGTTAACAAATTGAAACTTTGTGTTTGGTTCGAATTTCTGTCCTTGGAACATGGCAGGTATCTCCTATAGCATCTGATGGGGTATACCGGTACCTGATTAATTTCGTTACGCAGTTGAAAAGACGTTGAATTATAATTATTCGTAAGTTTTCACATTATTATCATCTCAACTGTTTATCTTTTTCTTTGCCGATTCTCAAACAAATCTACTATGTGTTACGTAAGAAATTCAACCTCCCAGTACAAAAAAAAGAGGACAGATCCGATTGATCAAAACGTATCTCGAGCAATAAAGAGTAGGAAAAATCCCATAGCTCGATATGTCTACTGAGATTGAGACTGAGCTTAGGAGGCTAGATGAGTCCAAGGGCCAACTGCTGGGGCTTTTAAACAAATTTGACGGATTACAGAATGATGATGTGCGGATTTCGATATTGAACTTGGTCAACACCTTTAGTGATGGATTAACATTTTTGAGAGCTGAGTTACAATTCGAATATGATTTTGATTTCACAAAGCCCATAAGGACAAATGATGAGACTTTGTTGCAATATGCTTTAAACTACGACAAAAATGATCAATTTTTTCAAAATTACAAGAAAAACTTTGTGAGCAAACAAAACGAATTGAAAGAGCTTGAGATTAAAAGATTCCAGCAGGCCAAGAAGGATAGATATGCACCAAAACAGTCTAACGAATTATTCAGTGAGAAAGAGGTGAAGCGAGATGAAGACCAGTCTACATCAACTAATAGCAAAATTATGTCCACAACCAAGAAAATAACGTCCAAGTTGACACAATCAAGTCAGATTTTACAGTCCTCACTGGTGCAATCTCAGCTTAACGTGGAAGAGCTTACCATACAAAGTGATTCCTTAACATATTTGTCTGATAGATATGGTTTTTTGAAAGGTGTTCTGGATAAATCCGATGGGTTCATAAATGACATCAAGTTAAGTAGTGAGAGGGATAAGAAAAGAATGTATTATGCTCTTATATTCTTTGGGTTATGCGTTTTCAAAGTGTTTTGGGGAAGACTGTTCAAATTACCAATAATGTTCCTATTCAAAATCATTTTGTACATTTTCAAATTAAGTTTGGCTACTGTTGGATTGATATCAAGAAAGAACGCTGAAGTGGACTTTGCAGCAACATTGACACCGAATCAACCTATTGCGACCACCTCATTTTTACCAGAGGATCAAATATCATCATCAACAGAATTGCAAAGTGAATCAGATGAGACCGATAATCTGGTTATAACATCTACAGATATTGAGGATTCGGCATATGATGAAGAGTTATCAAGAATCATTGATGAGCTATAGCAATATAAAGACGACTTAATATATAGCATTTATTTGCATCTAAATCTTATAGGAACAACATATTGTACGCTCAAGGCGAAATAGGATGGTGTCATCAATAGAGTGAACCAAGTTTCATCTCCCTCCATAGACATATCACACGACCATTGCACTTCACACATAACTTTTGAAGACCGAGAAAGACAATATCTCCACAGTGTGCACACTCGCACAAGCACTAAAATCATTGGATGTACACACCCAACCACTGGAGAACATCCCTCCACATTGTTCGATTAGACCAAGTTCCTGTCTAGTGTCCACATCAAGCCCGCACTAACCGTAGGACTCCAATGCGCTTTTTGGTGATAGCCAATCACAGACCGAGTAGCCTCTTTCCGAAGTATTCGCGCCTGGCAGTTTTTTGACACAAAACACCAGCCGTCGTGGTCGGAGTTTCTCCAACACAACACCCCTCGATAGGCTCTATTTAACCGTTAAAGATTCTTTTAAACTTCTGGATAACTCCAAATTATGATGGAAACACCTAAGAACCATCTATTCAAGCGCTTGGGAAGCTCCCACTATGGAAACACCATGTTGACACATACGGACATAGGGCACCAAGTACTAAATCATCGCTGTCGGTAGGACCAGTATTGCATCCGGTGAAAAAATGGCTATTATGGGTTAATTTTTGCAGAAGCGTACGAGGTGAATCAACAATTTTGTCTTCCCGATCCTAACCAACACTTCAGTTCACCTTGCTGAAGATTCGATATTCACCTCCATACAATATAGACTTAACACCAGTCACCCAGAGCGATAATCCAAAGAGAACGTTCGCCATTTCAGATCATTAAAGAGAAGCAATCAACAGAAGCCCGCCAATAAAACAACAGATAAAGAGAGACGAAGAGCACGACATTTCTTCATGTCAGAAGATTCATACTATATCACACCCCATGAGGCAGCTCTTGCGGTTGTGGCTACTTCTATGAAGAAGGCGAGGCTACGGCTTGATACACTAGTCATAAATTCAATTGTTGGTGGGGTTTTATTTTCTGCTGGTGGGATGCTTCATTTATTGGCCCAAGCTGAGAACCCAGAGTTGTGGAAAACAAACCCAGGTGTTGTTCATCTCATGCAAGGTGCGTTGTATCCTATTGGGTTATTTTATGTTATTATAATGGGTGCTGAATTATATAATTCAAACATCTTATATTTCTCAGTGGGTGTTTGTCGTGGTGCTGTTACAATCTTGGATTTATTGGTCAGTTGGCTTGTTAGTTATTTTTGCAATTTAGGTGCCAACTTATTCGTGTGCTACGTTATTTGCAATTTGTCTGGAGTGACTCAAAGTGAACTGTATGTGAGCGGATCAATTGAGATTGTGATTGATAAAAGCAACTATTCATTCATTCAGACTTTCATCAAAGGTATCGCTGGTAATTTCTGTGTTTGTTTGGCGGTGTACTTGCAGTTATTGGCTAAACCTATTCATGTGAAGCTGTTGGTTATGGGCCTTCCAATTTTCACGTTCGTTTCTATGGGGTTTACACATGCAGTTGCTGATATGTATTTGGTTCCTATGGGTATGTTCAATGGTGCACCATTGTCCGTTGGTAAATGTATTTGGAAACTTTTAGTGCCAGCTGCTTTAGGTAATGCTGTTGGTGGATCAATATTTGGTATTGTAATTCCATTTTATTTGCATTTGGTTGTTGTTGAAAGAGATCGTAAATTATTGAATTTGCCAAAATATGACGCAAGAGATGAACAACCTGATTTGGAAATGGATTCAAGAGTTGTCAGAGTACCAAGTGAGAAGGAGGAAGAACTGGATTCATCAGACATGGATGACCAACTAAATGGTGATCAGCTTAACCCTATTTCTTACAGACCACAGATACGACAAAGGCTTTCAAGCGCTACCAGATCCACTGGTGGCTTATCAAGAGTTCCATCTAATATATCTAGAATTTCTAAAAGATCAAATAACTCTTTGAGATCACCACCAGGCGTTTTCCCAGTTAAAGGCATGGGTCAACCATTAAGCCGTGAGAGGTCTATTGCGTCTAGAAATGATATCGATGATGTGATTGAACAACAAGATTATGAGTCCGTCATTTCTGGGAACTCAAATGCTGATGTAGGATCCACTATCCCAAAGTTGGATGAAAAACACAAGAGCAAGATGGAGGAAGATGAGTACGCTCAAGAAGGTGGATATAATGCCAGAGAAAATTATGCCGCAGAACATCTACGAAGGGCGTTGACAAGAGGAAGGTCCATTACTGGAGACATTGAAGCTGGCGTAACCCCTGCTAAACCTTTATCTTCATCCACCCCATCAATTCGAAAATATCCTTCAAGTGGGCAAGGAAATATCTTCCGAACATTCTCAAGATCATTCACTCAAAGGCAACCGAACAATGCAAAGGATTTATCCAGAAGACTGTCAGAGCATAGTATCACACCAAAGGCCGCAAATGCTTCAGATCATATTGCTGGTATAGATAGTTATGATATATCTGATGCAATGCAACGACCAAAGTCAACTTATAATCGTCGACCTTCCTCCAACCGTTCACATTCATACACAAAAACCACACTACCCCGGATGTCTGAACATCACATGAGTCATGACAATGACTATTTTGAACAACAAAGTGTTGTATCAAACCATTAGCATTTAGTTTTATCATTACTTTAGTTTTGTTTCTGCAGTTGTTTATATATAAAGTTACGCTTTATTGTTTAATTAGAGCGCTTAATCCTCAAGAGCATTAAGGGTGTTGTACTGGAGTTCATGGGTAAACAAATCTTTCAAGCACTAAGGATTCATTCATACTTCTCTGGACATAGTCGTCAACTGCTTGTGGAGCTCTTGGTGAGGTTGTTATATCTTGTTGGAAAAGTGAACCAGCTCGTAGCATATGATAGTTACTCAATCAAAGCTAGTTTTGAATCTCCTCTCTGCACTTCAGTCACTGGTCAGTGACGGTAGTAATTTTAACATTCTACATATTGTTCCACACTATCGCTCATCGCGAAACGGAACTTAGCAGCAACGCGTAATCAAGTGTTTAAAAAACAGACGCGAACAAATTTAACCTGTCACCAAGTGAACTTATTGTAGCGAAAGAGGCCAGATCATCATGACAACAACCCGTTTACCAAAGCTCAAGTTCAAGAAGAGTATCCTAACGTCGCCTAAGGAGAGTTTCGGGACAAAAGAGCTTTTAGAAAGGCTTGATGTGAGTATCTGTAAATGTTGTATGCTTTCAATTCTGTTCACTAACATGCCTCTTCAAGAAACTTTCAACTGAGCTTTCCCAGATAGATGCTGAAAACTTTCATGTGGCCAGCCTAGAGCCAGTGAAACAGGACCTCATAAACAAAAAAGTCTTGAATCATAAAGATCTAGGAGTTCAAAGTCTAGTGTCATGTTGCTTAGCTGACATTTTACGAGTTTACGCCCCTGATGCACCATATACTGATACAGAACTCCAAGCAATCTTTAAGTTATTCATCAAGCAATTCAGATCGTTAAGAGATCAAAGCAATGGTTATTACACCCAGCAGGTCTATTTGATAACAAGATTGGCGGAAGTTAGAAGTATCATATTGGTAACTGATATTGAGGAGAATACTTCTTTAATCGAAAGCATATTCGAATTATTTTATGATCCGTCCAATAATTTCCACAAGAAGTTGGAGCCAATCATTGCTGACATTTTGATTGAAATCATCTCTGAATGGGATCAGATCAGCTCTTCCGTTTTGAAGCTAATCATGAACAAGTTCCTCACCAACACAGGTAAAGATACATCATCAGTAACATCAAACCTAAGCACATCGAGTACGTCGCCATTCAACTTGAGTATAGCCATATGCGATGCCAACCCAGACAGACTTGCAAGACAGCTCACAAAATTTTTCTCTGAAATTCTATTTGATAATGAAGATGAAGATTCTGAAGTTCAGTTGAAGAACTTGAAGAAGTTACACACACTTTCTGTTGAAATTTGGAAGCACGTACCTGAGGTTTTAGGATCGGTGATGGGTCTAATAGATAATGAGTTGAATGCGGAGAACGTGAAATACCGTATCCTTGCAACGGAGACTATTGGTAAGATCTTAGCATCACAATCAAGATTGAATTTTGTCCAAACACATAAGGAAACATGGTTCAATTGGTTGAAGAAAACTCTAGATATATCACCTCAAGTGAGAATTAAATGGGTTGAAGAAGGATCAAAAGCACTAATCAATAGAAGCGATGTGTTATTAGAGATCTCAAATGGGATAGCGAAAACCTTGATTGACACTGACGAACGTGTTAGATTGGTTTCAACAAGAGCCATCTCCAAATTATCAAGCAATATCATCACTAAACGAATCAACAGCAAGTCTATTTTGAACGGTTTGGTACAATTAGCTAGAGAGAAACATCCGGAGATTCGTCAAGAAGCAGTTAACACCTTGGCCAATCTATTTAATGATTCTTACGAAGATTTATATATGAATGATGTTACGGAGAACGAGGAGGTTTTTCAAATCATCAGACAGATTCCAAATCATATATTGTCTCTTTTGTATATCAACGATAAGAAGATCAATCATTTAGTTGATATTGCCTTGGTCGAAAAGCTTTTGCCATTCGAAGATGACGATCTAAAAAGAGTTGAAAGATTATTGAATGTGTTCCAAAACTTGGATGAAAAAAGTAAGGCTTCGTTCTTCGCCTTTAACAGAAGACAACAACAGTTATCTGATGTTCTCACCAAATTCATAGAATTTTCTGAAGAATATAATGGTGGCGCTAATGATGATGAGTCGTTAAAAATGAAAGTTGAGAAAACGATCAATTGGTTATCGGTGTCCTTACCTGAGAAATTTGATCCACAAAGTTCCTTAGATAGATTTGTGAGAATTAATAGCAGAAGATTATACTATTTGATCAAACTGACTCTTTCTTCGGACTCAGATTATGAGACTTCAAGAAATTCAAGAAAAGAGTTGTTTACTAGACTTCAAGATTCCAAAGTGATCAATTCTGTTGAGAATCACCGAGGTATACCTTCTTCTGAACTGTTTGGGACTTTCAAAATCCTTGTTTACCGTGCAAGCTTAATCTTTTATAATAAATCAAACATTTCTTCATTATTGAAACTCAGTGATAATTCTAAATTCAGCAGAGGTGCTCAAGAACTGATCAATAATGTCTCTGCAATTTCACCTGCTGTCTTTCAAAATCAAGTCCATGATCTAGTTCATGTAATCAAATCTTCTCATCCGGGTCAAAATGGCTCAAAAGTCAACACATTAAGAGCTTTGTTCCACATCTTCAAGAAGATGAAAGATTATCTTGATGACAAAGATCATGAATTTTTTGAAAAAGTAATTGAGTTTGCCTCTAAAGGTTCCCCATTAGAAGCCAAATTTTCAACAAAAATAATTTCATTGTCTACTAATGAGGAAGCGCTATCCTACCAGCTATTTGATCTTATTTACCCATTTGATACTGAGTCTGAAAACTTCACTGCTCATTTAGCTGTGATCGCTCAGCTCTTTTTAACTCAACATAGTCTTGTTGAAGATAAAGCTAATGAGATAACTCCATTCTTGATTAAAAATGTCCTTTTAACCAATGTTGTTATTGGTACAGAGGACGATCCTGTTTGGATTGAAGATGATGAGATAGAAACTGGTGGAGAAGAAAGCTTGAGCTCTAAACTTCTGGCATTAAAGATCTTCACAAATAGGTTGAGATCACTAGCTGAAGCTGACACTGATTCTGATGATAGTATAGATTCCATTGCTGAGCATGTTTTAAAACTTTTGATTTCCTTGATCGGTAATGGTGGTGAAATTGTCAGTCGCAAGTCTGGGACTTTTCCAACTCCAAGGCATTATCAAACAAGATTAAGATTGGAAGCTGGGATGAGCTTATTGAAGCTAGCCAAAATTCCAAGATATAATAAACTTATCAAACCTACTACTCTCAACAGGTTGATTTTGCTTATACAAGATGAGGACGAGCATATTCGTTCCCTCTTCATCCATCAATTGACTTCATTGTTGAAAACAGAGAGTATCTCCTTGAAATTCCTACCTTTGGTTTATTTCATTGCTTATGAACCTAATGAACAATTGAAGAATGAAATTAAAACTTGGATCAGATTTTCGTTTTCCAATAAGTCATCCAACAATGGGAATAGTCAAAAAAATATTGTTTTTGAAAAGAGCATCACAGGATTATTGCATTCAATCGCCCATCACCCAGAATTTCTAGAGTACATTGAAGATGGAGAACTTGAAGAAGAAGAACGCTATCTAAAGGCTTTCACTTTTGCCTTAGAATATATTGCCCTATTCCTCGATACAATTGCCACTGAGCAAAATATTTCCTTATTATACTACTTTGCAACTAGGTTGAAGCAATACAGAGATGCTTTGTTCACTGATAAAGATTTCAGTAGCAGGGATGGTGCAACATCTAACATTTACAGAGTTTCTGATTTGGCTCAAATGGCAATTAAAGAGTTACAAGACCATAAAAACTGGACTTTAACTACATACCCTGGGAAAGTTGATCTATCATCTGAGTTATTCACCTCTATGAAAACTTCCGAGGAAGGTCAAGAAATTGTTCGCACCAGCTTCATTCCAGAATCAGTTCATAAGTCATTGAAAGTTAAAATCAAGCAAAAAATTGCCTCCATAACTCTGGTTAAAAGACCACGTCAACATTACGATGATAACGAAGCTCAAAAGAACAAAAAGGTCAAAGTTGAACACAAAAAGACGACAAAAAAGAAATTTACAGATGATGATGATGAGGATGATGATGGTGCAGATCGAAATTATGGCTCTAAACCAAAAAGAAAAAGTGTAAGTCCAGGACAAGCAACTAGAAAGAGTTCAAGGGCCAAAAGAATCAGCTATGCTCAAGAAGAAGTGGAGAGTGAAGAAGAAGAATCTGATGAGTAGTGAATAGCAAATGCTGTTGTTATCATGCTGGTATTATCTTTAAAAGTAACATAATCACGCAGTTATTTTGCAGTTCTGCTATATCGAAATCGGATAGTTGCTGTATAGTATGTTTACTGATAGCTAAATTTATCTAATTGTACGTGGTAGCTTGAATTTTCGTATATTAATTATTGAGTAGTAAATCAAATCAAGGCATTTTATGGTTCAACTTTTTAGAAACTTTAGTAACTCATCTTTCCCCTTCATGCTCATTAATTTCTTGATACTTAATAATTCTTTGATTTCCGCGTCTGATAAATTAGGATCATCATTGTTTGAGGAAAGCTGATCCAGTTCCCTAGCAGCAATCGACGCTAAATCTTCGAAGTTGATTTCTGGCAACTTTATTAAGGAAGCAACCGTCTGTTTTTCTTCAGAGTTGTAGTCATCACCATTCAAGAAATCTTTAAGCAATATATTGTTTTCTCGAGTAAGTTTCCAAGTTTCTTTAATCCTTTCTTCCTTTTGTTTTTCTCTCATATCGAGAACTTTTGCAGTGAAATCTGACAATATACCTTCCTCTGGAACTCTATAAATGGCATAATCATCATTCCAAAGTTTTAATGTGTGTTTCGGTATATCTGCAGATATTCCACTTTTTGTATCTCTATTATTCATATATGCAGGTGTTGGTATTTCATGTACTAGAGAATTATCATCATCATCCTCATCGTCATCCTCATTCCCGCCTTCCGCCTCCTTTAGCCTAATTTCGATATCACCATTGTTTTTAAATCCATGGACTTGGTCAACATCAATTATGTTTGGTCTTCTTAGCCTTCTTTGTTTGTTTGGTAGTAAGTGATCAGCATGGTTAGGGCATTTCCATTTTGTTCCCAGCTGCTTAGCTGAACTTAAAGGTGGATCCAAACAGTCCAAATGCCATGCTGATGTGCAATAATCACATGTGGTAATCAGCTTATCTGGAATACCATTTAACTTTTTAGAACTGATGCCGCTTTCTCCACATTTTTTACAATATAATATGTTTCCATCTTTATCGAAATGCAAATCAGGATCAGTTTGTTCAAACGAGCCAATCTTAGCTGGTTTGTATGGTTTATAATCGGTATCTTCGTATTCACCAAATCTCCCAGTGACAACCCCTTCAAACCTTTCTCTCAATCTTTTGGGTAGTTGGAACTGTATAGGGTTTCTTGAATCGACAGCGTTCAATAGTTTAGCAAATAAACCTGGTGGGTTCGGAGCCGGTGGATGTTTCTTGCTTTTGCACTCTTTACAATACCAAGCACCCTCTGGTAAAGAATCTTCATCTAAAGGAGGAGAACAACATGCAAAATGAAAAGATTTGGGACAGCTTTCACAGCATAAGAAAATACCCGGCTCACCGCAAGAAGCACAGAAGTCATCATTGTCTCTGGTATTATCATCAAAGTCGAAAGCATTTTCCCTATGATGACCAGCTAATTGTGTCGGGTTATCAAACCCAAATGGGTTTTCCCTTACTTTTTTAGGTGAGGAGTTTTTCACTTTACGTTTTATATCCCTTTGTCTAGCTTTCTTTGGTGTCAGGGAAACCAATGGCTTCTCTTTAGGCTTCATAACAGTTTTTTGATCTTTATCAGCACCTGGTTTCGGCACTGGTTGAATAGCATGAGCACGGAAATGACTTTCTTTTATTGTTTTCAAATGCTCGTTTGTTTTCAGTTGATTGCGTAGTTTATGTTCGATCTCTTCAGGAGGGAGACTTATCTCTGGCGTCGCATTTGGATCCTCATCAACTTCTTCCAATCCATTACTGGTGGTCTTGCTTCCCTTCTTGACTTTTTTCTTTGGCCAGAGACTCTCCTTTTTTATTTTTGAGTTTGGAGGCGCTTCCAAAGGCAACCCTGTAACAGACATTATGGGATCAGCAAGTGCAGGCTCTTCAAAGAACTTAAGCTTACCGTTATGTATTGTGATCTTTGTTGGCCTTTTAGAGCGAGTTGGTTCTTCAGGTTGTAACTTGGTTTTTCCATTTGTTTCAAATTTTCTCTTCTTCAGTACAAGGTTTTGTTCATCATCATCGTCTTGACTTGGTTTACCCTTTGGTTTTGAATCATCTTTCTTTTTCTCTTTATCATTAGCTGGTTTCACTTTTTCTAGCACCTTGCTCTTATCATTCTCGATTTCTGATATTCTATGTGACCTTCTTCTTTTATTATTCGCTTCTTCCGGCATTGGGGAACTTCTTGCTGAACTTCTTCGTGATGTTGATTTAGACCTTATACTTGAAATAGGGGAAGGGAATGTGACACCATCCGACACAGAATCTGATTGGGCAGTTTGCTGTGATGATGAAGACATCTTCTTACTCCCTTGAAAGGTCCGAGAGATGAATGAGAACACTTTCGATTAAGTCTGGACTTTCGCTATCTTTGGTCAACACAGAATAGAACCGATCGATTTAGAAGCAACGAGCGAAACCACCAATGAGACAACAAGCAGAAGTACGTGACTAAAAGCAGTTATTGGAAGTAGCAACAGCGACCTGATTGACCTTTCGAAATACCAAAGTGTAGCAGAGCACAATGCTTTAACGGCACTTTTTTGTATTTGTTGATAATCTTTTGTGTTTTAAAGTCCAAGTAATTTTGTAGGCGTGGAAAAAAACGCGTGAAAATTGCGCTTCCAACAAAAAAATTAAACTCAAAATCAACTTTTGACTACTGGAGGGATTTTACTAGTTTATTGAATCGCTAAGTCGAATCGGCTAATCATTGGCCCTTACTCTGGTAGCTTATCCTTGCTCAGTTCTTTTAGTTATTCCTACTCTTTAACTGAAACGAAGTTCCTCTCAAAATTGGCTGGAACTGAAAATTACTAAGAAAATTAATAGACAAAAAACAGATTGTTTGGGGGAATCGTAAGTCAAATCATTTCATTGATGTTTCCATATACCATATGAATTCTTTATCCACCACTTGCGCAAGTGCGTTTTAAAGAATAAAAACCCTTAATGTTCTTGGACATGGTGCTTATTTTTCAGCTTTGGAGGCTTTTTTCTTGTTAACTTTCAATGGTTTTGAAAGTAATTCTTTCAAACCATCACTTAAAACCTTGTCAGATTTGACAATAGATTCATCAAATGGTGAAGTGGTCAATTTAACTAAACCGTTCTTGGTCAAAGCAACGGTAACGTAAACTTGAGCAACGTATTCACCTTCTTTTTCTTGATAAAGATCGTAGGCAATCATAACACCGTGGTTGACGTTTTCTCTTAGACCTGTACGACCTTTAGTTGGGTCATCCAAGTTCTTAATGGAAAATGGGAATCTTGAAGCCTTTCTCTTGATTTCATTCAAAACCAAATGTGAAGACTTTAATTTCAATTGGTAACTGTTACCAGTCAATTTGTAGATGGTGGTTCTAGCATCGTATGGTTTGACTTTACCTTCACCAGATGAGATTAAGATATCTAGACCAAATACTTGACCTTCTTCGAATTCAAAAGAGTCAACTTGTGATTTTTGGTCGTCACTTGGATTTATGATGATTTCTTTTGGACCTGTCAAAACGTTACGTTCTTGGTTATGGGTTAACATACCTTCTAATGGAGAGACACCGTATTCTTTGGCAACTTTGTCAACAACCTTAGTGACGTCCCAGTTTTTGTTACCAGGTTTGATAGTTCTTAGAGCAGCTTCTGAAGCATGGAAAGCAGCAGCTAAGACATCAGCTTTTTTACCAGTAACTGGTGCTGAAGAAGAAGCACCAACAACAACGGTTTCGGAAACAATTGAAGCAAAACCATCAATTTGAGCACCCAAGTGGATCTTAACAACATCACCATTTTTTAAAGTCAAGTTAGCTTGTTCATCTTCAGCATTTAATGGAGACAAGTGATCAGCAATGTTGTTTGGAGAGATGGAGGTTGGGAAGGCAATACCTTTGGATTCAACCTTGTTTTTCTTACTGTTGTAAATCTTGGAGACTTCTTCTTCTAATAAAGCATCACCTTCTTGAGCAATGTCCCAAATTTTAGCACCGTCAATAACTAAAGTTTTAACATGAGCTAAAACTTTTTGTGAAATAGTACCAGCGGTTCTATATTTTTCAACAACGTCAGAGCTGTTCAATGAGTAGTCAGGCTCAGTAGCCTTGGTAGTAGTAGCAGCAGTAGACATATTTTTAAACAAGTGTTATCGAACGGAATTGAATTCAATAGCAATTGACTTGATGTGTGAAAGAAACTTTGACTGGGTAAAACTCGAAGCGTCGCTGATGGCATCGATTTCAAATTTTCAGTCGACAATTTTTTGGCCACAGAGATCACATTCGCGGAATTCGCGGAGCCCTGTGTTGTGGTTACGTGCACTGCTTGGTGTTCCTTCAGAAGAGAACCAATTATACTCGTTTGGGACTGGCATTTGAACTCATAGGTCAGCTAGAAGATGTTTTATTTGAAGGGAATGTGGAATCATAATGAGACTCGTAAGTCGCACATCTCATCAATTCTTCTCGATCGCTAAGAGCTCGTTGTTAGGGCAGATCAATTGGTGCTACAAGTTACAGCGTACTGAGTCATTGGTATAAAAGAATCTCGAATAAAATATAAAATTCACATCTTATCACCAAACAATCATCAACCGACACCAGCAGAAATCCCACTAAATACCTTCAATCATGTCCAAAATACAGACTAATAAAAGATTGTTCTCCACTGTCTCTGCTCTGTCAAACAAATATACCAAATATGTCCCCACCTCTGGTGTCTATCCAAAAGGCTACAGTGTTGGAGCCTTATCTACTGGAGTGAAGAAAAACCAAGCATTGGATTTAGCCATCATAAAATCAACACCACCGGCAAATGCTGCAGCCTGTTTCACCACAAACAAGTTCAAAGCTGCACCAGTCCAGGTTTCATCCAAAATCCTGAAAGACAGGGAAAATAAAGGTATCCATGCTATTGTTATTAACTCTGGTTGTGCTAACGCAGTAACTGGTAATCAAGGTTTACAAGACGCTCAAAAAATAGTTGACACTGTCGATAATACAATTGATCCGTCAGTAACATCTCCATCAACCATATGTATGTCCACGGGTGTCATTGGTCAAAAACTAAAAATGGATCTGATCGTCCCTGGTATTCCAAAGCTAATCAACGAGAATTTGGGGCAAGACCATGAATCCTGGTTAACATGCGCCAAAGGTATAATGACCACAGATACTTTTCCAAAGCTTGTCTCTAAATCTATCAATATCAACGGCAATGACTATACTATTGCTGGTTTATCAAAAGGTGCTGGTATGATTTGTCCAAATATGGCTACTTTACTAGGTTACTTTGTCACTGATGCTCCAATCGCACCAACCGCTTTGAACACCATTTTGAAATATGCCGTTGATCGTTCATTTAATTGTATTTCAGTTGATGGTGATATGTCAACTAATGACACCATTGCAGCATTGGCAAATGGTGCAGCAGGTGGGCCGCTAATCGATGGGACAACAACCGAATCTTATGAATTAATTAGAGATGAAATCACATCTTTTGCTCAACAATTGGCTCAATTGGTTGTTCGCGATGGTGAAGGTGCTACTAAATTTGTGACAATTAAAGTTAATGATGCTGAAAGTTATCAAGATGCTCACAAAGTTGCCAAAACTATTTCAAATTCACCGTTAGTGAAAACTGCGTTATATGGTAAAGATGCCAACTGGGGTAGAATCTTATGTGCCATCGGATACTCTGATGTTCCGGTCAACACTGACAAAACTAATGTTACGTTTGTTCCAACTGATGGAACTGAAGAACTGAAACTGTTGGTGAATGGTGAACCACAAGACATTGATGAAAAGAGGGCTAGTGAAATTCTGGAATTTGAAGACTTGGAAATCAGAATCGACTTGGGCACTGGGGGTGGTGCAAAGGCTGATTTCTGGACTTGTGATCTATCGCACGAATATGTCACTATCAACGGTGACTATCGTAGTTGAGCCTTAATTCAGGAAAGCATATAGATAGACTTGGGCAATAATATTGCGTAATAAATGAGTAACATAAGTAGCAGCCACTGAATTTCTCGAGCGAATAGCTAATTTCTCGCTTTATCCTCGGACCAAACAAATTACAGAGACTCAATGATCGATCTCAACATATCCTGGTCAATCTGCCTTCCGAAATTCGATTGTTCATTGCTGTATAACCAATATAGACAAACATTCTAGATTATGGGGATGTGTCACGGTCCGAAAGCCAGCCGGATAAATTTCAAAACCAGTAAAAACCTTTTTGAAACCGAACTTCAAACAGCCAAAACTTTTTGAACCAACTCCATCAACATATTCTCAATTGAATCCCGATTTTTTGATATTTATCAACAGATAGCCCCATACAAAGATGTCCAACTTTGAGGGCAACTTCAACATTCATGGACGGCCCGTCCAGCACTCTGTTGGGTCCAAAGATTCTTCTGATGGGGACGTATCACCACTTTCTTCGCGGAAGGTTTCACTAGCAGATGCTCATCAGCAATTTCAGCAGCAACAGCGTTCTCAAAATCAAATAGACGCTCAACAAATCAGTCCTCGTCGTCAAGAGCCTATAGAGGAAGATCAAGAGCAAGACCCTTCGAGCAGCTCCCAACTTCGTCATAGATTGAGCAGTGTCCCATTTGGTTATAAGGGATTTCATCATGCTGGTAAAAGTGATAATACTCCACCACTAAGTCATCCAATTAAACCAAGTAAGCATAAGAAGAGTCTTTTTGGAAAGTTCATCAACTCGATCAAAGACGACAAGAGCACAAGAAATGACAGCAACGGAAGTGAAGGTTCAGGTTCTGGCTCAAGAAGTGGGAGCTTGGTAAACTTTGCCAGATCAAACTCCCAACATAGAACCCCTTCACTTTCTAATCTGGCAAGCTTAAGAAATTCCAGCTATAACGATGATGTTGGTCCATTGTCACCTGGTCATGGCTCATTTCCAAAAGACCAATCTCCACCAAACGCATACACCAACAATGACAATAACAATATACATAACCCACCTCCTCCACAATCACATCCTATGGTTGCACACAATCCAAGCATAACATCCAGCTACATTGACCTACGAAATGATTCAACTGGTGGAACTTCGGTTGTTGCTCTGAATATGAATGACTTGAATGATATGTCTGGTATCGTTGCTTCGAAACCAGAAGATTCAGAGCAAGCTCAAAAAGACTCTTGGACTGCACCAGAGAGTTGGGATGTCAAAGGTGATAGATTAGGAAGCGTTTCTGACGATGACGATGACTATGTGGTGCGGAAAACTCTAACCACTATCACACAATTGGACGAAAAACGTCAAGATACCAAAAATTATCATATTAGAATCTACGGTGAAGATGATGATTTCACATCAACCTTAAAACGCCCATATCTGGAAAGTGTGGAGGAACTGATCAAATACATCAAGGGAAGATATCAGTTGAGTGGTGATTATAAACTAAGTTTGAGAATCGGTAAAGTTACCAAAAAATTGGAATGGAACCAAAGACCAATCAAAATACAAACAAACTTGTTATTGTTATCTGGGTTTTTAGAAACAGATAGACTAGATGAAGTTGGTCGAGATGACCTAAGTTACTTGTTTAAATTCATCTTACATCATGATGTCTTGAAGCAGTTGAGTCCTTCTGAAGAAGAGTACATTTCCCGGGATTTGGTACATGTTAATTTGAAAAGTAAAGATTTACAAAAAGTCCCTGCGCTATGTTATTCATCCAAAGTTCAAAGTCTAGATGTTTCAAATAACGGTGACATTTCATTACCATCCGATTTCTTCCAGACTACAAATAGTCAGTTAAGTAGTTTAAGAATGGTGAACATTAGAGCCAAATATTTCCCACAGAACATTGTTTATGCCAAAGAGCTGGCCTCATTGGATTTGGAGAGAAACTTCATAACAAATTTCCCTCAAGAATGTTTTCGTTTGAAACATTTATCAATTTTGACATTGAGATGTAACAAACTCAGTGAATTACCAGACCTACCCCCAAATTTGAAGATATTAGATATTAGTTCCAATGAATTTGAAAATTACCCAGAAAGCGTCAACAAATTGACAAATTTGTTACAACTAGATTTGTCTTACAATAAATTGAAAAACTTACCTGAGTCAGTGAACAATTTGAAATCTGTCAAGAAAATCAATATCTCCAGTAATTACTTGACATTTGTTGACATCAACTTACAAAATCTGAGAACTTTAAATTTACGTTACAACGACATAACTGAAATCCATGTTCATGATTCTAATATTGAGAATCTTTATCTAACAAACAACAACATTT
Organism: Hansenula sp. yHMH451; assembly: GCA_030571095.1. Taxonomy (NCBI): domain Eukaryota; kingdom Fungi; phylum Ascomycota; class Saccharomycetes; order Phaffomycetales; family Wickerhamomycetaceae; genus Hansenula; species Hansenula sp. yHMH451. The sequence continues at coordinate 777,140 of JAJLXE010000006.1, forward strand.
CCAATATTGCTGATCCATTGCATAGTTTGAAAGCGTTAGATTTACAGCAGAACCCAGTCACCCAGCTGAATATCAAAAGTAATAACCTGGCAACATTGAATCTATCCAAGGCAAAGTTAACTTCATTACCAAGCGTCATTTTATCATTTGCGAAGCTTGAGAAACTAGAATTAAGTAAAAATGCATTACGTGAACTTCCAAAGGAAATTGGAAATTTGACTAATTTGAAAGAATTATCAATTTATAGCAATAACTTGGAAGGTCTGCCAGATTTATCAGCATTGACCAAGTTAAAAATGCTTGATCTTCATGATAACAATTTGAAATCAATCTTTGATTTTTCATTCATTGACACTGTTAATATTTCATCCAATTTGATTTCTGAATTGCCACAACCAACCCATGAGAAAATCACAATTTTGAGAGCTGCTGATAATCAATTAACTGATGATTGTTTCTACACCATAAAGAACTACATCAATTTGAAAGTTGTTTCATTGGCATATAACAGGCTCGTTGATATTCCATCTGGTACTTTAAGCAAAGCCAAAAACATTGATCAACTTTACTTATCTGGTAATGCGTTGACTGCATTACCTGAAGATTTTGAAGAAATTGAGAAATTAAGGGTCCTATGTTTGAATGGTAATAGATTCCGTACCTTGCCAGCTGAGCTGAGTTTCCTTTATAATTTGGAAGTTATCGATGTTGGTTCAAATGAGCTTAAATATAACACATCGAACAGTAGATACGAATGGAATTGGAAATCGAATTTGAATCTAAGGTACTTGAATCTTTCAGGAAACAAAAAGCTAGAAATCACAGAAGACTTGAATTTACCGAGATTAAGATTCCTAGGTCTAATGGACTTGACCTTAACAACACAGTCTATCCCCGATGAATCTATTGATACCAGAGTTCGTACTACTTCAAGTATTGTTGGGAATATGTCTTATGGTATTTCTGATAGGGTTAACAAGCATATCATTGCAAGGGATTCAGTTCATGAGAAAATCGGTGGTGGGACCTTAATTGGTTTGTTTGATGGTATTTACTCTGGTAAGATTTCACATATAATTAGAGAAAACTTTCACAAGATTTTTGAAACTGAGCTCGGCAAATCAGATATTGTCACTGCTTTGAGAAATAGTTTTTTGTCTTTGAATAAAGTTATCAATTTTTCAGAGCTGAATTCTGAAGATGGGTTAACCGGTTCAAGTGTTACTGTTATATTCATCAAAGACAAGAAAATCTATACAGCAAACATTGGTGATTCGACTGCTATGCTTGCTAAGACCGATGGTTCGTTCACCTTTTTAACTGTTAACCATCAACCATCAAGTGTTGTTGAATTTGAAAGAATAAGAACCAGTGGTGGATTTGTTTCCAATAATGATAAATTGGATGGTGTTTCTAAAGTTTCAAGAGCTGCAGGGTTTACTGACTTGTTACCACATATTCACTCTGGTCCTGATATTAGTGAAGCCAATTTACATGACGAAATTTTGGTCCTGGGTTCCAAGGAATTATTCGACCACTTACCAACAAAGACAATTGGTGATATTGTTAGAGAAAACGATAATCCTATGGTTACTGCGGAAAAATTAAGAGATTATGCAATCTCGTACGGTTGCGATACCAAAGCTACGGCTATCGTCTTGAGTATGAAGAAGGCTAAGAGAAACTTCAAACCAGCAGCGAAGCAACAAGTTGAGGATTCTAATTTGAGAAGATTGAAACCAGAGATTCAGCCACCGGTTGGCGAATTAGCAATGGTATTCACTGATATTAAAAACTCTACTCTATTGTGGGAAAACTACCCATTGGACATGAGATCTGCTATCAGAACACATAACGATATTATGAGACGTCAGCTACATATTGTTGGTGGGTACGAAGTTAAAACTGAAGGTGATGCTTTCATGGTTTCCTTCCCAACTGTTACAGCTGCTATGATATGGTGTTTCAATGTTCAACAGCAGCTACTACTGGAAGACTGGCCTGCTGAAATTATTCAGAGTGATGAAGGTCGTGAAGTCAAAGACGCACAAGGTGTCACCCTTTATAAGGGTCTATCAGTTCGAATGGGTATCCATTGGGGTGTTCCCGTGTGTGAGCCTGACATTATAACCAGGAGAATGGATTATTTTGGACCAATGGTCAACAAGACTGCTAGAGTGTGTGCTGTGGCTGATGGTGGTGAAATTACCTTAACTTTAGATTGTTTGACTGAATTCAAGAGAATTGAAGCTGCACACAAGTTGGTCTTGGCAGGTGCTACTCTTCAACAATCATTTGGGGCAAATGAGGCAGCAGAAGCTTTGAATAATGAGTGTGCCATCTTATCTAACATTGGGTGGAGAATTGAACCAATGGGTAGAGTTCAATTGAAAGGTCTTGAAACTGAAGAAGAAATTTCACTCTTCTTCCCACAATCACTTGGTTCAAGATATGGTTTCCAACGTAAACCTGATTTAACAACCGAAGATATTTACAAACTAAGAGATATCACGTTGAAGCTGGATTACATACTATCAAAAATATCTGGCTTTTCTCTTGACTCGCAAAAGCCAAAGAAAAATGATCATCTTGATAAAGGTTTGTTTGAGATTTTCATTTCAAGAATTGAACACAGTATTGCAGTTCTATCGTTACGTGAGAACACTGTTGGTTTGTTCGACAAGCAAACTGAATTGTTTGACCTTGTTGAGCAACTATCTGTCTTATATAAACAGAATGAGGCAAGCCAGAAGGCTTTGGCTGAATGATTGAGTGTATATAACTTAAAAAAGTAACTAAAACTTTGGATAGTAGTATGTTTTGGGGAATATTGAATTCGTCCCGTTTGGGAAGTCAGCCGAAAGCGGGAAATTATCCAAGCCACTTACACTCTAAATTGACAGAAAAATACGTTTTTGGTTCTAGCTGAACATAACATTTGATACTAGAGAAGACAAACATAATCAAGCTTCACAGCTTTCTATTGAACCAAAAGGTTGTGCGCTTTGAAAGAATTTGGAAACATCGTTCCACGTAACACACACCAAGCATGCCACCAAGAGGAGCTTCCAAAGATGCACCATCTGCCTCAGAGTCTGAAGCTAAAAACGGATCTTCACAAAATAACAATATCAATTCAAGAGCTTCCACGAAAGCCAGAAATGCTGCTGCTCAAGCTGCTCAGCTAGCAAGACACATACACTCAAACGGTCCTAAGGAGAAGAAGATCGTTGATCCATTAGACTTCGATTCTTTACCAGATGAAACATTGAGAAAATACAGAGATCATTATAGTCTACCAGTCAAAACTTCACTTAGTACGGACGGTTATCTATTAGCGTCTGAGATTGGAAAGAAATCGTACAGTTTCAAAGCTAGGGATAGAGTAACGAAGCCAGAGCTAGCAACTGCTGTTAAAAAACATTTCAGTACGCAGACTGTTAAGGAGAGCGAAATTATCACAAACTTCATATATAAAATTAACAATCAAGACAGAGCGTTCAAATTAAATTTCAAAAACTGATTGAATCTTGCTGGACTTTTATGATGTGAAGATGGTTTGTGGATGTGTTAGTGTTTGCTTTGTATTTTTAGATCAATCAGATGTGCTTATGACAGTTAACCCTGAACTTCAAATGGTTCTGTAGACAACTCCTACGATATATTGCCAGAAAGATGGAAGAATCTGCCTGTTTTCGAAATGGAAGATTACATATGCAAACGAACGCTTATGAGAGTTCGAGGAATATTATCCAAATCTCTCGTTGGGTCGAAGCTATGGTAGATTCAGGCCCTTTCATGCTTTTAGCACTTTATTGAGCGTTGAAGATCGGTTTCGCGAATTACCTTGAAGTATCTTCCAGGAATTCAGTGCCAAATCACACTTCAAGTCTATCTTGTTCAAGATTTTAAAGACTATTAGCTATTTCAAAAATCCAATCTTGAGACCTCGTTTAAACATTATGGATAGCTCAACGATCACCTTTATTGCCACTTTGGTCATAGCGTTTATATTTTTGAGATGGTTTATTTCATCAGATGAGGCGGATGAGCAAGCACAAGAGGAAGTCAACGCCAACAACAATCCACAGAATAGACAAGGCTCTCAACCACAAGCCTCACGCTACCGCCGTCCTGTCACAAACGATATGATTGAAGTAGTTCAGCAATTGGCTCCAGGATTGACCGTTGGTCAAATCAAACTAGACTTAGAAAGAACCGGCTCAGTTCAGGAAACCGTTGACAGATTTTTAAGTGAAGGTAGTTTACCATTTCCACAAGGTGATGCTTCAGGAACCTCATCTAATATCAATGGTGATCGAGTTGACTCAAGAAATAGTGTTAATAATATCAAGCCAGAAAACTTACTAAAGAAGTACAATGTTGATTCTAACGGTGTCACAGCCGCTGCTTCGGGTTCAAAAGGAACATGGTCAACAAATGCTGATGAAAGAGCTAATTCTTTACAGCAAAAAAAAGCTGATATGATCCTAAAAGCTAGGTCTAGATTGGAATCACAACTAAAGAACGAACAAGACTTATCCGGTTTGGAAGATAAATGAACAACTCGGTTATTTACTTCACGGAATACTACTCATGAAGATTCACGTCTATTTGATACAAATTCATTAATCCAGAATAACATAATGTAGTAGGGTTCAAAATCCTTGTATTTCGATCTATTACATGAGTTTCAACCCGCCTTTGATCTTCGGCGGGCTGTTTGTCATTCTCGTCTGCTACTGATATAAGTGCGAACTCTATTAGATGATTCCTTCTTGGGGTTTGATTCATTTGATTCATAAGCTATGATTGTAATGTGTAGCCTATCTTGCTGCTTTAATTAGTGTCCCTATTCTTTCTTTTGTTGTTCTTGCTGGTCTATAGCCTCATGTTCTGATTTAGCGTCATTTGAGTCTCCCTGGGCATCAGGTTTTGGTGTGGATTCTTTGGAATTTGTCCCTTTTTTCTTCTTTCTTACTAGTCCAGTTATCTCCATTATATTATTCGTAGGTCTTTGCTTCGTCTGGGAAGGTGATTGCATTTTACTTTGAAGTCGGTCAACTTCCTGTGGTAACAACGTCTTGTAATCCACTGTCAATTTGTTCCCTAACGCATCTTCATCAAATTTCACAACTGAACAAAAACCATCTGCAGCACTGACAACGATATGGGTTCCATCTGAAGACCAAGTCAAATCTGTGAGTGTTCTGTAATGAATGTTGGAAACCGTCCCAAGTGGTGAAGAGTGTTGGGTGTCATAAACTACCACTGAATCTTGTGTTGCAATAGCATAAACCATCTTGTAGGGAAGATTGAAAACTGAGTCTTGGTTGTGGTCCTTTGTGAGTTCATAAAACATGGGAGAGAATGAAACAGCTAAGGCTGGTCTTGCTAGGCCTGGTAAATGGGCAATTGGTGGTTTATTCAACCCACATCTTGAATAAATATATACTGTGTTGATTAGCTCTTCCTTCCCATCTTCTGTTGCAGAACTGTTTTTGAATACGCCAGATGGAGTAAATAGAAAGTTTCCGTCTGGAGAAAATGAAAGTCTTCTAAAGAATGACTCCAAATTTTCTGTGTGGTATAACATCGAGTTCTTCATACTTTTAAAATTTAGTAACGGAGCATTTTGTGACCTTATAGCTGGCAGAGGTGAAGAAGGGCTTGGTGATTTCATTGAAGGTGCAGGCGATACTGAAAGCCCTCTTGATTGTGATTTGGAGACTGATGCTAGATCTGCTGAGGGCCAACTGACGGAGTGCTCATCCTCACTTAATGATTTAGCAGGTGTTGGTGGTCCCATAGAAGTAGACGTTGTAGAACTGGTTCTGGTTGGTAGCTCTGATCTTGAAATCTTGTAAAACACAGTAGGGGATAGTTGGTCCTTTGAAGAAGTATTATTTAATGAATAAATATGAACAGATCTATCAGCAGATTGAGTAGCAACATAATGTCCTAAAGGGTCCCAAGAAACACCTTGAACAAAGTGATTATGCTCTGCAATTTGACAAACCTGCTGTCCATTAGAAGCGTCATAAATTCTCGAAACATTGTCTGTAGATCCTGTGATTATATACTTTGAATCTGGGGACCATGCAATATCATATACTTCAGAAGTGCTTGACCGGCATGAGTGTCTCAGTATCCATGACTCTTGAACATCTTCATCCTGTTCTTGACCAAACTCTTTAACAATTGACTCACTTAGTGTCCACAAAAGCACAGTGCCATCATCACCAGCAGTTGCCAAAATTTCTCCTTTGGGGTCAAATCTCACCACATTGACAGCTTGTGTGTGCTTAGCCAATGTAGATAAGTACTCTACCTTATAACCGTCCTCAGTATCATTCAGTCTCCAAATCTAGTTACAACACATGTTAATTGCTATTCAATTCCTCATCATCCATCAATACACTTACACGAACATTATTATCACCACCACCAGTCACTAATCTCTCAACTTGATCGGTTCCGCTTCTTGGTTGAAAATCAACACTATATATAGGCTCACTGTTTTCGTGCCAATGAACACTCAATATTGAAGCATTCATTCTGGTAGAATTGGGCTTTACTTCTGCTTCTTCTTTGCCTCACAACTCTTTTTGTTCTGCCCTACAATTAGTTGTTATAATCAGACGCGTTAAGATTTTCGCGAGCTCTGATCGAAGTGCGTTAACCACAACTGCTCTTTCACTTTTGAAAATTTTGTGAAGAATCAACTTGACTTATGTTTCAAAGTGCTAGAAGTTTTTAAAAGCTCTGATACCTATTTAACTCTCTATTGCTTTATGATCTGGAATTTATAATGAGTCCAATACATGAGTATTGGTCACCTTATACATAGAATGATCTCCAGCTTAGTGGAACTGACTAGATATCATTGAATTTTGTTTCAGCACAATTTGTCAAATCCCATTAGTCTGATTCTCACAACTTAATGGTGCCGTTTTCGTGCTTAAATGAATGGTAAACCGCCGAAGAGTATTATGGGCTTCCATGTCCGCTCTTTGGTTGAAAGGATAGTTCTTAGCGTCATCGTGTCTCAGCTCTTCAATGTTGATATATTGACCGGGGTATCCCTACATTTTATACAGGATCATCAAATTTATGTATAGACAGATCTAACTCATGATACCAAAACAAGTAAATATTAAAAATGTAAATTCTAGATTCCTGTATTTTACCTATTCTATTATCAACCAGAGCTTGTAGGACGCTTTCTTTTACGATTCTCTGATTGTTCTTTCAAAATCCTAAACTTGACAACTTGACCAAATTTAGTTTTAATTAAAAGGTCATCATCAATTGGTAACCATTCTTCGATTTTTTCAAAAAGCTCCCAGCTGAGAGCAGACGCCTTCTTTTGTAACGCTACCGTTAGGAAGGGTGGGTTGTATAATGGTGGGACCGGTAACTTAAACCCGTCAGGTTCAACCCTGACAGCAAAGGCTTCATCATTCACGTAGCCAAAGCTAGTGACTTTCCAGTTGTACTCCTTTTGCTTTTTGATGTCCAGTTCCACTGCAGCTGGGACTTTGTTTCTTGATATTGGAATGAAATCAATCTGGAAATCAATCTTTTCTTGCAGTTCTGCAGTAAATACATCTGGGAAAGTCTTCAATAAATATTCTATCAGTTTAACTTTTGAGTCCAGTTCCACAATATAAGCACTATAAAAAAAGCTCTTCTTTAGTGTTACTTTCCGCATACGGGCAGTGCATTTCCCTTGTTCGACCAATGCGTTGTGCTGGTCTATTAGTTCCTCTATAATTTTTCTCTCTTTCTTAGGTTGAAGGTATTTCACATCAGGAGAAACGGGAACTAAATTATGAATCAGCTCAGGGCGAACAGCCTCGGTGTATTCGTTAAGACATTTTCTAAAGCCATTCAATTGACTTGGCCTATCGTCATATATCGAAACTTGTTCTATCTTTTCATAATGATCCAGTAGATCCGTTAAAACCTGTGTTTTGTAACTGATCGTGGTATCAAAATCACCCTTCTTAAGCATCAATCCGTCATATTTCACACCCCTCGTGGCGAGTATCTCCTTGAGAAAGTCAAGAAATAAAGCTGATTTCCTACCTGTCATGATAATGGCAAGTGTATCGTCTGCACTATATGACAATTTTAAAAGGTTCTCAACAGTGGTATTCCAAAAACCATCCCACCCATTCTTAGATTCTTCATCCCAACCTTTGCCCATATTTTTGAATATCAATGGCTCAGACCACCAGCCGCCATAACTCAACATGTCAGAATTTGTCAACATTCCTATAGTTTGCTCATTAAAAAGATTAGGATTTGGGCATGGAGAATAAAAAAGAGTATTGTCGAAATCATAGATGTGAAGCTTTTTGATAGTATCAACATCTGGAATCTTCTTCGAGCTTTTAGAGCAGTCCCAAAAGGTAAGAGGGTTTTCCCCATCGATTTCAGCTCCCCCGTCCTCTGTGGTTTCAGTGCCTTCATGTTTGATCTGGTTGTGCTTTTGCTTTAATCCTTTTACCTTTTGCTTCTTCATAACTTCCTCAATTTCTGTTTGAAATGAACTCTTGGCCATAGTTCCTGAACCTATACACGCAGACTTATGGAACTTCTTCAGTTGGTGCAGTCAAAGATCTGGGGCGATTATATGGCGCAAGTTTTAGCTCAAATCAATTACTAGAACTTATTTCTCGCTTTATATTTAATTTGTGTCTAGCATCCAAACATACATTACAATATCTCCGAAAAGTCGTTTTTATTTTTTTTTGGCGGCCGTGCTGGGAAACTCTAGCTACGCAGTCCTGAAATCAAGTGATCATGTTCAATATCACTTCAAATGTTCCAATTTAACAAATTCTAAAGCTATCAGGCTACTTATAGGAACAAATGAAGTAAGTAGGCGAATAAAAAAATTTGAAAAAAAGAAAATGCTTCCACTCAGAGTCGAACTGAGGATCGCTACATTACTAGTGTAGCGCCTTACCAACTTGGCCATAGAAGCTTTTTCTATAATTTTAAAAGTGTTGCAACTTCTGGTTATCAGGTGCTGTTAGGGGCACTAAAATCTAATTTTTTGTGTTAACTTCGAATTTTAACTGAAAATGGTATTTTAAGTAGTCATTCCAATTCTCTCCATTATTATCAATCATATCATGCAGCTGAAACTCAACTTGAAGCGACTTTAGGGTGTTAAAGGTTAGGATTTGTTTCCAATTGTCATGAGTAAAAAAAAAAA